>CAMZMU010000095.1:42217815-42704372 GCA_947311845.1 Poa pratensis | reverse complement strand
GCGGAATGCCACGTTACCCGGTTGGCGTCCGGTGGAACCGGTGGTCAGCCGGTTACAGCGCGCACGAATTTTGGCGCGATACTTTTGCAAAAAACCGCCCGCAAAGGACCGTTTCGCAATTTGCAAAAAATTCGAGGACTTTCTTGCAAGATTACCCGCGAGCCCCCCCTCCTCTCCTCTCCTCTCCCGCGACCGTCGCGTCGCCGGCGGCCGCCGCCGCGCTCCGCCGCCGCTATGGCCCTCCTCCTTCCAATCCAAGGGGACGGGGAGATGCGCCGCCGCGTCCTCTCCCTTCTCGCCGCGGATCGCGGGCCGAGACGTGCCACCGCCGCCGGGATCGACGCCGCCGTCCGCGCGGTGCTCCGCCGTGTTCGCAGGCCGCCGGCGGCCGCTCCGGTGACCAGAAGCGGGCGGCGCCGCCACCTCTAGCTGCGCCGCGACGAGGCGCGCCTGACGCGCCCACGCTCGCGTCCCGGAGCGCACGGACGCGTCGCCGGCGAGCACGCCGCCGCCGCGGGCGTCCCGGGCAGATCCGCCGCCCCTGTGACGTCAGCACGACGTCACAGGGGGCCATCCTGTCAGAATTTTTTTTCTTCGCAACAAAAAAAAAACACATACCGTTGAAAAAAAAACCTAAACAATTTAAAACAACAAATTTAGTATGTCTTTTTTTTCTTTTCCCAAAAAAACAAACTATTCATATAACTTTGAAGAAAAAAAAATCAAATAATTTGAATCAACAATTTTAATATGCCGACAACAAAAAAAAACTATTCATACAACTTTGGGACAAAAAATTGAATAATTTAAATCAACAATTTCAATATGTTTTTTTTCCCCAAAAAAAAAAACTATTCATATAACTTTGATTTTTTTGCGAAAAAAACAAACTATTCATATAACTTCGAAAAAAATAGCTAAATAATTTAAATCAACAATCTTAATATGCCCACAACAAAAAAAACAGACTATTCATAACAGTTTAAAAAAAACTAAATAATTTAAATAAATAATATTAATATGACTTTTTCCCCTGTAAAAAACAAACTATCCATGTAACTTCGAATTTTTCACAAAAAAAAACAAACTACTCATATAACTTCTGAAAAAAAAAGCTGAATAATTCAAATCAACAATTAAACCTAAATAATTCAAATCAACAGTTTCAATATGGTTTTTTTCCCCCGCAAAAAAAAAGGAAGTATTCATATAACTTTCAATTTCTTGCAGAAAAAAAAAACTATCCGCATAACTTTGGAAAGAAAAACCTAAATAATTTAAACCAACAAATTCAGTATGAAAACTAAAAAAATAAACCAACAATTTTAACATGCCCACAACAAAAAAACAGCCTACTCATATAACTTTGAAAAAAAAAACTCAATAATTCAAATCAACAATTTTAATATGGTTTTTTTCCCCAAAAAAACAAACTATTCACATAACATTGAAAAAAAACTACATAATTTAGATCAACAATTTTAATATGCGCACAAAAAAATGACAAAAAAGATGCCAAAGTTTTCACATAAAAAATAAATATGCACGATCGAAATTCAACATTCAAATTTCCCTGTACTTTCAGAATATGTATTTTCCATATAAATCAAAATGATTTTAAATGCGTTAAATTATTCAAAATATTAGAAATGTATAAGTATACGCATGTCGCCAGAACTGTCCACTGACATCAGCATGACGCCATGTCGGTCTTACATGTCAGCTCTGTCTTCCTTTTAATTTCACTCCAGAAAAAACCCTTATTTAACATAAATAAAATAATTCCCAAATGGTACAAAACCAGGAAAAATGTAATCTACCTACATATTAATAAATACAACACAGACAAAAAATGATCTCTAATTATGACATTTTTTCCCCTCTCCAAAAGGAAACCCTTATTTAAAAAAATAATAGTAATTCCCAAATGATATACAACCAGGAAAATTTAATCTACCTACATATTAATAAAGATGTATAAGAGAACATACCAAAAAAAGACCTCTAATTATGACATGCAAGCAAAGTTCAAATTTTAAAATTTAGAGTTCTTCAAATTTTGAGTGCTTTCTAAATTTATCCACTTTCTTACAATCTACAACAATTCAAATATGGATAACTTTCCATTCTGCAGGACTTCCCGAAATATGACCAATCTTCAGCTAGCATTTCAACAAAGTTAAGAAGGAAGGAAAACTATGCCGGAGCTTTCTAATCAAAATTTCAAATTCAATCTTCGTTTTTTTTTTTCACATCCACAGGCGCGGCAGAGCCGCGCTTAATCCCCTAGTAAGATAATTTATGACGATCAGAGGGGATGCATAGTCGTAGTAGTTTTAAAAGATCCTGTGAATTGTTCCTAAAACCGTTGGATTGCTCTCCTGGATCAGAATCCAGCTAAATTGTATGTTGTATATTTATTCCTATACGTGTCAAACCACTTCGTTAGTGGGTTACTACCTTCTCCCTTTTTTATTCGTTGACCGATGCGCGTCCCTGCCGATCCTCAATGTCGTGGTCGGGTCATTCATCGAATCCCCATGCGGCACACGAGGTTCCGAAGCTCCGCTTAACCCACTCGGCAGGAAAGAGCTGACACTGGTAGTCTGGTACCACCTCTTCCTATTGTATGTGCCAAACGGCGAAGAGCGCCGAGACACTCAGGACTAACGATGGAGCAAGCGGGCACGTAGCTCAACGAGGAGAGCAAAGAGGTGGCGTAGATGGAGCTTGATGACATGTCCCCACAAAGCACATGCGGAGGGTAAGGTGTCGTTCCAACGGAGCTAGAGGCTGCAGAACAATCGATTCGTCTAGGCTGGAGAGCAATTCAGCTCAGGCAGTTTACTGGCATCACTCGATCTAGGGTTCCGTCCGACTCAACTTGAGAAGAAATATTGCGACGATGTTGCAAACGGTATAAAATATTGTGCAGATAAGAGGTATGCTGAAATGGTGGGACGGGTCAGATTTCTTATTTTAAGAGAAAACCAGACAGTGGTGGAGAGGTTGATCTGATGATTTCTCCGGCAGCTGAACGACAGGCACGGAGGCACGGCTCTATAAATATTGTAAGTTTCGGTTGGTTATTAGAATTGAAAACAGAGTAGAGAGAGAAAACAGAATGAAGTCCTGCTTCCTGGTGCTCCTGCTTGCCTTGTTATGGACGCAGACAACACCAGTATGGGGCGCCGCCGTAGTAGCGACCAGCACTGGCCGCAGGATTGAGGAGAGCAGTCCTGCGGTTCCTTCAACGGCCATGCTCGCCGGGTGCCCAAAGACTTGCGGCAATGTGAGCTTGGTGTACCCGTTCGGCATCGGCTCCGGCTGCTTCCGCGGCCCCGACTTCAACCTGACCTGCGTCGTCGACGACAAGGGCACACCCAGGCCCTTCTTGCGCGACGGCATCACGGAGGTCTTGGCCATCGGCTTGCCGGGGTATATAGACATCGACTATGCCAACTACGTCCCCGTCGTCTCCGGCGTGGACGTTTACAACATGTCCTGGGCACCTCCCGGGAAATCTTTCTCTCTGTACGGTGCTGTTAGACAGATACGATCGGATACGATCGGCAGGCGGTAGTTTTGGTAGTTGACAATGTAATCAACTTGGTCTCCAAGTTTTCTTGTAACCCAATGTAACTCGTGTATATATATGAGAGGCATGAACCGTGGCAGGCTATTGAGCCGCCCAATCTATTCCAATTACATGGTATCAGAGCACGTTCGCTCCTAAACCCTAACCCTAGCTTCTCCTTCTCCCTCCCTCCTCCACCGCCATGTCTCCTGACGAGATCGCTGCCAAGCTTCGCGAGATCGAAGAGAAAGAAAAAGATCTAGCCCGCCGCGCTGCGGAACTCGACGCGCGCACCACCTCCCTCAATGACCTAGCCGCCACTGCCGCTCAAAACGGCAAGCTCGTCACCATGACCGAAAACACCATATCCTCCCCTCCTATCCAACCTACATATGCCACCTCCACCAAACTTGTTCCAATCACTCTCGACCTCAACGCCGGCAACTACACCAACTGGCTCGAGCCCTTTCTTGTCGCCCTTGGCCGCTATGGTCTGACAGCTCACGTCGTCGGCAAGGCCGACGCTACTCCCTCCGATACCTCGCCGTCTTCATATTGGGCGCGAGATGACTTCACGGTGCTCTCCTGGATTTACGGCTCCATCTCCATCGACCTGCTCGGCATCGTCATGCGGCCCGGCTCCACCGCCCGCACCATCTGGGACGCCATCGAGAACTTATTACGCGACAACAAAAAGCACCGCGCCATCCAGTTGGAGGCGGAGTTCCACAACACTCCGCAGGGCGATCTCTCCATCAGCGACTACTGCGCCAAGCTCAAGACTCTCGCCGACTCCCTCACAGACGTCGGCTAGGCCATCAGTGACGAGACCCTTGTTCTCACGCTCCACCGTGGCCTTAATGACTCTTATGCACACTTGCGCTCGTTCCTCCCGTTTCAGGTCCCCTTCTCGTCCTTTCTGCAGACACGGTCGGCTCTCATCCTCGAGGAAACGCAGAAGAAAACGGACGCCAAGAACGCCGCATCCACCGCACTCTGGGCATGCGGTAACAGCCTTCTTCCCCATGGCGGGGGTGGACCTCCGCCTACACCAGCTCCAGGCGGTGATCGCTCCGGGGGCGCCAACACCGGGGGCGACCGCACTGGCGGCTGCGGCTCCGGCTACTTCAACAATGGCTACTCCAACCAGGGGGCGACCGCAACGGCGACCGCGGCTCCGGCTACTTCAACAACGGCTACTCCAACAACTATCGCGGCGGCGGTCGCGGACGCGGCCGTGAATGACGTGGCCGCGGTCGCGACACCCCTTGGCAGTTCAACCCATGGACTGGCGCTCCGACACGCACTCATCAGCAACAACAGGCACCATGGCAGCCCCGACCATCAACGCTGACTCCGGCTCCTTGGCGCTCTCCTGATCCAGCTCTCCTTGGCACTCACCCTGCCCTTGCGTCACCACAAGCCTACGCCGCCTACGGTCATCCATCGAGCAGCTACGGCAACCCTCCACCACCACCGGCTTCTTCTCAGCCGGCCCTGGATCCCGCACTCATCACCGCACTGAACAACATGCAGCTCCACGTAGGGGATTGGTACATGGACTCTGGCGCATCCTCGCACATGGCATCCGATTATGGTAATTTCACGTCTCTAAAACCCTCTTCCTCTCAACTTGTCACCGTCGGTAACGGCGCCACTCTTCCTACTACACACATCGGTTCAAAAACTCTTCAATCTCACACTATTCCTCTTCATCTTCGCAATATACTTGTTGTTCCTAACATTATCAAGAATCTTATTTCTGTTCGCCAATTCACCACTGACAATAATTGTTCTATCGAATTTGATCCTCTTGGTTTCTCTGTGAAGGCTCTTCCAACCGGGACCGTGATTCTTCGATGCAATAGTCCCGGTCCTCTCTACTCCATGTGTCAAGGTCCTCGCATTGAAGCTCTCACCATCCACCACTCCACCGAACTGTGGCACCGCCGTCTCGGACATCCAGGACGTCACACCATGGATCGCCTTCATCACCAGCATCACAACCCCACAAATAAATCAGGGCCGTCCCTGTGTCATGCTTGTCAATTAGGAAAAAATGTTAGGCTCCCGTTTTATGCTTCCACCTCAACTACTAGTACCCCTTTTGAACGTTCGCATTGTGATCTTTGGACATCTCCTGTACCCAGCTCGTCTGGTTTTTGCTACTACCTTATTGTCGTCGATGATTATACACATTATTTCTGGAGTTTTCCTCTTCGCCGAAAATCTGATGTCTTTGCCACCTTTGTTGCGCTCCATGCCCTTGCCCGCACACAATTCAACCTACCTATCCGATCACTCCAATGTGACAATGGCAAAGAGTTTGAAAATACCTCACTTAACACATTCTGCTCCACTAATGGCACCCTTTATCGTCTCTCATGTCCATACACATCTCAACAAAACGGCAAGGCCGAACGAGCTATTCGCACCACAAATGATGTCATTCGGACTCTTCTTTTCCAAGCCTCCATGCCTCCTTCTCAATGGGCTGAAGCCCTCCACACTGCCACATATCTTATAAATATACGACCCACAGCCGCTCTAAACAATCGAACACCATTCTTCTCTCTTTTTGGTCAGCATCCCCGTTATGATGATCTGCGTGTCTTCGGTTGCTTATGCTATGTCAACACCGCATCCACCACAAAGAACAAGCTTTCCCCACGTGCCACTAGGTGCGTTTTCCTGGGCTATCCCTCTCGGCATCGTGGCTATCGCTGCCTAGATCTTCAAACCCGCCGCATAATCATCTCCCGTCATGTCACCTTCGACGAAAACACATTCCCGTATGCTCTCTCCAACACACCACAGTCCAACCCAACCCCTATTGACTCCTTAGACCTAAACCTACACGACATACCCATTTCCATCTCTCACACACCTCCACCTACCACAGACACCAATCCCACAATCGCAACCCCAAGAACCCCTACATCCCCTGCCGCAACAGGGTCTTCTTCATCTACGCCGTTCTCTGCCGCCTCACCAAACTTTGTCGTGCCTCCTTCTCCTGCAGTGAGCCCAACGCCACCCTCTCCACCTATAGCCAATCACCCACCGCCGCCTAGCCCACGTCAACATCGTACCAGGAGTACAACTGGCCGCCTCCCCGGCCCTCCAGATCGTCTAAACCTTTCTGCCATCACATCATCACCGCTTCCACATAACTATTTGACTGCCCTTCGTGATCCTGCTTGGCGTCAAGCAATGCAAGAAGAGTACGACGCGCTCATGCACAACTCTACTTGGACTCTTGTTCCCCCTCCTCCAGGTGCCAACATTGTCACAGGCAAATGGATATTCCGTCACAAGTATAACTCCGATGGTTCTCTTGCACGTCACAAAGCTCGTTGGGTCGTGCGAGGATTTACTCAACAACCCGGCGTCGACTTCGACGAAACCTTTAGTCCTGTTGTCAAACCAGCCACCATTCGGATAGTCCTCTCCCTAGCTCTCTCTCAATCATGGCCCATTCATCAACTTGACATTAAAAACGCCTTTCTTCATGGAAACCTGACCGAAGAAGTTTACAGCCAACAACCCTCCGGTTTTGTTGACTCTCGATTTCCCTCTCATGTATGTCGTCTCCAAAAATCTCTCTACGGCCTTAAACAGGCTCCACGCGCCTGGTTTCAACGCTTTGCGTCCCATGCTAGGTCTATTGCTTTTCTTGAGTCTAAATCAGACGCCTCTCTTTTCACTTACAATCACGGATCTGACACTGCCTATCTCCTTCTCTATGTAGACGACATAATTCTAACAGCCTCTTCCTCTACTACTCTTCGACAAATTATTACCACTCTTGCTTATGCTTTTGCCATGAAAGATCTTGGTCCCTTGCATCACTTCCTCGGAATTTCTGTCACTCGCACATCTAGCAAACTTCATCTATCTCAACGTCAATACATACTCGATGTTCTTTCTAGGGCCGGCATAAGCAATATCCATCCTTCTCCTACCCCTATTGACACCAAAGCTAAACTTTCTGCATCGGCTGGTTCTCCCTATTCTGATCCTTTTCAATATCGTAGCCTAGCAGGAGCCCTCCAATATATCACTCTCACTCGCCCAGAAATTTCATACGCAGTTCAGCAAGTCTGTCTTCATATGCATGATCCCCGTGACATCCACTTCAATCTTATCAAGCGCATTCTGCGTTATCTTCGAGGAACACTCGACTCCGGCCTCACTCTGCACTCTTCCTCTTCACATCAACTTGTTGCCTACTCGGATGCCGATTGGGCTGGATGCCCGGATACACGACGATCAACTTCGGGGTTCTGTGTGTTTTTGGGAGATAATCTCATATCCTGGTCTTCTCGTCGACAACCAACTGTGTCGCGATCGAGTGCAGAAGCTGAATATCGTGATGTTGCTGCTGTGGTTGCCGAAACTTGCTGGATACGCCATCTTCTCATGGAGCTCCGCCGTCCTATTGACACAGCGACCATCGTCTATTGTGATAACGTCAGTGCTGTCTATATGTCTGCAAATCCTGTTCAACATCGACGGACGAAACACATCGAACTTGATATTCATTTCGTTCGAGAAAAGGTTGCCATCGGCTCCGTTCGTGTCCTGCATGTACCATCCAGCTCTCAGTTTGCGGACATATTCACCAAAGGGCTGCCCACTACATTGTTTCAGGAGTTCAGGTCCAGTCTTCACGTTGGTGACCCTCCCAGTTCAGACTGCGGGGGCGTGTTAGACAGATACGATCGGATACGATCGGCAGGCGGTAGTTTTGGTAGTTGACAATGTAATCAACTTGGTCTCCAAGTTTTCTTGTAACCCAATGTAACTCGTGTATATATATGAGAGGCATGAACCGTGGCAGGCTATTGAGCCGCCCAATCTATTCCAATTACAGGTGCCAGTGTGCCACCATAAATGTCACTGGCTGCGGCTTCGACGTATTCATGCTCGACCACGACACTGGTGCGAGCCATAACATCTGCTCAACCACCTGCCCTGGCCGCGGGATCACGGAGACGGCAGCCAGGCAGGACTGCGACGGCACCTGGTGTTGCTCCGTCCAATTTCCAAAAAGCATTCGTGGGTTTCAATTTAGCTTTGTCCAGCGGCATGGCGAGGACAGCAGGGTTGACCGCACAAATCCCCTGTGGAACGAGATCAGCCTAATTACGGAGTATGCAGAACTCCTGTGGAATTTGGTGGACCAGCCAACATGCGCTGACGCCGAGAAACACACAGCGACGTACGCCTGCATCAGCAACCACAGCAGCTGCACCGATTAGGGTAGCCAGAGGACATATGGCGGCTACCAGTGCTCGTGTAACAACGGGCACCTGGGCAATCCCTATGTTCTCGGCGGCTGCTCGCGCAATCCAGGTAATTAATTGGCCTTGTTTCTTTTACATTCTATTTAAACAACGGGGCGAAAACCTGCGAGTACTTGGTTCCTGTCGTCGGGCTGTTTGATTATGTATGTATTTGTGTAGAACATCGTTAAGAGCAATTAGTGTAAATCTATGATAATATAGCTGTGTACAATCTTACAAGATGAACACATAGAAAGTGAAAAACAATCATAATATAGACACTAGCATAGTGCCTGTGCGTTGCTACGGATCTTAGAAAAATAAATGATCCATGAATGTTTTTGTCTTTTGATCCCTCCGTTTTGGCAAATGATATGTAAGCGGATGTTTTTGTATGAAGCTTAAATAGATATGTCGCGATTGGTAGCGGTAAGTTACTATGTTAGTATTGATGGTAAACTTGTATATTACAATTGATCGAACACAAAATATTGCCTTTCTCCAGACCTCTCCCTCACCCTTGTTGCCTTTCTCCAAACCTCTCCTAGATGACATCCCTTTCCTCATTTGTTTGTGTGTATCGTGTTCGCTTTGGTCTTTCGAGAATGAGTTATGTTGTCTTCCTCCGCCCTAAATTTCGATGCGTTGCTCTATTGCCGCTACTTATCACTTTGCACTGTCCTCATCTCCTGTTGCATCGTTTCATCGACAATGAAGGAACTCTCCCCTCTCCCTGAAGAACTTTTTTCCCTTAAGTTCTGGAGCCACAGCTTCAAACACAAGCTAGAAGTGCAACAAATAAAAATAATAGTTATCATTTTTTATTACGGGAGAACTATAGATATAACTTATCATGAAAAATGGATTGAATGTTGGCCGATAAATAATTGTTTATAAATCGACCAAGGAATAACCATTTTATAAATAATTATTTACCCCTTGCAAGAATTATATATGAAGGTGAGAAATTATCACAACACTATTAAAAGAATGTGAATCATATTGAATTCATAGCTGCTGGATCGTTAATTTGGAAGACAAGTAGTGACTTTAGATAACTTTGCATCAAAATAAGCCTTGGTTTTGATGGAACTCTTCAAAAAAAAAACGACACAGAAATTGTGTTTTGATTAACATGAACATGCATCCAGACACTCCAAATCATATCAGTTCCTTCCCCGGCCCCATTACGCAAGATTGATTTATTCCGATACATTATTCAGTAGGAAAAGAAAATAGGCTAGGTACAAACAGTGGTTTGTTCAAGCTCCCTGTAAACAGGGCAAAGTTCAAAGTTGTAAAAACTCCCAACAACTGAAAAACGAAAGAGGGCATCTACATACACGATGCACCCAGCTCAAAAGTTATCCAGAGCAGATAGACCAGATGGAAGATCCCTCGTCAGATGGCTTGTAGAATTGAGGATGATACTTCTTGGGTAGGGATACAATCTGAAGATGACCTTGTGCAGAGTCCACCCCAAGTTATACATGACAGGCTTGCCGCTTGTTAATATAACAACTCCTCAAAAACAGGGTCCACGCTCCGCTGCCACTTGGTCTCGTACATGTAGAGAAGCTTCTCAGCAGGTGTAACTCCTGCAACAGGCAACAGAGTAGGTTGGAAATTATCGCCTCACAATGGTGTAATTGACTCACACCCAAACCTGAAAGCTAATCTGTATTTTGATCAAATGAATAAAGTGTGCTGAGAGTTCTCATGCTCTAACCACTATCAACTTCTCTTAGGATTCCAATCCCCTTGTATATCCTCTTCTTTCTAGTCCATCTGCACAACAGACAATAGGATCGTTATCATGAGCAGCATGTTAATGGGCTTCGGCAAAAAGATAAGTATATAAAAAGAGAGCTATTAACCTTAGCCAGCTGGAGAACTTGTTCAGCTAAATCTCACAAATAGCCATCCTGGAATGTTGTTGTCAAACCAGTTACCGACACCTTATCAAATAAAGCAGGACAGTTCAAGTACGATTTATGCCTCTTTTATTATATGCTATGTTTTCTAAATGGTTCCTACAAGGGGGAGGGGACATAAATTCTGTCATTTATTGGGATTGTAAGAAAAAACAAATCGTTTCCAAGCGACAAAGATTTCCGACCAGTACTAAGGACAAGAACACATAAATGTCTTAAGATACCTTCCATCTTAACATCTTTTTTTGTTCCTTTGTCCAATCGGCAGTCATGTAAAAATTATTTGAAGTGATTCCTCATCATACAGCAATCAAACATGTAGAGAAGGACCAATCAGATAAAAAGTTGATTCAGAGTTTTGTTTACAAAATGAAAGCTACTAATCGATTTTGTAACCATAATCATACCACCAATGTCTATAACTGTATATACAGTAAATGAGGCGGTGTAGATATACAAAACAATTGCAAGAGTCAAGAAACAAACCCAAAATGCGGGCAAGGCACACATTCTCCTCCATGGGCATCCATCAACCTCCAGTATTGCTCAATTCTGCGACAAAGACCAAACTATAATCAGAACTCGTTCACATGGAAAGCCTCATTGCACGTAGGAATTGTTTTTTAACTAACGAGGGCATCAATAAAATTGCTGGCATTTTAGGCAGAGAGGAGCAAGTCGTTCGTATGAATGATTACACAAATGAGTTATAAAAGACAAAAGGAAGCATCCCCGAGAGATTGTTATTAGTATCAGTCCTGATATGGCTACATATGATGATAGTGATGTTAGCCGCTCAATACAATGAAAACGTCATATTTAGGTTCCGTAAAGCTGTGAAGCAATCACCTTCTTAAACTGAGAAACCCCTTTGGTTTTCTTTCGTTGAAGGGAGAATTTGCAAATATTGCTGTCGCCATCTGTTAAACCAACGAGTCAGGTTCCTGTGAGAGCAGAGCAGTAATGTAAATTGCTAGACACGACTATGCCAAATCAGGTAGATCACCATCAAGAATCGATTATGCATACAGAGAACGGGAGAATCGAAAGCAAATTGGACATACTATGGCGCTCGCACCTACCAGGCAGGTGTCAAGTATGAGGGAGCGCGCCGCTGCACACGTCATGACTCATGAGGGTACAGAACAGTGACGCGGCTACCAGGCATCGGTAAGGATGAGGGAGCCATTGCCGTCAGACGCTTCAAAGCCTGCGGACGCCGAGCTCTTTAGGTTGGCGTGGAGGAGTCCGAACTCATCGGGGTCACGCGGAAGACGCCCGACTCGTCTAGGACACGCAGAGGAGGAAGACGCCGGGGTTGCGCGGAGGAGGCAGCCAGACACGGACGATCACCCGGACCGGAGGAGGAGCCTGGCGACCTGGAGGAGGCATGCCGGCACGGACGGTCACCCAGAGAAGGAGTCTGGCGACCTCAGCCCGTCGAGGTCACGCGGAGAACGCCCAGCTCGTCGGAGTTGCCCGGAGGAGGAAGCCTGGCTCGGACGATCACGCGGAGGAGTAATCCAGCGACCTCGGGGCTGGGAGCCGTCGCGCTAGTCTGTCCACCGGTGAGCCCTGGCTCGCACATAGAGGGATCGAAAGAGGGCAGGGTTTCGAGAGGACCCTGTCAAGCGAATGGTTAGCGGGCCGGTGCCATTTGTTGGCCCATATGCTAGCGACAGCCGGCAGACGGTCCGACAGAAAACAGTGAGACCGTACGAACGTATAGAACGTAGATGGTACGTGGGGAGAAAACAAAAAGTTTGAAGAAGTGTGCTTTTTAGATAGTAGAGCTAGAGAAGATGCCTAGAGGCGCGCTAACATACAGATGCCTAGAGGCGCCGAACAAGCTATATTGAAAAGATCTTGCTTGTCTCTTATCCTGCTCTGAATCTCCCATATGTAATTCGCCTTTTTATTTATTTTTGGTACTGCTGGATTTTGTGACGGCTATGCGTCCTACCTATGGAGAGGTTGGGTGACTTTTTAATTAATAAAGCTCACTTTATCAAAAATATATATGAATTGGATAAGTATGATGGACGAGAATAGGTGGGATGCGGGCTTCCCACTCCCGTGCCCCGTCTCACTTGCATTCATGCCTTAGCCCACGCCCAATGCTACTCTGTCATCAGTGCCCCTTCCGCCACCAGAACTTGGTTCAGTTGTTGGACGGCGGGTAATTAAATAAATTATTTTAACTAATGAAATATCTAAATAACTATTCAAGTAAGATAACTTCCGTTAGGCGATGTGATACAGTGACTATGCGAAGGTGTCAATGGATCTCAATTGGAATGCAATGTCGCATATGTGGCGGACCATTCAAGCGTAATGCAACAAGTTCCATGGCGACATTGAGAAAATCGAAAAAAGGCAAGCGAGCGGCAAGACGGTGAAGGACTTGTTGACCGAACCAACCACGTTCTACCGAGAGCACAACAATCAAAAGGACTTCTAGTTCATGCATTGCTTTGTGAAGCTACAAAACTGCAAGAAGTGGGAGAAAACACAGATCAATCTCAACGGCGGTCATGACACCCATGGGCCAAACGACCCGGCGTTCCCAACATCGGAGGGGCACCCTGTTGGGAACAAGAAGGCCATGTCCGACAAGGCCGGTACTTCGTCTGTGGCATCCGTGCAAGCGTCCATCGACAAGTGCCTCGCCGACATCATGATCATGTCGAAGCAAAGCGCAAGCACCTTCGCCGACAGTTAGTCGTCCTTGATGAGCAAGCATGATGAGAAGGCCGCCCTCGAGAAGGAGAAGATCGCGCTAAAAAAGGGTCGGCTCGAAGTCGAGAGGGAGAAGGCCCAAGCGGCTGTCATGCAAGCCGACACAGCAAGAATCTAGGAAATGTTCGAGGCGTCGCAATCTATCACTCGGAAGATGAGGGAGAAGGTGAGGGCTTGGTTTCAGCTCAGCCAGCAGCGCATCTTGCATGAGATGAGGGTTCTATCACCGGAGCCGACGTCAATGGACACGACGAGAACAACGACGACCACCGCGCCGATGGACACAACGGAGGAGCCAACGACGAGCACGGCATTCTCCGACGCAGACGCAGTGCCATCGTCGCGCCCGGGCTGGGCAGACGCCGAGACACAGGAGGAGGTGGACGAGCCGGTGTTGACAATCAATTGATTTGCGATCGAGGCTTTGTAATATGATCGTCGGACTTGGTGATGCTTTGGGGTTGTAATGCTTTTAGGTGTGTGAACTTGATGACGGGCGCTATTTTAATTTGGCGCGCCGCTATTTAATTTGAATTTCTGAACTGGAGGCGTCTACTGGGAGCAACCGGTGTGGCGCGGCGCTTACAATAGTGCATATCCGGCAAATTTACCAGACGTTGTATTAGGGCGCCGGTGGAGATATTCTTAGTTAACCTAATTCTGGCGGAGGAAAATGGGTTGTGGAAGACCAGCTCCCGAGAACGTTTAGTTTTGTTTGCTCTTAGAAACGTGAGCGAATCATTTTCCGTAATGGCCCATATATATACCCTTTTTGGCACCAGCTGGTAATATCATTGTTGAATATGTCTAGCTATCCTATGCCAACACCGTGTATTGTGGTTGGGGTAGAAGAGACTGGGGGGCTGGGGGCTACCCGTTTTCATAATGAATCACTTGAAAACAAGAAGCGTGATCCAGATACATACTCGTGGATGCCACGGACACTCAATCGTAAGACATGCAGACATTCTACCACCTTCTATATAAAGAGGACACAAGTTCCTCCCAAAGAACAATATCCAGACCTACAAAAGTGTAGAACAACAAAACTACCGTTATCAACATCCAGAAACCCAAAGCGAACTACCGATCTAGGGCACTTAGCCTATTTTGACCCCATGGATCCGTCTGAGTTCATCCAGTACTCAGAACCTGAACTCGTACACCAGTGTAATCCTTTGTACATCATCTTTGATATAATACAAAACGAAGGTATGAGAAGGTGTTAGCAGCATAAGGGGTGAACCTAGGGAAAAGTCGCCCCCTTTAGCATATAGTTTCCCGAGTGTCCTTACAAATAATGTTCTTCATGAGTATTCTCGCAATATCTCGAGATATCCAACATATTGTCCCCCGACAGAAAGCTGGGCCTGTGGTACAATATGTATCAATTTATCATAAGAGAGTTTCTGAAAATTTAATAACCTTATAGAGGGAAATATGTACACAAGATTTTAGCATTTGTGTAGACAAAAACCTGGCTCGCAACCGATGATTTTGAGCAAAAAATTGATGTATGGTCGGTCTCGGACAGTATTAGAACTCATAGTTCATACTTGCAATTTTTTCAGTCTAAATTAATTGAACTATTACATGAATGTATTTGTAATGTCTACCTAAGGTGTAAAATGTAATCTGAACTATCCATGCAATTTCGGCAAAACTGACATTTTTATAAAACTTTAACACAAAATGGCCTTTCCAATAAAGTTCAATGTGACTCAGCGGTGTTTGGAAGAGGGGAAAACTCGAAGATTATTACCCAAATATCAGAAACCGTGCAAACACACCATGGACTAAATGTCCTCTCTTCTGGCCAAACACCCCCATGTTTGGTTCAAATCTTGTTAAACATTTTTAGGAGAAATATTATTGCTTTAATTTGGCTAGTTATGTTGAACACAATTTGGCAGACTACATTTTTCCTACGGCAACTTAGGTTTTCTTTGTCCAAACAGGTGGATACAACCCAGCCCAACGAGTGACTAATTGCACACGACAATGTGGGACCATTGACATCCCATTTCCGTTCGGTCAAGAAGAAGGTTGTTTTGCAAGGAAGGTGTTTCAGCTGAATTGCACTAATGCGACGACGTCTACACTTATAATGCAAGATGAAAAACGTCAAGTGACACACATAAATCTTGACGAGGGGCTCGTTGATATTAAATACATAGAATCTTACCAAGACGGGTCATTATGGATTATAATTGAAGATGAACCTATATTCTATATGGGTTATTCGGAAACATCAACGGCGCAGTGGGCTGTCGCTAATCTAACATGCCAAGAGGCACAGATGGACATGTCGCTTTATGCATGTGTTAGCATCACTAGCACATGCTTAGTTGTCAACTCCACAATGAATGTTTTCTATGGTTATCGCTGCCAATGCTCATCAGGATTTCAAGGAAATCCATATGTTCAGAAAGGTTGTCGAGGTACTCTCTCTATCTGTGTGAAGTAGAAACTAAATTATCACATTTTTCGTACAAAAATACCACCTACCACTATCTGCTTAATAGCACACTTACAATTCGTGGTCTCACCTAAATGAGACGTGGGTGCAGATATTGATGAGTGCAGTATAGGAATATGTAAAGGGGTTTGTCAGAATACTGTGGGGACCTACTTTTGCAGCAAGTGTCCTGATAAAAAGGAGTATGACACTACAACAATGCAATGCAGTTCAATAAAAAGAGAAAATAGTTTCTATGGTGAGTTTTGTAGATCCATTACATTCCTTGACAGATAAAATAAAACAAGGAAATACACTAAGACGGGTTTAATTTTTTTCCAGGTATTATCATTGGGTTAAGTTGCGGCTTTGGGGTTATACTTCTCAGCTTGAGTGGAGTCCTAATTATACACAGATGGAAAAGATACAGCCAAAGGCATTTACGGAGGAAATATTTTAGGAAAAATCAAGGTCTACTTTAAGAACAACTTATATCGTCAGACGAAAATGCAAGTGACAAGACGAAAAATTTCACCGCGGAAGAGCTGGAAAAGGCAACAAACAACTTTCACCAAACACGCATAGTTGGCCGTGGAGGGCATGGCATGGTTTACAAAGGCATACTATCCGACCAAAGGGTAGTGGCAATAAAAAAGTCAAAGGTCATTGACCAAGGTGAGATCAATCAGTTCATCAATGAGGTTGCCATCCTCTCCCAGATAAACCACAGAAACATCGTAAAGCTCTCTGGATGTTGTCTGGAAACCGAGGTACCATTATTAGTGTACGATTTTGTCCCCAATGGATCATTGTTTGGTATTCTTCATTCTGGTTCAAACACTAGTTGTTTATCTTGGGATGATTGTATAAGGATTGATGTGGAAGCTGCAGGAGCTATCTCTTATCTCCATTCCGCAGCTTTGATATCAGTGTTTCATCGTGATGTGAAATCATCCAATATACTCTTGGATGGAAACTACACAGCCAAAGTTGCTGATTTTGGGGCTTCGAGACTAGTTTCTATTGACCAAACTCACATTTTGACGAATGTACAAGGAACATTTGGGTACTTGGATCCTGAGTATTACCACACAGGGCAATTGAATGAGCAAAGTGATGTCTACAGTTTTGGTGTGGTACTGATTGAACTACTTCTCAGGAAAGAGCCAATATTGACAAGTGAATCAGGCTCGAAGCAAAGCTTGTCAAATTATTTTCTTCGGGAATTGACAGAGAGACAAGTTAAAGAAATAGTAGCTGCCCAAATTGTTGATGAAGCAACCGAGGAAGAGATTAGTAGCGTTGCTTCCCTTGCAGAGATGTGCTTGAAACTCCGAGATCAGGATAGACCTACCATGAAACAAGTGGAGATGGCTTTGCGGGTTCTGCAAACAGAAAGGATAAAGAAGTGTGGTGTTGGTCCGCAAAGTAGGCAAGAGGATGATTCATTGTTGTTCCAAGGAGAATATGATGATAGCTTTGATCAGTTGGCGGTTACCTCTGATTTCCCTACTAGTGCCCATTTACATTCTGAAAATGTGATGAAGTGTTATAGCTTTGAGCAAGAGTTCATGTCGAGTGCTAGTGCAACATGCTAGATATGTGTATCAAGTTTGCATGCTTGTACACCCTTATATATTATGCCCTTTGTGGTTTGTTATGAATCAATAAACAAGCATTGCGTATTTTTTTGGGTGAATTACCGGGTTGAACAAGGATTTCTTGTTTCACCAATAACTATTAACATCGATGTAGATGTTTGTTTTTAGTTTTTTCTTAAGTAAGGAAATACCCTTAATTGGGCCTCTAGCTGGATCTAATGGGCCGACTCTTAAGAAATCAAAACAAAACGAAATGGGAACTGAGACGACGAGCGGATAAGGCCACTCGCCACCGCTCCCGTCCTGCAAGCTCCATCACTCGTTCCAATGGCGTGCCCCCTCTTCCTATCCTTCCCCTACTGACCGGCGCCGCCGCTCGCCGTCCCCGCTAAGCACCATCAGACCTCCACGACCTCCTTCTCCCTCTCCTTTCGCGCGACCCGTCTCCGCCTCCGCCATCGCTCCACCCCCTTCACCTAACTACGTTGCACGGATACCTTGCTTGGAGCTCGTGTCCGTGTCGGATACCGTATCTGATACCAATTCGGACGCGATACCTGTTCGATACCTATTGGCAACATATCGGTAAATAAAGCATTTAAAAAATTAGTGATACCCCTTGCAAGTCGCACGCAGCCAGCAGCACACTGCTTTCTCAGCCTCCTCTCTCATGCTCTCACCAAATGTAAATATAATTTATGTAATCACGTTGGCACCTCTAGCTACTACATGTATTAATTTATTTTAAAGACTATGAAAGCGTATCCTCGTATCGACGCTTTTTCAAAATGTTGTATCTCCGTATCCGTATCGGCCCGATACCGATACGCGTATCCGTATCCGTAGGTGAGGACGGCGTGGGTCCCGCGGCACCGTCATGGGGAGACTGTACATCAGTCGTCAGCTGACAGCCACGACCGCCGCCGGTGCGCAGATACGAGCGCCGGAGGATGACGCCGAGAAGCGGAAGGCACTTGCCAAGAAGACCTGCTGCTATGGCTGCGGCGCCGGGATATGTCGAGACGCCACCTACGACCTGGTAATCAAGACATCCGTGCACCCACCTACTGGCTTTAATTCGCTTTTGATTCCCTTCTAACTCTGCCCCTCACTGAAAGCTTAACAATCTAACAGCTGACATAGAACACAGTCAAGTCAAGATTACGAATCATCAAGACAGAAAGAACATGAGCTGGAAAATCAAAACCATGGGGGTTCATTATGACCCGCTAGTACAAACAACCATTAACAGTTACATGCATAACACATAATTCATCTGACAGAACTATCGGCAAAGAATATACACATACAAGCAGAAGGTGCGAAATATTTTTGCACCTTCATTTATTCGTACAACCTAGTAGTAAGGTGACACCAACCTCTGGTTGACATTGTTTTACCCAACGTGTGCCACTCAACTTGTTGCCTTTGCCGTTTATCCTGCCCCAAGTAACAACCACAAGCACATATGCATTGTCATACAACTTGTCGAAGAGGCGGAAAAAGGCAACTCTCCACGCTTTCTTGAAAATCATTGAGCAGAACACAACCCATAGGCCAGCCACAAACCCAGACCCAAATCCAAAGTAAAGGAACAACACTGGCTCGAAAATCTTCTCCCTTCTTTGTTGATTCCCATGCTCTGGTGTAATGTCTCCCGAGCAATTCCTTTCTAAAGGAGGGCCACATAGACCACTGTTGCCGGTGTATATGGAAGGGTTTTCCATGTAGAGGGTGTCAAGTTGAGCTCCATGTGGTATTATTCCTTCAAGATTGTTATATGATAAGTCCAAAGAACTTATATATGTCAAATCTGACAAGCCTGATGGGATTTCGCCAGAAAGTTTGTTCCTTGAGAGGTCGAGTGATTCAATTGATTTCATAGCTCCAATCTTCGCAGGAACTTTTTCACTCAAATGGTTGCATGACAAGTTTAAACTCAACAATCCAGTAAGAGAAGTTACACCGTCTGGAATTCTGCCAAGTAAGTGGTTGAGCGATAGGTCTATACTAACCACATCAAAAACCCCAGAAGCGTCCTTAAGTTCTTGACACTTCATCACAACAGACCAAACTTCTCTAAATTCACCTATATTGCCAGTGAACCATTCAGACAAGTCAATTCCGGGTCTCTTTGGATGTTTTTGGGCCATTGCGGTCAAATTTGACAAAGACCATGGCACAACACCAGATATATTATTTCCGGCCAAGCTCAATTGGCGAAGGCGTTTAAGATTTATGATAGTCATCGGAATATCTCCAGACAACAAGTTGTTGCTTAACTGCAGAAAGCGCAAGTATACCAAATCACCAATCCATAGTGGCAATGTTCCAGAGAAATTATTTGTTGAAAGATCAAGGAAAGCCAAACTCGAGTAGTTTTGAAGTGCTAATGGGAACTTGCCAGAAAACCGATTGTGACTTAAGTGGAGAAAAACCAAGTTAGGCTTGTGAGAACATGAAGGAAGTTCTCCCTCTAGAAAGTTGTATGATAGATCCAAAACAATTATGTTCTTCAACTTGCAACAATGAGTAAAACGCTTGGGAGGTCACAAAGTTGCCAAACATGAGTGAATTGGTCACCAACTGGGAAAATGCTAAGTTTTGGTCATGAAGTTGTGTGTACGAGCCCCGTTAGTCACTCCGTCGGGATGGACGTTAAGTCGCTGACGTGGCTACCTATTTTTTACAAAAAACCCCTTAAACTTTTGTTTCTTCTAATTGTTTGGTCATTTTCAATTTTATTTTTTGCAAACTTTGGTTGCTCGTGGGTCTCGCCACGAACGGCACCAACGGCGATGTCAACCGGGACGCCGTGCAAGTTGCATTTTGCCGGCATCCGGCGCCGCCTACTCGGCTACTCGTCAGCGCGGACGCAACCGAACAGACAGTGTCTCGAATTTGTCAACGACCCACGGAGTCACAGACCACGCGCGTGGTGGAAATGCTCACCTGTCTATGTAATTTTGCTGTATTTTCTTGCGGGGAACTTGTCTGAATCGCGTGCAATCCATTGCTGTAGGACTTCTCATGTTTCACTTTATGGCTTACCACGAGTTTGGCTAGAGATGCGTTCAAACAGTACCGATTATGGCGAATCCAGACAGAGCATGATGATTGATGAGGGAAATCCACTAGTTAGTTGAGTGTTCGAGCCGCCGGCTCGCTTCGCCAGAGTCTGGCCCGGCGCCAGCGCTCTGCAAGTTGCCGGCCGGCGCCGCCGTCCGTCCCCGATCCCCACTGCGGCTTTCGTCGGCGCAGACGCAACCTTGCGCCCAAATGTCAGCGGCGTACGCACGCACGGGCACCATGCGAGACATTGCAGCTGGCAGCGGCAGCTGGGCACGCGCCAGTTGCGCCGCCGATATGCGCGCCGCCGCCAGCCGCAATGTCTCGCGGCTCGCGGCCTGAATGGGCTGAAGGTGGTGCATCGCGAGCACGTCGAGCACCGTGCCCTGCGCCTTGACCCGAGCACGTCGAGCACCGCCTCGCCCCGAGCTTGCCGTACATGTGCAGCACGTCGAGCACCGCGCCCTGCGCCTCGCCCCGAGCTCGCCAGCCGCTGCCCAATACACCTGTTCGACAAAATGCCTGACCCAATTTTTTTAATAGAACAAATAGATAAGAATAAGAAAAACTATAGGGTGTATTTTGTAAAAAAACAAAAATACCACGTCATCAACTTAACGTCTGTTTTGATGGAGTGACTAACGTGGTTCGTACACGCAACTTCATGACCAAAACTTAGCATTTTTCCAGTTAGTGACCAATTCACCCATGTTTGGCAACTTTGTGACCTCCCAAAAAATCGTTTTACTCTGCAACAAATATATGCTGGAACTGGACTACTGAAGTAGTTGAAGGATAATGTCAACTCAATTAATCTTGGAGCTCCATATTCTGAAGGTAAAGGCCCCGAGAAAGTATTGTTCGATAAGTCCATGTGCTTTAAGCTTTTCAGATTAACCAGGTGTACTTCCGTGATCACACCATCCAAGTTATTGTTGCTAAGGTCGAGTTCTATCAAATTACTCAGCATCCCGATCTCAAATGGAACATGTCCAGTGAGAAGGTTATTAGAAAGACTAAGGTACCCTAGTTTAGTGCAATTTACTATCTCTAGTGGTATAGGTCCAGTAAGATGGTTGTTGGAAAGAGAGAGACCCCAATTCAGTGCAATTCCCCAACCATAGTGGTACAGGTCCGGTGAGATTTTTGTAAGAAAGTGCAAGGTAATATAATCTAGTGCACTTCCCTATGCCAAGATGTATGGATCCTGTAAAGTTATTGTAAGAAAGGTCAAGGTGCTCTAATCTAATGCCAGCTAACTGGTCCAATCCATCTGCAATCATTCCAACCATATTGTTGCTCTTCAAACTCAAGGTTCGCAATCTGTTGGATGGACATCGGGGCAGCTTCTCTAGAAACTCTGTAATGTTTCCAGAGGAGAGGCTTCCACCAAGCCACACTTCTTCCAAATCACATAGCTTTCTCAAGTCTACCATCATTGTTGCTGTGTTACAGGTTTTGGTTAATGCGTTACCAAATTCCGGATCACAAACAATATATAGTTGTCGGAGGGATGTCATATTTCCTAGTGCATTAGGAAATGGACCAGATAGAGTAGTTCCAGAGAGGTTAAGGTATTTGATGCTTGTTACGTTCCAAAACCAAGCGGATGCAATTGGATGACCAAAGTAGTTAAAGGACAGATCAAGGTCTTGAAGATTTGTGAGGTTTAGGTGTGTGAGGGATCGGTTTGCATTTGAAATGGCGCAGTCTGAAAGGCCGAGGTGCTCCAATGATGGAAGCATGTTCATCACAAGAGGCCAATCAGCAGAAATTGAGCTGAGATTAGTACCACTCATATCAAGGTACACCAAGAGAGGTAGACGAGTTAACCATGAGATGTCCGTTGAGTACATCTCATGGTAGGAGAGGTCGAGATATTCCAGCTTGGAAAGGTTTCCAAGCTGCGGAGGTAGTACTACCGTACGACCAACAAAATGGCTACAACAGAGATCGAGCTGTCTCAAGTTCTTGAAGGAACCCAAGAACTCGGGAACAGCACCATTAGGCCCGGTCAGAGCTGTAAAGTTGAGATTGAGGTATTCAAGATGCTCTAGTGAAAGCAACGAAGGACTTATCTGGCCATGCAAAAATGTTCCCCCAAGGTCAAGCTGGATGACATGGCCAGTTGTGTTGCTGCAGGTGATGCCTGCCCATCGGCAGCAGTCAAGGCTCTCCTGTTGCCACGACACGAGGTAGTCGCCGATGTCGTTGATGCCTTTCTTGAAGACCAGCAGGGCGTCCCTCTCGCGCCCTATGCAGCTCGGGCCAGCATGAGCTGGTACGAGCTGCCCTGCCTCGGCAACGAAGATGCTGCTCCAGGTCGCTGCTGCTGCCACAAGGAGCAAGACAAACACGGTAGGCAAGCGAGGCATGGTGGACATGGTGGTGGCTGTGGAGCTAGAAAAGTCTAGTTTCAGTTCCGTTGCTCTACCAAGAGTGAGTACATATTATTTTTCCAATGCAACACAACGTAGAATTAATGGTGGACTTATAAGACTAGCCATAGTGGGGAGTATCATAGATTGGTATCATGCATATGATACTTGTGTATGATACTATCCCTATAATGCATAGTATCATATAGTAGTTTCATAGCTACACCTTATTTATTGATTTGTAGAATCTCAATACAAAATATGTGTACAAGATTTATTGCTATTAAAATATCTTGTTTTACGTGCTATGATACTGTAACATAGGTAGATACCACTATCATCTCTTTCCTCATTTAATGCCATGCCATGTCACCAAAATGCTTATGTGGCATTGCATGTGGTTGCATGTTACTCCCACTATGGCTAGTCTAAGGGCCTGTACATGTACATAGAACTGCGTGCTTCCACGATGGTGTGGCTAGCTTCGTTCCATTACATATTTTGTGTGTGACTAAGGGTTGAAAAGTGGTTTAGTCATGACAGATTTTTTTTTCCTCTGAGCTTATCCTTCCAGGCCAGATGTTTGGGCGGCAGCGAGCTAGTAGCCCGTCATCATTTCGCTGGTCAACAATCGAAGTCGACCCTTCGTGGACTTTTTTTTTTTGAATGTTAGCAGGAGAACTGCTAAATTCAATTATTAGAAAGAAGAGTTTTACAAGGCAGGTGAAAAAGCATGGCGAGAAACCATGTCACCCGGTAAGAAAAAGACCCCGGAGGAATCAACCCGGGTCAAAAGGAATTACAGCCCCAGCAGCATTCCAAAGAATGGCCTCATCACGTATTCGTCTAAGTAACACGTCCACCGAAAGCTCTTCTTGTTGAAAGACTCTACGGTTACGCTCCAGCCAAACCTCCCAAGCTGCTAGGAGGATTAGAGATTGGATTCCTTTCCGTTTATCAGTGGGTGTACTAGGACTGGTCTATGGAGGCCATGCATGCAACGACTGACCGGTGATCTATCACGGCAGGGACGTACCTCCAGAATTTGTACGGTTGGTGTAGCTTGACGGTTACATCTGCACAAACTTGAAGTCGTCGGTTAGTCACCGAGGCTTAATCAATTGAGAGATGCTTGTGCGAACTGCGGAGGCCTTTAGTGTGTCGGTTTGTGTCACGACCCAGTACTTACCTGACGCTCTACGCGTGGCGACGAAGGCCCAGAGAAGACGCGAGGCCTGCGAAGCCCACCAAATGGCCAAGCCAGGACAAGCAACCGCGACAGACGCATGAGCGTTATAAGCAGCCGTGGTCGAGGGGAAAAGACATCAATGAATTAATCTGTGATCCCGATCGGGAGTATCTCTCTCTTCTTCCTTGCCGAGCCTGCGTACTCGAGGATTCTGCCGTGCGCGACGCCGGCTTGTATCGAATTCGTCCACTATTCGTACTCTATATCTGGTAGTGAGGCTATAGAACCCTATCATATGGTATCGGAGCAGTAGATCGGAGCTTCCACCAATTTTTTTGTTCAAATCCAGTCAGATTCGAGAGTAGGAGGTGTTTCGGGTTGATTGGGGGCGCAGTGGTTGGGATCTCCCGTGAAATCCCACTGGTCTGCCTCCACCCCGCGGCGGCGGTATCGGGTCGGCCGATTTCGGGCGGATCCATGGAGGCGATGGCGGCGGTAGACTGCTTGTGGTGAGATCTGGTGTACGCGAGCGGTTGGGGCAGAATCCGTCTGTCCCGGTAAAATTCCGGCTCGGTAGCTAGGTTTAATCACCATTGGATGCGCATCTCGCAGGCGGTGGAAGGCGTTGGCTACTTCGGCCGCGATCTGGGAGAACTGCGACGTCGTCATCATGGACAAGTTGCAGGCAGATATGGGAGAATTGCGCAAGCAAGGTGTGGAGACTGCCACCTCAATCCAGTCCATCTCTAAAACTCTGAAGAACCTGAACCAGTGGATGCCTCAAGTGAACTCCACGGTGAAGGAACTCCAGAAATCGGTGGACGAGGTGGGCACGAGGGTGACGGCGCTGGAGGCAGCTCCAACTCTACCTCCTGTCAACATCACTCGGCCTGAATGGCACGGCGACAACACATTGAACCAGGGTACCGTGACTGCTGCCTCACGGGCACAGGCACATACCCTGGACAAGGGTACGCGTGCTACTCCACACACTCCTGTTCGTTTTGATCTAGGCGAACAATCTGATGCTTACTGTGACACACCTTACTCTGCATCTAGATATACCCATGGTAGATCATCTAGGCCACCTAAAACTGATTTTCCTAAATTCGATGGTGAAAATCCTAAGTGGTGGAAACAAGTGAGTGAAAAGTACTTTAGTCTCTATGATGTTAACCGTGAAACTTGGGCAAGTTTTGCCACCATGCATTTCATTGGGAATGCAGCTCTCTGGTTGCAAACCTATGAGGCTGACCATGAGGTGGAAAGTTGGGAAGAACTGTGTGTAGCCATTCATTCCAAATTTGGGAAAGATAAACATCACAAGCATTTAGAAGCATTAGAGAGATGTAAACAAACTGATACTGTAGAGAGTTACTATCACAAGTTTGAGGGCATTAGACACAAAATTTTAGTTTACAACAAACACTATGATGAAGCATTCTTCGCTACTAAATTCATTTGTGGCCTTAAAAAAGATATTCAGCGAGCTATTAAGTTGCATAATCCTAAAACAGTTGATGCTGCGTTAGCTCTAGCTAAAAAACAGGGGGAAATGCTTGAAGAAACTCGAGGATATTCTGGCAATAAATACAGAAATGAGTACAAGCCAACCTATTCTCGCAATGGTTATTCTGGGAAAGGAATTCTATCTTCTTCAAGCAATGATCATGGGAAGACAGTGGAGGAGAGAGAAAAACCCAAGCTGCCATGGGATGACAAAATACAAAAACTGCGTGACCAGAGGCGGGTGCGTGGTGAGTGATTTACATGTGGGGACAAATATCATCCTGGACACAAATGCAACAAGACTGTGCCACTTAATGTGGTGGAGGAATTATTAGCAGCCATTGATGGTCTTTGACGTAGTTACCTGCGTCAAAAGAATATGGTTAGGTTGAGACTCCAAGTGCATAGTGTATAGTATAGGAAAGACAGTTTTCCCACGAGGTGTGACTCGAGGGTTTAATATCGAACTCTCGGGGAACCATTAGTGAAAGATTTATCTTCTTATCCTTCTCTTGAGAACCTGCAAAACAAAGTAAATTGTTCTGTGCCCTCAACCTCACCAAGTGGTTGTCAAGCACAAGGTGTGAGAATGATATTAAAAAGATAACTGAATGCAAAACAATAAATAAATATGCAATGATGATAAATAAATATGCAAGGATGGTGGAAACAATGATAAATGATATTTTTGGGTTTTGTATTGTGAATGCAAGCTGTAAAAGTGTTTTTGTATTTTCGGATTTATAAATGGCACAAAATGTAAAATGCTTAAAAGTTGTTGGAAAGGTGTTTCTTATGATTAAAAATGGACCGGGTTCATGGTTTCACAAATGCACTCTCTCTTTAATAAAGTGGTAGATAATGGAACACTAGAATTGACATGTGAGATTGCAACAAAAAGGTTTCATGACAAGTTACTAATTATATGGGCATCACGTCCTAACATAGAGATCTTTTGTTTATTAATCTCTCTTATACTCCACTCAGATGGGAATTAAATCTAGTCATCTTAGTATTAAGATAAATCAGAGTATATCAATAAGTTCTATGACATGAAGTTAAAATAAGAACATGCTAGATCTAGTCATGGAGTAGTGGCATGGTCCCATCCACATCTCCGTTAGCAAGGTATTTTTCTTTATCCCTAGTGAGGCAACAAAGTAAGGTAAATTACCCAAGTGGATCACGGAACAACTGTCACATTCACCGCACTAGCCACTCCCCGTTACTCCATCTAATGCACACGTTCCCCCTCACATGCTCTCATACACAAGTTTGATCATAACAAGTAAACAAGAACGGGGTACATAATATGCATCTACTTTCATAACTGAAACAAAACTATTGCAATCTCAAACATATATTAACTCATAAAAAGATCCACCACAAAGTTATTACATAGATGACCGTAATCATGTTCAGCAGCTCATACGGTGCTAATTAGTGAAGCTCAAAGAGAGGAGAGATACATAAGTTACTTCCACAAACCCATAGTCCAGGGGTGGACTACTCCCTCTTCATCATGGAGATGGTGGAGAAGTCGTAGGAGGAGATGGAGACCACGCCGGCAGCGCCCCGCCGGAGTTTTCCCCCTCCAATCTGCAACTCCAGGTCTCTGTTTCGTGGTTTCTGTGTTTCGGTGGCGCTCCTTTCCGTAAGCCGTCGGGGGGCTATTTTTATAGTCGTTTTTAGGTCAAGACGGAGACTCGGGGACAAAGATCGACGGCATCGAAGGCTCGACGCCCAAGTTGGTGGGTCCCACGTGACCAAGGAATCTGACCGCGTGGGCCCACCTCTTTCGGCCCTCGGTCTCCGCTTGTTCGCTTCATTCGCTCCTACACTTCGTTCCTTCCAAATATTGATCCCCGTAAATTATTAGGTCATTTTGACGTCGTTTGGGTCCCTGAAACATAAAAATATAGAAAACAGGGTTTTCTGCCAGTGCAGGGTTAATTCCAGAAAAATAAGGAAATTGTGAAATATTCCCATAATCAATATAGAACAATGATATAACCCTTATATGATGCAAATATGATGGAAATATAAGTAATATAATGCAAAGTTCATGTATGCATTTTACATGCATCAACATCTCCAAGCTTAACCTATACTCGTCCTCGAGTTCATGTATGCATTGAGGAAGTGCAGGCAGTTTCATCAGTGCTGACACGGTGCAACAGTTGGGCTTGGCAACAGTAAACATCCCACCAGTTCAAGTAAGAGTTGCGGATGGAGGAATATCAACTGTAAATCAATCTGCTCCGGATGTGCACTGGTCGTGTCAAGGTAACAAATTCACTACATCATTCCGGTTGTTCAGTGTACCTGGATATGACATGGTGTTGGGGATGGATTGGTTGGAGAGCTTACCGCCTATGTGGATTGACTGGGCGAGGAAGACATTGCGTTACAAGATGGATGGTGTCAGGGTGGAACTCAGGGGTGTCAAAACATGTGTTCGAAGTTGCAACCCAATTTCTCTGAATGAAATACAAGCTCTGGTGGCTGAACATGCGTTGGAACATATTGTGCAGCTGGATATGTCTGTGCCAATAGATGAAATGGAACCAGTGCCAGTGGAAATTGAACAAGTATTGCAGGAGTTTGGTCACTGCTTTGACACACCATCAGGGCTACCTCCACACAGAGAGTATGATCACCGGGTCACTCTGCTGCCTGGGGTACAGCCAGTCAATGTCAAACCGTATCGATACACACCTCAGCAAAAGTCTGAGATTGAGCGACAGATAAAAGATATGCTGGCGCAAGGCATCATTCAGGCAAGCCCAGTCCGTTTGCATCTCCAGTCCTGCTGGTGAAAAAGAAAGATGGCACCTGGAGGTTTTGTGTTGATTACAGGAACCTCAATGTTATGACTGTCAAGGACAGATACCCGATGCCTGTAGTGGATGAGTTGCTTGATGAACTATCGGGCTCGCAGTTTTTCACCAAGTTGGACCTGCGCTCGGGATATCATCAGATACGGTTGGCTGAGGAGGATGAATGCAAAACTGCATTTCGCACACACAGCGGACATTATGAGTTTCGTGTCATGCATTTTGGTCTCACAGCAGCACCGACGACATTTCAAGCAGCCATGAATACAATCTTTGCACCGATCATTCGACAGTTCGTACTAGTCTTTGTTGATGATATATTGATCTACAGCAAGAATTTAGAGGATCATCAGGAGCATCTGAGAGAGGTGTTTAGGTTGCTGTCAGACCACAAGCTATATGTGAAGAAATCAAAGTGTTCGTTTGCTCAATGATCTCTGGAATATCTAGGACATATTATCAGTGCTGCGGGCGTGTCCACAGACCCCAGTAAAATTATGGCAATCCAGAATTGGCCCATCCCAAGAAATCTGAAAGAGCTCAGAGGGTTTTTAGGCCTAGCTGGTTACTACAGAAAATTCATCCAGTTCTTTGGTATGCTGTGTCGTGCCTTGACCAATTTGCTCAAGAAAAATGTGCCATTCATTTGGACAGCTGAAGTGGATTCCGCCTTCGTAGCCATCAAGAAGGCGTTAACACAAGCTCCCGTGCTAGCCTTGCCAAACTTTGAAAAGGAATTTGTC
The DNA here is from genome assembly GCA_947311845.1 of Poa pratensis. Lineage (NCBI taxonomy): Eukaryota > Viridiplantae > Streptophyta > Magnoliopsida > Poales > Poaceae > Poa > Poa pratensis. The sequence goes on along the minus strand of CAMZMU010000095.1, from coordinate 42,675,050 downwards.
CTGGAAACTGATGCTTGCGAGTATGGTGTTGGAGCAGTGCTCATGCAGCAAGGACACCCATTGGCTTTTCTGAGCAAAGCATTGGGAGTTAAAAATCAAACACTATCGATCTATGATAAAGAGTGTCTTGCTATCCTGATGGCGATTGAGAAGTGGAAACCCTATTTGCAGCACAAACAGTTCACGATTTACACTGACCACAGAAGTCCGATTCATCTAGGAGACCACAGATTCAACACGAAAATCCAGCAGAAAGCCTTTTTCCGTCTGATGGGACTCAATTATCGCATTGTGTACAAGAAGGGCAGTACAAACACTGCTGCTGATGCTCTGTCCAGACGACCAATGCAGTACACGGTTCAGGCTATTTTTGAAGTGCAACCTCAGTGGGTAGAAACAGTTATTGAAGGATACCAGCAAGACACACGAGCCAAGGAATTACTGGTTGAATTGAGCATTCAAGGCCACAATCATCAAGGTTTTTCACTCCAAGATGGTATCATCAGATACAAAGGGAAGGTATGGTTGGGTAGTAATGTGAAGGCTCATGAAGCAGTGTTGCTGGCACTGCACAACAGTGGTTTGGGGGGTCACTCTGGTACTCTGGCCACCTACCACAAGGTCAAACAGACCTTTGCTTGGTCGGGACTAAAACAAGATGTGCTGAATTATGTCAGTAATTGCACAGTCTGCAAGCAGGCCAAGTCTGAGCATGTTAAATTGCCAGGAAGGTTACAACCGCATAAGGTGCCGCCGTCAGCTTGGCACACTGTCAGTTTGGATTTTATTGAGGGGTTGCCAGTGTCCAACAGATACAACACTATTCTAGTGGTCATAGATAAATTCACTAAATTTGGCCATTTCATCCCGCTCAAGCATCCCTTCACAGCAGCCAGCGTGGCTCAATTATTCATGGATAACGTATACAAGAACCATGGTATGCCTCAGGTGCTCATCTCTGACAGAGACAAGGTATTCACCAACAACTTTTGGCAGCATCTATTCAAACTGGCTGACACCACTTTGAACTTGAGTTCATCGTACCACCCTCAGACGGACGGGCAAACGGAGCGATTGAATCAATGCTTGGAAACCTATTTGCGTTGCTTGGTTCACTCCAAACCAGAGCAATGGGCCAAATGGCTCCCACAGGCTGAATACTGGTACAATTCTAACTATCACTCAGCACTTGGTCGTTCTCCATTTGAAGTACTGTATGGGAGAAAACCTAGACACTTTGCTATCGAAACAGCATCCTTGCCAGGACACACAGAAGTGGAAGCATGGCTGAAGCAGCGTGCTGAGCTAATTCCAGTGATCAAGCAGCATCTGGAAAGGGCGGTCAGCAGAATGAAGGCTCAATCTGATAAGAATCGTAGTGAGCGCCAATTTGCTGTGGGAGATTATGTCTACCTACGACTGCAACCTTATGTGCAATCCTCTGTCGAACGGCGATCCTCACAGAAACTGGGATTTCGGTTCTTTGGACCTTATCTGATTCTCCAGCGTGTGGGCAACGTCGCTTACAAATTGCAGCTACCTCCAACGGCACGCATTCATCCAGTGGTGCATGTATCTCAGTTGAAGAAAGGAGTGAAACCCACTGATGAATTAAGTTCAACCTTGCCCATGTCTTTGATGCACATGCAGGTGAAAGTTCAGCCGCTGCAAGTGTGTGCTGAAAGATTGATCAAGCGAGGATCCAATATGGTGCCCCAGATCAAGGTTCGCTGGAGTGGGTTGCCGACTTCTTGTGACTCTTGGGAGGCTGTCTACGCCATTGTTGCTGAATTTCCGGCGTCATCGGCTTGGGGACAAGCCGTTGCTGAAGGGGGGGGGGGGGGGGGTAATGTCATGACCCAGTACTTACCTGACGCTCTACGCGTGGCGAGGAAGGCCCAGAGAAGACGCGAGGCCCGCGAAGCCCACCAAATGGCCAAGCCAGGACAAGCAACCGCGACAGACGCATGAGCGTTATAAGCTGCCGTGGTCGAGGGGAAAAGACATCAATGAATTAATCTGTGATCCCGATCGGGAGTATCTCTCTCTTCTTCCTTGCCGAGCCTGCGTGCTCGAGGATTCTGCCGTGCACGACGCCGGCTTGTAATGAATTCATCCACTATTCGTACTCTATATCTGGTAGTGAGGCCGTAGAACCCTATCACTCTATCAGTTTGTCATCTTGCCCGCCGTGCCTGGTACGCCGAAGAGCAAAAATTGTACAAAACCTCGCCCGCTTGTTTTGTTGATCATGCGTCCTGTTTCCGTAGAATCCATACCATTTCTGCTATTTCTCTGTCGATGCCGACTTGCCGAGAACCGACCACAATATTCGTACCATTTTATAAGCTATGAGAAAGTACAGCATGTTTTTACTCTGTATCCAACGTTCATCGTTTTATTAATTTGATGTTGGGTTTAATGCTTTGGATCTATAACATTAATTGGTTTCACTATCGAAATTAAAATAGGGTAAATAGCCTTTAAGATACGCACAAACAAATTTCTAAAGTCCACTTGAAGTAAAAGTTTTTCTCAGTTTTTTTGCTGTATTTTTTTTGAAATAAACTACGGCTTTATTGATCACATAATCAAAATGTCATTACAAAGGATCTCACGGATGCAATCCGGAGCACAACCACGCCACACAGAACAATAAGAAAGTTCACTAAATTTAGCTAGACTATGAGCAGCAAAGTTCAGGTCTCGGTGAACATGATGGAACGAGCAGGAGCTGAAGGAAGCTGCCATTTTCCTAATATCATGGATCACCGGTCCACATTGTGATCGATCATCTATCCGAGATGTCACTCGTTGCACAACTGAAAGGCAATCAGAGTAGACAATTATGCTGGAAAGCCCTCCGCTTGGGCTAACACAAGAGCACGGCGCATCGCTAGCGCCTCTGCAAGTTCTGGCGTCACAACCTCTGCATTTCGCTCACTGCAAGCAGCTAAGCAATTGCCATTGTGGTCTGGGATCACGACGCCTGTTCCCATCTCACGAGTAGAAGTGAAGATTGCTGCATCCACATTGATTGAGACTGTACCTTCCGGCGGCGGTGACCATCTGGGACTGGAAATAATAGCCTCACGCCTTTGGACAGGTTCAGTTTGGTAAAGATGAACAGCAATCATCTGAATATATGCTAGTGCTTTCTCTGCTATAACTCTTGGATGCATAAGTTGTTCCCCTTCTCGGACTCTATTTCTTGCATCCCAAATGTGCCACATTGTAACAACCATAACTGTGGCCTCCATCGCTGAGCACTTCTCAAAAAAATTCAAAGTCCAAGTCCGAGTCGAACTGAAATGTTTACGCCTTAATTTCAGATAGTGCTCAGCAGAAATAATATCCCACACTTCCTGGGTAAAACAACAAAACAACAAAGTGTGTTCAATTGTTTCATGACGTCCACAAAAGAAACATTCTGCTGCTGCTGCTGGAATATGCCGGTGTTGGAGCTGATGACCACTAGGAAGACAGTCGTGGGCAAAACGCCATGCTGTGATCTTCATCTTACCAGGAGCTTTGGATGCCCATAATTTCTTCCATAGCTTTGCATCCCCTTCCGTGGTAGATGATAAACCCTTCTTGGATATGCTTTGTTGTTCATTAAATTTGCTTGATCTTGCCAGATTATAGCCTGATCGAACTGTATAGCATCCAAACCGAGTGTGTGGCCAGGAACAATAATCCTCACATTCAAGCCGGCTTATTGGAATCTGGAGTATTTTCGACGCCACGTCCTCCGAAAAAATGGTGCGGACAACATCCACATCCCATGACCGAGAGCCTTCCGCAAACAAAGTGTGAACTTTCTGATCTGCAGGCAACGGTACAAGAGTCCGTAGTGTGACAGGAGGAACTCCAGGTATCCAACAATCTGACTTAATCACTATACTGTCGCCATTACCAACACCCCAGCGAACACCTTTCTTCAATAACTCCCTTCCAAACAAGATGCTCCTCCAAGTGTACGAAGAACTCCGAGGGCGCTGCGCATCCCAGAAGGAACAGTTTGGATAATATCGACCTTTGAGAACTCGAGCACATAGGGAGGATGGATCAGTTAGTAGACGCCAACCTTGACGGGCCAACATAGCTTGATTAAATAGTTCCATATCCCTAAAACCCATTCCACCCAAAGCTTTTGGAGTCGTGAGCCACTTCCAAGATCGCTAATGTAATTTCTTCTTGCCGTTCTCTACGCCCCACAGTGGTTAGCAATTGATTTTCTCATGTCTTCACATAGTGCCATAGGTAATTGGAAGCAGCTCATAACATAAGCCGGGATTGCTTGGATAACAGCCTTCAAAAAAGTTTCTTTCCCTGCCCTAGACATAGGTCTATCCGAGCATCCATTAATGCGTTTCCACATTCGATCAAACAAGTACCTGAATGTACTGACTTGAGATCGTCCAACATCAGTTGGCATCCCTAAGTATGAGTCATTTAGAGCTTCAGTTTGAATTTCCAACTTCCGCATCACCTTATTTTTCACACCTTCAGGACAGTGTGCACCAAAGAAAATGGTGGATTTGTCCTTGTTGATTTTTTGACCAGAACCCTCACAATAAACCTCAAGAGTGTCATGTAGGGCTTCAACACTTTTCCTATCGCTGCGAGCAAAGAAAATGCTATCATCTGCAAACAATAAATGTGAGATAGGGGGTCCAAGCCGGCCATTGCGAATACCTTGTAGTTCACCTTGGGCCTCCCTTTTTTGCAGAAGACAGGATAATCCTTCCGTGCAGAGAAGGAAGAGATAGGGACTGATGGGGTCCCCTTGCCTGATCCCTCTAGATGGTGTCACAGGATCTGTAAGTTCCCCATTGACTCAGACTGCATATCTCACAGATTTCACAGCTGTTGTGATGGTGTCGAGTATTGTGTACGAGTAGGGTTACGTTCGAATTTGGAGTTGTATTAGGTGTGTATATAATACGTGTAGTGTTCGAGCCGGACACTAGTAGACTTGGCCTACTATATAATGAAGAGGCATTACACGAAGTAAGTTATGACGACATGATAGTCACATGCACGTATAGGGACTCGGTGGAGTCAAGCTGGCCGGTGATGGAGTCTGGTCTGCAATGCACAGGACGGAAGTCGTGTTTTCGTTTCTGTTTGTAGGGTCCTTATAAAGTTTCGGGACTGTTCTGCATTTCTTTATTTACAAGTTCCTAACTGTAAAATTCACCCACCAACGTTGATTTAATCAAGCTCTTGGGTTTCCTTCGTGACTCCTACCACCGTTAAAAAAATCCACTCCAACTGTGGTCTGATCCAGATTCACCCCTGCGTCACTGCCAGTGTCCAAATAGGGACAACTGATTCGTGCGACTCGGAGATGGCAGACGGGTGAGTGTGACGACGGATGCGAGATGGAGAGTCGATGTCAGACGAGCATAGCAGCACAGGCGGACGTGTGTCATGGTGAATACGGAGCTACGCTCGCTGATGCATGTCGCTGGTTCGATGTAAAAAATGGTGCCCACTGAATATAGGACCATCCAATGTTGAGATCCAAAATCCGTTTAGTATTTTTTTTAAAGAAGAACTTAGCCTAGCTTTATAAATAAAATGAGAGTCGCCACAAGCATTGACATCTTACTCATAATATTACAAGATAATGTAAAGTTCGCTCACAGGTGAGCAAAGCACAACCAAAACTCACCCATTTAGTATTATTGGCCCTAATGTCCACTTATGTCCATGTATCCCAGTCCAACTGGATTCAACAAAAAAAAATATGCGAGATGACCTGGCTTGTATAATTAGCCTTATGAGTTAGTGGTTCACAGGTCTTGGTATTTGTTTTCAAGTTGTATATACGTGGTTCACATGACCTGGTGCGGGGCATCTCCGAGCGGAAACCATTGGTGGATTTGTTTTCAATGTGTACAGGTACATGCATGATAAATTCTCCATTGTCTTACTGAATCATGGCCGCGTCTTTATATTTTGTTTCAACGTGTACATACGTGGTTCACATGAAGCTTGTGCTGGACGAGTTGAAAAAAAATTCTTCGATTTGTTTTCAATGTGTGATACCTTACGAATTCTGCATCAACAACGATTCATGATTTTACTTACTAATTCATGGTTGAGTGAGGATTAGCTTGATATCAGTTAGGTCAAATTATTAAAACCCACTTGTATTGCAACTCATGCCCAACATGAATCATAGAAAACAATCTGAGAGTGCAGTTGCCAACGCACTTGCAACTAAAAAAGTCTCAGCTGTAACCTAATTTGCAATTGATACTTGCACAGATCACGGTGTAAATCCGATGGTGTAGTAATTGACTGAGCACTAACTTAATTCTCAGCGGGGTCCTGAAAAAACCTTCTAGTTTATGGAAATAGAAATAGATTTCTTTGCCAGAAAATAGAAATAGACTTGAGATAATTTATGGACGACCAGGGGGACGAAGCGTTTTCGTATCGCTATGGCGATTAAAAGGGCGATCTAGGTTTCGGCGCCGCCGGCACCGGTGCCGGCGTTTTCCGCACTGATTTCATCCCCTGCTTAGGGTATTCATCTCCGCCCCGACGTGTTCGTGTGGCGTTGTCCGTTCCCTCAGCGTCGGCAACGGCGATTGGGGTTTGCTTCCCTTCTTGGCGTCACAGCTGGGCAGGTTTTTGGTGGTAGTCTGTTATTTGTTCAGTGGTTGCGTGAGTCCTTTGCCTGGTGCTTCTAATCAGGCGGAAACTGTAGCTCAGATTGCTTTTGGGTGGAACTTTGCTCGTTGCTGCTCCTAGTGTTTGATCAGAAAGCGATGAAACTCATCAGCCTAAATTGTCGGGGTCTTATCGGGATCCCAGCAATTCTATGGCTTCTAGATATTCAGAGGCAACATAATCCAGATATATTCTTTTTGTCCGAGACGCATCTGGATGAAGATAGGGCAGAGGTACTTAAGAAGAGGCTTCAGATGGATCACTTGATCGTGGCCCCGTCTGATGGCCGAAGTGGTGGAGTTATGTTAGTTTGGAAGAAGGAGGTGAGGATCTATTCCCAAACAACAATGTTTGACCTTATTGATACGGCAGTGGAAGATGAGCAAGGCCAAATGTGGCGTCTTACAGGTATCTATGGGGAACCAAGCTGGGAAAATAAGGATCGAACTTATAATCTGTTGCGTGACCTCAATACACATTCCAATTTACCTTGGCTTGTTATAGGAGATTTTAATGAAATCCTAGTGTCATCTGAGAAAGAAGGTGGAGCCCCTCGTCACAGAACCAGGATGCAAGCATTCCAAGATGCCTTGTCTGATTGTTCTTTGGAGGACATCGGTTATGAGGGGGACAAATTTACATGGGTCCGAGGAGGTCTGAGGGAAAGACTAGATCGTGCTGTGAGTAATGCGGAGTGGAGCCAAATGTTTCCCTGGGCTGGCCTTCGACATTTGGAATTTGGTAGATCCGATCATCGCCCTATAATGCTTGACACTGAATATTTATCGGGTGTTGCTGATTCTAGGCCACCAAGGAGGCAGTTCGAAGCAAGATGGCTTAGTGAAGAGTCGGTTGAAGAAATAGTGAGAACTGCGTGGGCGAAGGCTATGCACCGTGGGCTTTTCCCTAGTATGAAGGATAAACTTAACAAGGTTCATTCCGAGCTGCATGAATGGGATCGTAAAATCTTAAAGGGACCACGGAACAGGCTGCGAAAAGCTCAACGTGAGCTCGAGGTTTTGATGAAGAAACCTCCTGATATGGAGGCCCGAATGAAACAAAAGGAGCTTATGGTCTTGATCGAAAACTTGTTGGAGCAGGAAGAAATAACATGGGCGCAACGAGGTCGTGCGAATTGGCTTCGTCATGGTGATAGAAATACTAATTTCTTTCATAGAAGTGCCACAGCAAGGAGAAAGAGAAATCTGATTAAAAGGTTAAGAAATGAAAGTAATAATTGGGTTGAGGGTAACGATAATCTCAAGCCACTTATATCAGATTACTTTAAGGGTCTTTTTACTTCAGAAGCGGAGGAACCAGATGATTATCTTCTTGCGTCGGTCAGACCGTTGGTAACTGAAAATATGAATGAGTTACTAACCTCCACGTATACGGCGGAAGAAGTGAAAACGGCCCTATTCCAGATTGGTGATATGAAGGCCCCCGGGCCGGACGGCCTGCATGCAGTGTTCTTCAAGAGATTTTGGCATTTGCTTGGGGAAGAATTGACCAAAGAAGTCCTTGATGCTATAAATAACAAGAAAATCCCGGAGGGATGGAACGCAACAAATATTGTGCTTATTCCTAAGGTGGACAGCCCTGATGTTATTACTCAGTATCGACCTATTAGTCTTTGTAACGTGGTTTACAAGATTATTTCAAAGATGTTGGCTAACAGATTAAAGAAGATTCTGCCAGAGATTATTATGCCAACTCAAAGTGCTTTTGTACCAGGGAGATTAATAACTGATAATGTCCTGGTAGCTTATGAGTGCTTTCATACCATTAAAAAGAAAACACATGGTCGGGCTGGTTTGTGTGCTGTCAAACTTGATATGCACAAGGCATACGATAGAGTTGAGTGGAGCTTCCTGAGAAGGATGATGATTACCATGGGTTTTGATGAAGGCTGGGTTAATCTGATCATGGAATGTGTGTCTTCGGTGAGTTACAAAGTGAGATTTAATGGGCTTGAAACGGACGAGTTTCTTCCGAGCAGGGGTTTGAGGCAAGGAGATCCACTATCTCCGTATCTTTTTCTTTTGTGTTCTGAAGGTTTATCAAGCTTATTAGCACATGAAGAGGAGATCGGTGGGCTGGAGGGGGTGAAAGTGTGCCGGAATGCACCACCTATATCTCATCTATTATTTGCTGACGATTCTTTGATTTTGATGAAGGCCACAGTGGAGAATGCAAATACTCTGAAAAAGGTGTTGAATATGTATTGTCAAGCTTCGGGGCAGTTGGTAAGTGTGGCGAAATCAAGTGTCTTTTTCAGCCCGAATACTAGTGTTTATGTCCGAGAAGATATATGCATTAAATTAGAGATTATGACTGAGGCACTTTCAGATAAATACTTGGGCTTGCCCACTATGGTGGGGGTTGATAAAAGTGATTGTTTTCAACATCTTCTTGATCGAGTGTGCCAGCGTTTGAAAGGTTGGAAGGAGAAGACTTTGTCACTTGCAGGAAAAGAAATATTGTTAAAGTCAGTCATCCAAGCAATTCCTTCTTATGCAATGTCAGTATTTAAAATACCCTTGGGTATTTGTAAATCAATCATGGATGAGATTGCTGGTTTTTGGTGGGGTGATGAAGAAACAAAAAATAAAATGCACTGGTTTGCGTGGTGGAAGATGTGTATTCCGAAGAAGAGGGGTGGTATGGGTTTTAGAGACCTTCACAGCTTTAATCTTGCTATGTTAGCAAAGCAGTGTTGGCGTCTTATCCAGTACCCCGACTCTTTATGTGCACAGATCCTTAGCGCAAAATATTATCCAGATGGAGATATTCTTAAAGCTGGACCAAAGAATGGATCGTCATATACTTGGCAAAGTATTCTTGCGGGGGTTCAGACTTTTAAAAGAGGCTGTATTTGGCGTGTTGGAACGGGATCAAAAATAAATATATGGCAGGACCCTTGGATCCCTTCTAGCAGCTCACGGATGGTGATTACGCCGAGAGGAAATACTATGTTGTCTCAAGTTGATGAATTGATTGACCCACACTCGGGTACTTGGGATGAGACTCTGATTAGAGATGTGTTTTCAGCTGTTGATGTTGAACGTATTCTTCAAATTCCTTTGAATATTGAAGGCATAGACGACTTTGTAGCTTGGCATTACAACAAATTGGGCAAATTCTCTGTGCGGTCTGCTTATCACCGAGAGTATGAACACCAGTTTGGCCAGAAACAGAGGCGGATGGACGGGCAGGGTGCAACTTTGATAAACCCAGTTTGGAAGGAGGTGTGGAAACTCTGTATTCCAGGAAAAGTCCGTATATTTTTGTGGAAGGTTCTGAAGGGTGTTCTCCCTTGTCATGGGGTATTGGCTAACAGACACATACCGATTCGGATACAGTGTCCTAGATGCGCAGTTGGGTTTGAGGATATTCAACACTGTCTCTTTGGTTGTAAATATGCTAAGAAAGTCTGGAAAGAGATTGGCCTTTATGAAGAAATTCAAAAGGCAATTGTGCTTGATAGATCGGGATCGGTGAATATGGAGCATCTTATATGTGAGCCATCAGTGCCAATGATAGATGGTGAAATCAAATCCACGGAGTTGATTGCTGTAGCGGCGTGGTATATTTGGTGGCAACGTAGACAGGAGGTTCATGAGAAACAGGTACAGCCGGCAGACAGAACAGCAATGGCGATTAAAGCAATGACTTTAAATTTTGTGAGAGCACATAGTTCTAAAACTATTAGGCGGAAAGAAGCTGAGATATGGAAGAAGCCGATCAAAGGTGTTGTTAAACTAAATGTGGATGCTTCGTTTCATGTTGACTCCCTATCAGGTGCATCAGGGGCGGTAATCCGGGATGATAATGGTCACTTTGTCGCTGCGGCAACATGGCTGATACCGCACGCACTTCATGCTGAAGCGGCCGAGGCAATAGCTCTGAGAAATGGTTTATTCCTGGCACTTCACTTAGGATGTGGAAGGGTCGTTGCCGAGTCAGATTGCATTGCTGTGGTGGAAGCAATGAATGATGTATCAAACTATTCTGGAAGCGAGGTAGCGATTTTTGCTGAATGCATCCAATTAGCTCGAGAGGTTGGAAATTTTTCTGTCCAATATTGTAATAGGGAGGCAAATAGAGTAGCTGATTACTTAGCTAAGTTTGCTGTTGAGTCGAACGCATCTTCTAGTTGGGAAGGAGATGCGCCTAGCTTTATTCAACATCTGCTTGTAAATGATTTGGCTGCTATCTAATGAATAAAGCTTTTTGAGTTGTCAAAAAAATTTATGGACGACCAGAGGGGATGCATAGTCGTAGTAGTTTTAAAAGATCCTGTAAATTGTCTCTAAAACCGTTGCTCTCATGGATCAGAATCCAGCTAAATTGTATGTTGTATATTTATTCCTACGTGTCAAACCACTTCGTTAGTTGGTTACAACCTTCTCCTTTTTTATTTGTTGACCGATGCGCGTCCCTGCCGATCCTCCATGTCGTGGTCGGGTCATTCATCGCATCCCAATGCCCCTCCATAAGTATTTTAAGAGAAACCAGAGAGTGGTGGAGCGGTTGATCTGATTATTTCTCGGCAGCAACCGAACGACAGGCACCGAGGCACGGCTCTATAAGTATGTAAGTTTTGGATGGTTATCAGAACGGAAAACAGATAATAAGAGAGCGAAAAGAGAATGAAGTCCTGCTTCTTGGTGCTCCTGCTTGGGTTGCTAGGGACACAGACAACACCAGTATGGGGCGCCTCCATAGTAGCGACCAGTACTCGCCGCCGGGGTGAGGAGAGCAGTATTGCTGTCCCGTCCACGGCCATGCTCGCCAGGTGCCCGAAGACGTGCGGCCATGTGAGCTTGGTGTACCCGTTCGGCATCGGCCCCGGCTGTTTCCGCGACCCCGACTTCAACCTGACCTGCGTCGTCGATGGCACCGCCGAGGGCACATCTAGGCTCTTCTTGCGCGACGGCATCACCGAGGTCGTTAGCATAGATGGTTCAGGGTATGTAAGGATCGCCTACGCCAACACCGTCCCCGTCGTTTCCGGCGTGGACGTTTACAACATGTCTTTGTCACCTCCAGGGAGATCGTTTGCTCTGACGTCTGCCAACATATACTTCACTGGCTGCGGCTTCGACGTGTCCATGCTGGATCACGACACCGGCATGAGCTATATAATCTGCTCAATCACCTGCCCTGGCGGCGAGCTGATGGAGTCAACGTGCTTCCACGACTTTCAAAGCAGCATTCATGGGTTTCAGTTTAGTTTTGTCCGGCGGCATGACAGCAGGGTTAACCACACAAGTCCACTGTGGAACAATATCAGCGTAGTTACGGACTTCGCAAACCTCCAGTGGAATCTGGTGGATCAGCCAACATGCGCCGACGCCGAGGAAGACACAGCGACCTACGCCTGCATCAGCAACAACAGCAGCTGCACCGACTACGGTAGCGGAGGACATATGGCGGCTACCAATGCTCGTGCAACGGCGGGTACCTCGGCAATCCCTATGTTCCCGACGGCTGCTCACGCGACACAGGTAATTAATTGACCTTTATTTATCCTTTTTTTGAAGTATTTATCCTTCAGACTTTGTTTGGTTCTAGAGTATTTTAGGGGATTTGACGGTATTATCCCGGTCTGATTTCAGATCCCCGATTATCCGGAAATTGCCGTTTGTTACCCGTGTGTTGCGTAGGTATTATCCCCGGTTTTCCCCCGAAAACCCCGACTCTCTCAGGTTTTCTCTCTATAATCCCCAATCCACGACCCTGCCCTCACGTTTTATCCCGACCTAGAAGAAGCCACGCTCGTCGAACTCCTCTGCTACCTGCGCAGCATTCTAGCCGAGCGCCGCGGATACCCTTGGTTTGGTGCCGCAAGAAGCGACCGCCACAGCAGCACGCCACCACTGCTGCTGCCCGGTCCTTGTGCCCAGGCGATCGTCTATGTTCGTCCAAGCTAGTGCCTCTCTAATTTCATACTCGTTTTTCCTTCTTGTCGTATGCGTTCGTAGTGTTGATTCTGCCAACGATGACGAGGGAGCTCTGCTCCGTTTTGATTTTGTGTCTGTCTTGTGTTTATGTGTTCCCTTAAACTAAATTGCCTACCAACTGATATTTCTGAAGTGGGGATTAGGGGGAATAGGTTTTCAGGGGATTGGGTGACGAAAGTGGTTTCACCCAATCCCTATAGGATTACCCACACTAATCCCCCACAAAACTCTAGTATCAAACAAAGCCTCATTTAATTTGTATCCTCTCATGAACAAAGTTCAGTATGTTTGAGTAATGTAAGCACTTTGTAGAACACGGATAGAGCAATTTGTACAAAATCTATGATAGTAGTTAGGCACAATCTTTTTTTTCAAGAGATGAGGTACAAAGCATAATTACAGGGGTGGAGAATTAGTATAAAATCAATGGTAGTAGCGACACTATCTACAGTTTTTTTAAATGAAGTCGATCTTACAAGATGAACATATAGAAAGTAAAAGAAAAATCATAATTAATATGAACAGAAAGAGCCAGGAAACATCTCCAGCTAGAAAGAGCCTCCAATAAGAGCAAGTACAATAGTATAGCCGGCTGTTGGCTATAAGAAGGTGCCATGTCATCTATAGCCAACCTAATAGTCAACAAGTACAATAGTTGACTATAAATATGGACTACTTTATTTATAGTTGGCCCACCTTCCACTCTCACAAAGTGCCTAGGAGCACGTGCTGCAGCTGGCTCTTACATGAGAGTCCGCTTCCACTCTCTCTCCTCCATGTAAGCATACATATAATATTTAAATCCTTATAGCCTGCTGACTGGACCTTATTGTAGTTTCTCTAACGGGTCCGGCAAACAAGTGCGCTGCTAGTGACGCGTTGGTGCTATAGCATTTCGTGCTCTTCCTCATACAGCCCAAGCGCGCCCAATTACAGGACATACAATTGCACATGATTGATGTCCCCGCAATAAACTTTTGTTTTCTTTGTCCAACCAGGATATAAACCAATTCAACTGGTAACTAATTGCACACGACGATGTGGGACCATTGACATCCCATTTCCATTCGGCCTAGAAGAAGGTTGTTATGCCAGGAAGATATTCCAGCTGAAGTGTGCTAATGCAACGACCTCTACACTTGAAATGCAAGAACATATGTATCATGTGACCCATATAAATCTTGATGACGGGCTCGTTGATATTAAAACCAGTGAATACTACCAGATCGCATCTTTAAGCATTTACATCGCCGATGAACCTCAGCTCTTTATGCCTACTTATCCGGAAGTATTATCGGCGCAGTGGGCTGTCACTAACCTTACTTGCCAAGAAGCACAGATTGATATGTCTAGGTATGGATGTATTAGCATCAACAGCAACTGCTTACCCGTCAACTCTACATTGGATGGTTTCTACGGCTATCGCTGCAAATGCTCATCAGGCTTTCAAGGAAATCCATACGTCAAAGATGGCTGTCAAGGTACACCCTTTATGTGTGAAGTATAAACAAAAATTACTACTTTTGTATAAATCTACCTCTGACCACTCCCATAGTACATTTACCGCTCATGGTCCAACACTCTAACCTAAATAAGCTGTGGGTGCAGATATTGACGAGTGCAGTATTACAAGGGGTATATGTAAAGGGCTTTGTCTGAATACTGTGGGGAGCTACTATTGCAGTCAGTGTCCTGATAAAACGGACTATGATACCACGACAATGCAATGTAGTTCAAAAAAAAGACAAAATATATACTTTGGTGCGTTATGTAGATCCATAATCACATTCCTTGACAAATAAAATAAATTAAGAAAGACACTAACAAAGATTTAATTTTTTCAGGTATTATCATTGGGTTGAGTAGTGGCTTTGGGGTTCTGCTTCTCAGCTTGAGTGGATTTCTCATCATACATAGATGGAAAAGATACATCCAAAGGCAGTCAAGGAGGAAATATTTTAGGAAAAATCAAGGTCTACTTTTAGAACAACTTATATCGTCAGATGAAAATGCAAGTGACAAGACGAAAATTTTCACCGTGGAAGAGCTAGAAAAGGCAACAAACAACTTCCACCAAACACGCATCGTTGGCCGTGGAGGGCATGGCATGGTTTACAAAGGCATACTTTCCGACCAAAGGGTAGTGGCAATAAAAAAGTCAAAGGTCATTCAGGAAGATGAGATCAATCAGTTCATCAATGAGGTTGCCATCCTCTCCCAGATAAACCACCGAAACATCGTAAAGCTCTTTGGATGTTGTCTTGAAACCGAGGTACCATTATTAGTGTACGATTTTATCCCTAATGGATCGTTGTTTGGTATTCTTCATTCTGGTTCAAGCACTAGTTGTTTGTCTTGGGATGATTGCATAAGGATTGCTGTGGAAGCTGCAGGAGCTCTCTCTTATCTCCATTCCGCAGCTTCGGTATCAGTATTTCATCGTGATGTGAAATCATCCAATATACTCTTGGATGGAAACTACACAGCCAAAGTCGCTGATTTTGGGGCTTCGAGACTAGTTTCTATTGACCAAACTCACATTGTAACGTGTGTCCAAGGAACATTTGGGTACTTGGATCCTGAGTATTACCACACAGGGCAATTGAATGAGAAAAGTGATGTCTACAGTTTTGGTGTGGTACTCATTGAATTACTTCTTAGGAAAGAGCCAATATTGATAGATGAATCAGGCTCGAAGCAAAACTTATCAAATTATTTTCTTTGTGGATTGAAAGAGAGACCGGTTACAGAAATAGTAGCTGTCCAAATTCTTGATGAAGCAACTGAAGAAGAGATTAGTAGTGTTGCTTCCCTTGCAGAGATGTGCTTGAGGCTCCAAGGTGATGATAGACCTACAATGAAACAAGTGGAGATGGCTTTGCGGGTTCTGCAAACAGAAAGGTTAAAGAAGTGCCATGTTGGTCGAGGAAATGGGCAGGAGGAGGAGCTATTGCTAACTCCAGGAGAATATGATGATCGGTTTGATCAGTTGGTTGATGCGGATTTCACTGCTAGTTCTCATTTACATTCTGAAAACGTCGGGAAGTGTTATAGCTTTGAGCAAGAGTTCATGTCAAATGCTGGTGCAACATCCTAGATATGTGTATCAAGTTTGTATAATTGTCAATCATTATATATGGCATTGGTAGTTTTTTATGCATCAACAAACAAAAATTATGTTTTTTTGTGGAACATAGTACAACGTAGACACTCACAAACACGCGCATACACTCACCCCTATGAACGCACACACGCACACCCTACCCCTATGAGCACCTCCGAAAGACTGAGCTGACGGATCAGGTCTTGAGATTGACGAAATCACCACGGGCGCCTCGTTGTCGACGGGAACGTCGCCTCCCCGAAGAATATTCCACCTAAATGATAAACACCAGCGTCAAACATGGGGTTTGAACTCTGGTGGGCTAGGGGTACAACCACCCTGCTAACCATCTTGCCACAGGCAAGTTCTCAACATTATGTAATTTTTATACGTGAATCGCCATTAGTCATGTAATGTGTGCTGCAAGTTTAAAAAGGGAGTTATGTCGTGGGTTAGTCACGTCTGATGTCATGGGGGTGGCTTAAGTCAAGTGTGAGCCAGGCGACTTAGGATCCACGGGAAGGTTCACAGGCGCAAAGTTCAAGGAGTGGCGACTTTGGCTTCTAACTTCAAGGAGTAGCACAAGGCCCTGTTTCGGGGTATGCGACTTGTTCCCGGTTCCTAGTTGGTGGGTGGATTTCGCGTTTTCATGGCACAAGGCCCTGTTTACATGATTTCACTCATTGTCGGGTTTGTAGGTGTTGCGTGGTGGCTTCGGGTTTTTTGATATATGTTTCTTTGTCAGACCTTTGTTGAATAAAATAATAAAGAAGCTGTATGCATCTCTTCGATGCAGAGGCTGGGACTCCCCTTTTCTAAAAAAAACTTCAAGGAGTAGCTACGTCGGGGTGTCTTTTTAAGTCGTTTGATGAGCTCAATTATGCCTGACAAATATGTGATGATATGTTCCAAATCTTACTTGGGAAATCCATATCGGCTCATAGTTCTAGATGCACTCACTACTCAAAAAATATTAAAATGTCAAAAAAATTCAAATATAATTTTCAGATATACTAGATGATATTTTACGGCAGCACAAAAAGTTTCACGAAGAAAAGACATTTTTTGTGGGTTGTTCAAAAAAGATAAATACGGAGTTTTCGAAATGACTTTGTACGCTAGTTTTTTTGTCTTTTTTGCACAGGTCATAAAGAATGTTTTTTCTTTGCGATACTTTTTATGCTAATATAAAATGTCATGATGTATATTTAGAATTTTATTTGGATTTTTTTTGAATTTTAGAAAAAACTAAAAATGTTTTACATAATGGGTGCATCCGCACCCGTGACCAAAACACCATGTCCTACTTGCTTATCTTTTTCACTTAGTTTATTATCATGCATGTGTGGCGGCATGACATTTTGTTTTACTTTTTGTGTGATGGTATGTTATCCAGAAAGTACCAAGAAAACGTTTGCTTCCCGAGGATAGCCGATGTAAAGCCGGACTCCTATTATATACTCCTGTGTGTACATACTCCCATATTTAATATACCTCACATATGAGTGTACTACACCTCTTTATTATTTCTTATGTAACTCATGAATTATTTTAAGATATCTCAATACAGCTAGTATGAAAAAAATATCACCAGAGTCCTCAATTTTTTCAATATACCATTTGTATGTACATAAAAGCAGTATACGTGCAAATAATATAAAGTATATAGGTACAAATGAACATTTTCACATAAATCACTTTGGGGTATCTACTATTCAATAATGAAGTACACTAAAAATGATAAACAGAAACAGGTATAGTCGTTTCATCTATGTCGTATATTACACGCACTAGTAGAAAAGGGGGCAACTGTACCGGTCTTATTGGGCCTTTAGTACCGGTTGTGCAACCGGTACTAAAAGGTCAGGACTAAAGGGGTACCCCTTTAGTACCGGTTGTATATACAACCGGTGCTAAAGGCCCTCCACGTGGGCGAACTTGCGCGCGCAGCTGAGGACCTTTAGTACCGGTTGGTAATACCAACCGGTACTAAAGGTTCCTGCTTTTTTTGCCCCCCCCCCCCAATATGTTTCCAAAATTATTTTTTCCGAATTTTTTTTTAAAAAAATATTTTTAATATTTATAATTTTACTCTAATATTTCTAATTTTTTTTTTAATTTCCCAAATAGCCACACACATAATCTCTAATTACATATTAGACACTTAATTTCAGGTCAAAGTACTTACCCCGGTCAAACTCCGGTCACCCATCTTTAAATTGCTTCAGCCCAAGCACGCTTAACTTTAGAGTTCCTTCCAAATTACCTGTCAAATGAGATGTTAGAACTTACTGATATTAGTATCCTATCAACCATATTAACCCCTGGGTCATGGTGTCACACTTTTTATTGTTTAAATTTTGAAAATTTATTTGAATAAATAACAATGATTATGTAATAATAATATTTGAATAAATAAGAATAAAATTTATTTTACTTTATTTTCTCCTTTTTACATTTAATATGGAATAATTCATATCTTTAAATCCGTAAATCAAAATTTAACAAATAAAATATCTAAATCGATTAGAAAAATGAGAGGAATCCAAATATGATATCCATATCATCTTTTTCATCATGTATATGACTTTTTGCAACATATTTTTGGTACTTGCTTAATAAAAAAGTCATTTTATACATGTTTATAGATGATTGACTTTTGTGTGAAGAATTTTTTGAAAACTTTGTCAAAACTCATGTTTATCATTTTCCTAGCAACTAGTACACATAAAAGGACTCCATGCCAAAGGATTTCATTTTTTGAGTATTGTTTCACTTTCTTTTATTTTGTTGAAAAAAGGTCAAAATGTCCGTCGTGCCTATTCATCCAAAGGGGTTGCATTTCTCAAAACTATCGATGGTTCTGTGATATAACCACTACTGGTGTATCTTAAAATGATTTTTGTAAATTTTCAGAGCAAACTATCACACACTTGTAGTTCAAAATTGAATTACTTTCGGAAAATAGGCATAAAGTCATTTAAATAGGCGAAATGAGGTAGAAACCGAGAAAATTCCTAATATTGCTGGATTATCGATAAAATATGGCCTACTTTGTGTGATAATTGGATGGGTGTCATTTTGCACCATATTTGTTGTACTTGCTTCACAAAAAATGCCATTTTTGACAATTAAAAAATGAAAAATGATATTTATAAACATAATTTGAAAAAACTCATTTCTGCAACATTGTTTGTCATAACAAGACACACCTAAGTCTCAAATATGGGCACATTATCACAAACTATGGCACGTGGATGATCATATCTAGGTCATTTGACTCGAAACTTATACATGTCTATAGATGATTGACCTTTTTGTGAAGAAGTTTTTTGAAAACTTTGTCAAAACTCAGGTTTATCATTTTTCCTAGCAACTAGTACACATAAAAGGACTCCATGCCAAAAGATTTCATTTTTTGAGTATTTTTCACTTTCTTTTATTTTGTTGAAAAAACGGTCAAAATGCCCGTCGTGCCTATTCATCCAAAGGGTTGCATTTCTCAAAACTATCGATGGTTCTGTGATATAACCACTACTGGTGTATCTTAAAATGATTTTTGTAAAATTTATAGCAAACTATCACACACTTGTAGTTCAAAATTGAATTACTTTCGGAAAATAGGCATAAAGTCATTTAAATAGGCGAAATGAGGTAGAAACCGAGAAAATTCCTAATATTGCTGGATTATCGATAAAATATGGCCTACTTTGTGTGATAATTGGATGGGTGTCATTTTGCATCATATTTGTTGTACTTGCTTCACAAAAAATGCCATTTTTACAATTAAAAAATAAAAATGATATTTATAAACATAATTTGAAAAAACTCATTTCTGCAACATTGTTTGTCACAACAAGACACACCTAAGTCTCAAATATGGGCACATTATCACAAACTATGGCACGAGGATGATCATATCTAGGTCATTTGACTCGAAACTTATACATGTCTATAGATGATTGACCTTTTTGTGAAGAAGTTTTTTGAAAACTTTGTCAAAACTCAGGTTTATCATTTTTCCTAGCAACTAGTACACATAAAAGGACTCCATGCCAAAGGATTTCATTTTTTGAGTATTTTTCACTTTCTTTTATTTTGTTGAAAAAACGGTCAAAATGCCCGTCGTGCCTATTCATCCAAAGGGGTTGCATTTCTCAAAACTATCGATGGTTCTGTGATATAACCACTACTGGTGTATCTTAAAATGATTTTTGTAAAATTTTCAGAGCAAACTATCACACACTTGTAGTTCAAAATTGAATTACTTTCGGAAAATAGGCATAAAGTCATTTAAATAGGCGAAATGAGGTAGAAACCGAGAAAATTCCTAATATTGCTGGATTATCGATAAAATATGGCCTACTTTGTGTGATAATTGGATGGGTGTCATTTTGCATCATATTTGTTGTACTTGCTTCACAAAAAATGCCATTTTTGACAATAAAAAAAATGATATTTATAAACATAATTTGAAAAAACTCATTTCTGCAACATTGTTTGTCACAACAAGACACACCTAAGTCTCAAATATGGGCACATTATCACAAACTATGGCACGGGGATGATCATATCTAGGTCATTTGACTCGAAACTTATACATGTCTATAGATGATTGACCTTTTTGTGAAGAAGTTTTTTGAAAACTTTGTCAAAACTCAGGTTTATCATTTTTCCTAGCAACTAGTACACATAAAAGGACTCCATGCCAAAGGATTTCATTTTTTGAGTATTTTTTCACTTTCTTTTATTTTGTTGAAAAAACGGTCAAAATGCCCGTCGTGCCTATTCATCCAAAGGGTTGCATTTCTCAAAACTATCGATGGTTCTGTGATATAACCACTACTGGTGTATCTTAAAATGATTTTTGTAAAATTTTCAGAGCAAACTATCACACACTTGTAGTTCAAAATTGAATTACTTTCGGAAAATAGGCATAAAGTCATTTAAATAGGCGAAATGAGGTAGAAACCGAGAAAATTCCTAATATTGCTGGATTATCGATAAAATATGGCCTACTTTGTGTGATAATTGGATGGGTGTCATTTTGCATCATATTTGTTGTACTTGCTTCACAAAAAATGCCATTTTTGACAATTAAAAAATGAAAAATGATATTTATAAACATAATTTGAAAAAACTCATTTCTGCAACATTGTTTGTCACAACAAGACACACCTAAGTCTCAAATATGGGCACATTATCACAAACTATGGCACGGGGATGATCATATCTAGGTCATTTGACTCGAAACTTATACATGTCTATAGATGATTGACCTTTTTGTGAAAAGTTTTTTGAAAACTTTGTCAAAACTCATGTTTATCATTTTTCCTAGCAACTAGTACACATAAAAGGACTCCATGCCAAAGGTTTCATTTTTTGAGTATTTTTTCACTTTCTTTTATTTTGTTGAAAAAACGGTCAAAATGCCCGTCGTGCCTATTCATCCAAAGGGTTGCATTTCTCAAAACTATCGATGATTTGTGATATAACCACTACTGGTGTATCTTAAAATGATTTTTGTAAAATTTTCAGAGCAAACTATCACACACTTGTAGTTCAAAATTGAATTACTTTCGAAAATAGGCATAAAGTCATTTAAATAGGCGAAATGAGGTAGAAACCGAGAAAATTCCTAATATTGCTGGATTATCGATAAAATATGGCCTACTTTGTGTGATAATTGGATGGGTGTCATTTTGCATCATATTTGTTGTACTTGCTTCACAAAAAATGCCATTTTTGAAAATTAAAAAATGATATTTATAAACATAATTTGAAAAAACTCATTTCTGCAACATTGTTTGTCACAACAAGACACACCTAAGTCTCAAATATGGGCACATTATCGCAAACTATGGCACGAGGATGATCATATCTAGGTCATTTGACTCGAAACTTATACATGTCTATAGGCGATTGACCTTTTTGTGAAGAAGTTTTTTGAAAACTTTGTCAAAACTCAGGTTTATCATTATTCCTAGTAACTAGTAGACTCCTTTTATGTGTACTAGTTAACTCATAAAAAGATCCACCACAAAGGTATTACATAGATAACCGTAATCATGTTCAGCAGCTCATACGGTGCTAATTAGTGAAGCTCAAAGAGAGGAGAGATACATAAGTTACTTCCACAAACCCATAGTCCAGGGGTGGACTACTCCCTCTTCATCATGGAGATGGTGGAGAAGTCGTAGGAGGAGATGGAGACCACGCCGGCAGCGCCCCGCCGGAGTTTTCCCCCTCCAATCTGCAACTCCAGGTCTCTGTTTCGTGGTTTCTGTGTTTCGGTGGCGCTCCTTTCCGTAAGCCGTCGGGGGGCTATTTTTATAGTCGTTTTTAGGTCAAGACGGAGACTCGGGGACAAAGATCGACGGCATCGAAGGCTCGACGCCCAAGTTGGTGGGTCCCACGTGACCAAGGAATCTGACCACGTGGGCCCACCTCTTTCGGCCCTCGGGTCTCCGCTTGTTCGCTTCATTCGCTCCTACACTTCGTTCCTTCCAAATATTGATCCCCGTAAATTATTAGGTCATTTTGACGTCGTTTGGGTCCCTGAAACATAAAAATATAGAAAACAGGGTTTTCTGCCAGTGCAGGGTTAATTCCAGAAAAATAAGGAAATTGTGAAATATTCCCATAATCAATATAGAACAATGATATAACCCTTATATGATGCAAATATGATGGAAATATAAGTAATATAATGCAAAGTTCATGTATGCATTTTACATGCATCAACATCTCCAAGCTTAACCTATACTCGTCCTCGAGTTCATGTATGCATTGAGGAAGTGCAGGCAGTTTCATCAGTGCTGACACGGTGCAACAGTTGGGCTTGGCAACAGTAAACATCCCACCAGTTCAAGTAAGAGTTGCGGATGGAGGAATATCAACTGTAAATCAATCTGCTCCGGATGTGCACTGGTCGTGTCAAGGTAACAAATTCACTACATCATTCCGGTTGTTCAGTGTACCTGGATATGACATGGTGTTGGGGATGGATTGGTTGGAGAGCTTACCGCCTATGTGGATTGACTGGGCGAGGAAGACATTGCGTTACAAGATGGATGGTGTCAGGGTGGAACTCAGGGGTGTCAAAACATGTGTTCGAAGTTGCAACCCAATTTCTCTGAATGAAATACAAGCTCTGGTGGCTGAACATGCGTTGGAACATATTGTGCAGCTGGATATGTCTGTGCCAATAGATGAAATGGAACCAGTGCCAGTGGAAATTGAACAAGTATTGCAGGAGTTTGGTCACTGCTTTGACACACCATCAGGGCTACCTCCACACAGAGAGTATGATCACCGGGTCACTCTGCTGCCTGGGGTACAGCCAGTCAATGTCAAACCGTATCGATACACACCTCAGCAAAAGTCTGAGATTGAGCGACAGATAAAAGATATGCTGGCGCAAGGCATCATTCAGGCAAGCCGCAGTCCGTTTGCATCTCCAGTCCTGCTGGTGAAAAAGAAAGATGGCACCTGGAGGTTTTGTGTTGATTACAGGAACCTCAATGTTATGACTGTCAAGGACAGATACCCGATGCCTGTAGTGGATGAGTTGCTTGATGAACTATCGGGCTCGCAGTTTTTCACCAAGTTGGACCTGCGCTCGGGATATCATCAGATACGGTTGGCTGAGGAGGATGAATGCAAAACTGCATTTCGCACACACAGCGGACATTATGAGTTTCGTGTCATGCATTTTGGTCTCACAGCAGCACCGACGACATTTCAAGCAGCCATGAATACAATCTTTGCACCGATCATTCGACAGTTCGTACTAGTCTTTGTTGATGATATATTGATCTACAGCAAGAATTTAGAGGATCATCAGGAGCATCTGAGAGAGGTGTTTAGGTTGCTGTCAGACCACAAGCTATATGTGAAGAAATCAAAGTGTTCGTTTGCTCAATGATCTCTGGAATATCTAGGACATATTATCAGTGCTGCGGGCGTGTCCACAGACCCCAGTAAAATTATGGCAATCCAGAATTGGCCCATCCCAAGAAATCTGAAAGAGCTCAGAGGGTTTTTAGGCCTAGCTGGTTACTACAGAAAATTCATCCAGTTCTTTGGTATGCTGTGTCGTGCCTTGACCAATTTGCTCAAGAAAAATGTGCCATTCATTTGGACAGCTGAAGTGGATTCCGCCTTCGTAGCCATCAAGAAGGCGTTAACACAAGCTCCCGTGCTAGCCTTGCCAAACTTTGAAAAGGAATTTGTCCTGGAAACTGATGCTTGCGAGTATGGTGTTGGAGCAGTGCTCATGCAGCAAGGACACCCATTGGCTTTTCTGAGCAAAGCATTGGGAGTTAAAAATCAAACACTATCGATCTATGATAAAGAGTGTCTTGCTATCCTGATGGCGATTGAGAAGTGGAAACCCTATTTGCAGCACAAACAGTTCACGATTTACACTGACCACAGAAGTCCGATTCATCTAGGAGACCACAGATTCAACACGAAAATCCAGCAGAAAGCCTTTTTCCGTCTGATGGGACTCAATTATCGCATTGTGTACAAGAAGGGCAGTACAAACACTGCTGCTGATGCTCTGTCCAGACGACCAATGCAGTACACGGTTCAGGCTATTTTTGAAGTGCAACCTCAGTGGGTAGAAACAGTTATTGAAGGATACCAGCAAGACACACGAGCCAAGGAATTACTGGTTGAATTGAGCATTCAAGGCCACAATCATCAAGGTTTTTCACTCCAAGATGGTATCATCAGATACAAAGGGAAGGTATGGTTGGGTAGTAATGTGAAGGCTCATGAAGCAGTGTTGCTGGCACTGCACAACAGTGGTTTGGGGGGTCACTCTGGTACTCTGGCCACCTACCACAAGGTCAAACAGACCTTTGCTTGGTCGGGACTAAAACAAGATGTGCTGAATTATGTCAGTAATTGCACAGTCTGCAAGCAGGCCAAGTCTGAGCATGTTAAATTGCCAGGAAGGTTACAACCGCATAAGGTGCCGCCGTCAGCTTGGCACACTGTCAGTTTGGATTTTATTGAGGGGTTGCCAGTGTCCAACAGATACAACACTATTCTAGTGGTCATAGATAAATTCACTAAATTTGGCCATTTCATCCCGCTCAAGCATCCCTTCACAGCAGCCAGCGTGGCTCAATTATTCATGGATAACGTATACAAGAACCATGGTATGCCTCAGGTGCTCATCTCTGACAGAGACAAGGTATTCACCAACAACTTTTGGCAGCATCTATTCAAACTGGCTGACACCACTTTGAACTTGAGTTCATCGTACCACCCTCAGACGGACGGGCAAACGGAGCGATTGAATCAATGCTTGGAAACCTATTTGCGTTGCTTGGTTCACTCCAAACCAGAGCAATGGGCCAAATGGCTCCCACAGGCTGAATACTGGTACAATTCTAACTATCACTCAGCACTTGGTCGTTCTCCATTTGAAGTACTGTATGGGAGAAAACCTAGACACTTTGCTATCGAAACAGCATCCTTGCCAGGACACACAGAAGTGGAAGCATGGCTGAAGCAGCGTGCTGAGCTAATTCCAGTGATCAAGCAGCATCTGGAAAGGGCGGTCAGCAGAATGAAGGCTCAATCTGATAAGAATCGTAGTGAGCGCCAATTTGCTGTGGGAGATTATGTCTACCTACGACTGCAACCTTATGTGCAATCCTCTGTCGAACGGCGATCCTCACAGAAACTGGGATTTCGGTTCTTTGGACCTTATCTGATTCTCCAGCGTGTGGGCAACGTCGCTTACAAATTGCAGCTACCTCCAACGGCACGCATTCATCCAGTGGTGCATGTATCTCAGTTGAAGAAAGGAGTGAAACCCACTGATGAATTAAGTTCAACCTTGCCCATGTCTTTGATGCACATGCAGGTGAAAGTTCAGCCGCTGCAAGTGTGTGCTGAAAGATTGATCAAGCGAGGATCCAATATGGTGCCCCAGATCAAGGTTCGCTGGAGTGGGTTGCCGACTTCTTGTGACTCTTGGGAGGCTGTCTACGCCATTGTTGCTGAATTTCCGGCGTCATCGGCTTGGGGACAAGCCGTTGCTGAAGGGGGGGGGGGGGGTAATGTCATGACCCAGTACTTACCTGACGCTCTACGCGTGGCGAGGAAGGCCCAGAGAAGACGCGAGGCCCGCGAAGCCCACCAAATGGCCAAGCCAGGACAAGCAACCGCGACAGACGCATGAGCGTTATAAGCTGCCGTGGTCGAGGGGAAAAGACATCAATGAATTAATCTGTGATCCCGATCGGGAGTATCTCTCTCTTCTTCCTTGCCGAGCCTGCGTGCTCGAGGATTCTGCCGTGCACGACGCCGGCTTGTATCGAATTCATCCACTATTCGTACTCTATATCTGGTAGTGAGGCCGTAGAACCCTATCACTCTATCAGTTTGTCATCTTGCCCGCCGTGCCTGGTACGCCGAAGAGCAAAAATTGTACAAAACCTCGCCCGCTTGTTTTGTTGATCATGCGTCCTGTTTCCGTAGAATCCATACCATTTCTGCTATTTCTCTGTCGATGCCGACTTGCCGAGAACCGACCACAATATTCGTACCATTTTATAAGCTATGAGAAAGTACAGCATGTTTTTACTCTGTATCCAACGTTCATCGTTTTATTAATTTGATGTTGGGTTTAATGCTTTGGATCTATAACATTAATTGGTTTCACTATCGAAATTAAAATAGGGTAAATAGCCTTTAAGATACGCACAAACAAATTTCTAAAGTCCACTTGAAGTAAAAGTTTTTCTCAGTTTTTTTGCTGTTTTTTTTTGAAATAAACTACGGCTTTATTGATCACATAATCAAAATGTCATTACAAAGGATCTCACGGATGCAATCCGGAGCACAACCACGCCACACAGAACAATAAGAAAGTTCACTAAATTTAGCTAGACTATGAGCAGCAAAGTTCAGGTCTCGGTGAACATGATGGAACGAGCAGGAGCTGAAGGAAGCTGCCATTTTCCTAATATCATGGATCACCGGTCCACATTGTGATCGATCATCTATCCGAGATGTCACTCGTTGCACAACTGAAAGGCAATCAGAGTAGACAATTATGCTGGAAAGCCCTCCGCTTGGGCTAACACAAGAGCACGGCGCATCGCTAGCGCCTCTGCAAGTTCTGGCGTCACAACCTCTGCATTTCGCTCACTGCAAGCAGCTAAGCAATTGCCATTGTGGTCTGGGATCACGACGCCTGTTCCCATCTCACGAGTAGAAGTGAAGATTGCTGCATCCACATTGATTGAGACTGTACCTTCCGGCGGCGGTGACCATCTGGGACTGGAAATAATAGCCTCACGCCTTTGGACAGGTTCAGTTTGGTAAAGATGAACAGCAATCATCTGAATATATGCTAGTGCTTTCTCTGCTATAACTCTTGGATGCATAAGTTGTTCCCCTTCTCGGACTCTATTTCTTGCATCCCAAATGTGCCACATTGTAACAACCATAACTGTGGCCTCCATCGCTGAGCACTTCTCAAAAAAATTCAAAGTCCAAGTCCGAGTCGAACTGAAATGTTTACGCCTTAATTTCAGATAGTGCTCAGCAGAAATAATATCCCACACTTCCTGGGTAAAACAACAAAACAACAAAGTGTGTTCAATTGTTTCATGACGTCCACAAAAGAAACATTCTGCTGCTGCTGCTGGAATATGCCGGTGTTGGAGCTGATGACCACTAGGAAGACAGTCGTGGGCAAAACGCCATGCTGTGATCTTCATCTTACCAGGAGCTTTGGATGCCCATAATTTCTTCCATAGCTTTGCATCCCCTTCCGTGGTAGATGATAAACCCTTCTTGGATATGCTTTGTTGTTCATTAAATTTGCTTGATCTTGCCAGATTATAGCCTGATCGAACTGTATAGCATCCAAACCGAGTGTGTGGCCAGGAACAATAATCCTCACATTCAAGCCGGCTTATTGGAATCTGGAGTATTTTCGACGCCACGTCCTCCGAAAAAATGGTGCGGACAACATCCACATCCCATGACCGAGAGCCTTCCGCAAACAAAGTGTGAACTTTCTGATCTGCAGGCAACGGTACAAGAGTCCGTAGTGTGACAGGAGGAACTCCAGGTATCCAACAATCTGACTTAATCACTATACTGTCGCCATTACCAACACCCCAGCGAACACCTTTCTTCAATAACTCCCTTCCAAACAAGATGCTCCTCCAAGTGTACGAAGAACTCCGAGGGCGCTGCGCATCCCAGAAGGAACAGTTTGGATAATATCGACCTTTGAGAACTCGAGCACATAGGGAGGATGGATCAGTTAGTAGACGCCAACCTTGACGGGCCAACATAGCTTGATTAAATAGTTCCATATCCCTAAAACCCATTCCACCCAAAGCTTTTGGAGTCGTGAGCCACTTCCAAGATCGCTAATGTAATTTCTTCTTGCCGTTCTCTACGCCCCAGCAGTGGTTAGCAATTGATTTTCTCATGTCTTCACATAGTGCCATAGGTAATTGGAAGCAGCTCATAACATAAGCCGGGATTGCTTGGATAACAGCCTTCAAAAAAGTTTCTTTCCCTGCCCTAGACATAGGTCTATCCGAGCATCCATTAATGCGTTTCCACATTCGATCAAACAAGTACCTGAATGTACTGACTTGAGATCGTCCAACATCAGTTGGCATCCCTAAGTATGAGTCATTTAGAGCTTCAGTTTGAATTTCCAACTTCCGCATCACCTTATTTTTCACACCTTCAGGACAGTGTGCACCAAAGAAAATGGTGGATTTGTCCTTGTTGATTTTTTGACCAGAACCCTCACAATAAACCTCAAGAGTGTCATGTAGGGCTTCAACACTTTTCCTATCGCTGCGAGCAAAGAAAATGCTATCATCTGCAAACAATAAATGTGAGATAGGGGGTCCAAGCCGGCCATTGCGAATACCTTGTAGTTCACCTTGGGCCTCCCTTTTTTGCAGAAGACAGGATAATCCTTCCGTGCAGAGAAGGAAGAGATAGGGACTGATGGGGTCCCCTTGCCTGATCCCTCTAGATGGTGTCACAGGATCTGTAAGTTCCCCATTGACTCAGACTGCATATCTCACAGATTTCACAGCTGTTGTGATGGTGTCGAGTATTGTGTACGAGTAGGGTTACGTTCGAATTTGGAGTTGTATTAGGTGTGTATATAATACGTGTAGTGTTCGAGCCGGACACTAGTAGACTTGGCCTACTATATAATGAAGAGGCATTACACGAAGTAAGTTATGACGACATGATAGTCACATGCACGTATAGGGACTCGGTGGAGTCAAGCTGGCCGGTGATGGAGTCTGGTCTGCAATGCACAGGACGGAAGTCGTGTTTTCGTTTCTGTTTGTAGGGTCCTTATAAAGTTTCGGGACTGTTCTGCATTTCTTTATTTACAAGTTCCTAACTGTAAAATTCACCCACCAACGTTGATTTAATCAAGCTCTTGGGTTTCCTTCGTGACTCCTACCACCGTTAAAAAAATCCACTCCAACTGTGGTCTGATCCAGATTCACCCCTGCGTCACTGCCAGTGTCCAAATAGGGACAACTGATTCGTGCGACTCGGAGATGGCAGACGGGTGAGTGTGACGACGGATGCGAGATGGAGAGTCGATGTCAGACGAGCATAGCAGCACAGGCGGACGTGTGTCATGGTGAATACGGAGCTACGCTCGCTGATGCATGTCGCTGGTTCGATGTAAAAAATGGTGCCCACTGAATATAGGACCATCCAATGTTGAGATCCAAAATCCGTTTAGTATTTTTTTTAAAGAAGAACTTAGCCTAGCTTTATAAATAAAATGAGAGTCGCCACAAGCATTGACATCTTACTCATAATATTACAAGATAATGTAAAGTTCGCTCACAGGTGAGCAAAGCACAACCAAAACTCACCCATTTAGTATTATTGGCCCTAATGTCCACTTATGTCCATGTATCCCAGTCCAACTGGATTCAACAAAAAAAAAATGCGAGATGACCTGGCTTGTATAATTAGCCTTATGAGTTAGTGGTTCACAGGTCTTGGTATTTGTTTTCAAGTTGTATATACGTGGTTCACATGACCTGGTGCGGGGCATCTCCGAGCGGAAACCATTGGTGGATTTGTTTTCAATGTGTACAGGTACATGCATGATAAATTCTCCATTGTCTTACTGAATCATGGCCGCGTCTTTATATTTTGTTTCAACGTGTACATACGTGGTTCACATGAAGCTTGTGCTGGACGAGTTGAAAAAAAATTCTTCGATTTGTTTTCAATGTGTGATACCTTACGAATTCTGCATCAACAACGATTCATGATTTTACTTACTAATTCACGGTTGAGTGAGGATTAGCTTGATATCAGTTAGGTCAAATTATTAAAACCCACTTGTATTGCAACTCATGCCCAACATGAATCATAGAAAACAATCTGAGAGTGCAGTTGCCAACGCACTTGCAACTAAAAAAGTCTCAGCTGTAACCTAATTTGCAATTGATACTTGCACAGATCACGGTGTAAATCCGATGGTGTAGTAATTGACTGAGCACTAACTTAATTCTCAGCGGGGTCCTGAAAAAACCTTCTAGTTTATGGAAATAGAAATAGATTTCTTTGCCAGAAAATAGAAATAGACTTGAGATAATTTATGGACGACCAGAGGGGATGCATAGTCGTAGTAGTTTTAAAAGATCCTGTAAATTGTTTCTAAAACCGTTGCTCTCATGGATCAGAATCCAGCTAAATTGTATGTTGTATATTTATTCCTACGTGTCAAACCACTTCGTTAGTTGGTTACAACCTTCTCCTTTTTTATTTGTTGACCGATGCGCGTCCCTGCCGATCCTCCATGTCGTGGTCGGGTCATTCATCGCATCCCAATGCCCCTCCATAAGTATTTTAAGAGAAACCAGAGAGTGGTGGAGCGGTTGATCTGATTATTTCTCGGCAGCAACCGAACGACAGGCACCGAGGCACGGCTCTATAAGTATGTAAGTTTTGGATGGTTATCAGAACGGAAAACAGATAATAAGAGAGCGAAAAGAGAATGAAGTCCTGCTTCTTGGTGCTCCTGCTTGGGTTGCTAGGGACACAGACAACACCAGTATGGGGCGCCTCCATAGTAGCGACCAGTACTCGCCGCCGGGGTGAGGAGAGCAGTATTGCTGTCCCGTCCACGGCCATGCTCGCCAGGTGCCCGAAGACGTGCGGCCATGTGAGCTTGGTGTACCCGTTCGGCATCGGCCCCGGCTGTTTCCGCGACCCCGACTTCAACCTGACCTGCGTCGTCGATGGCACCGCCGAGGGCACATCTAGGCTCTTCTTGCGCGACGGCATCACCGAGGTCGTTAGCATAGATGGTTCAGGGTATGTAAGGATCGCCTACGCCAACACCGTCCCCGTCGTTTCCGGCGTGGACGTTTACAACATGTCTTTGTCACCTCCAGGGAGATCGTTTGCTCTGACGTCTGCCAACATATACTTCACTGGCTGCGGCTTCGACGTGTCCATGCTGGATCACGACACCGGCATGAGCAATATAATCTGCTCAATCACCTGCCCTGGCGGCGAGCTGATGGAGTCAACGTGCTTCCACGACTTTCAAAGCAGCATTCATGGGTTTCAGTTTAGTTTTGTCCGGCGGCATGACAGCAGGGTTAACCACACAAGTCCACTGTGGAACAATATCAGCGTAGTTACGGACTTCGCAAACCTCCAGTGGAATCTGGTGGATCAGCCAACATGCGCCGACGCCGAGGAAGACACAGCGACCTACGCCTGCATCAGCAACAACAGCAGCTGCACCGACTACGGTAGCGGGAGGACATATGGCGGCTACCAATGCTCGTGCAACGGCGGGTACCTCGGCAATCCCTATGTTCCCGACGGCTGCTCACGCGACACAGGTAATTAATTGACCTTTATTTATCCTTTTTTTGAAGTATTTATCCTTCAGGCTTTGTTTGGTTCTAGAGTATTTTAGGGGATTTGACGGTATTATCCCGGTCTGATTTCAGATCCCCGATTATCCGGAAATTGCCGTTTGTTACCCGTGTGTTACGTAGGTATTATCCCCGGTTTTCCCCCGAAAACCCCGACTCTCTCAGGTTTTCTCTCTATAATCCCCAATCCACGACCCTGCCCTCACGTTTTATCCCGACCTAGAAGAAGCCACGCTCGTCGAACTCCTCTGCTACCTGCGCAGCATTCTAGCCGAGCGCCGCGGATACCCTTGGTTTGGTGCCGCAAGAAGCGACCGCCACAGCAGCACGCCACCACTGCTGCTGCCCGGTCCTTGTGCCCAGGCGATCGTCTATCCGTTCGTCCAAGCTAGTGCCTCTCTAATTTCATACTCGTTTTTCCTTCTTGTCGTATGCGTTCGTAGTGTTGATTCTGCCAACGATGACGAGGGAGCTCTGCTCCGTTTTGATTTTGTGTCTGTCTTGTGTTTATGTGTTCCCTTAAACTAAATTGCCTACCAACTGATATTTCTGAAGTGGGGATTAGGGGGAATAGGTTTTCAGGGGATTGGGTGACGAAAGTGGTTTCACCCAATCCCTATAGGATTACCCACACTAATCCCCCACAAAACTCTAGTATCAAACAAAGCCTCATTTAATTTGTATCCTCTCATGAACAAAGTTCAGTATGTTTGAGTAATGTAAGCACTTTGTAGAACACGGATAGAGCAATTTGTACAAAATCTATGATAGTAGTTAGGCACAATCTTTTTTTTCAAGAGATGAGGTACAAAGCATAATTACAGGGGTGGAGAATTAGTATAAAATCAATGGTAGTAGCGACACTATGTACAGTTTTTTTAAATGAAGTCGATCTTACAAGATGAACATATAGAAAGTAAAAGAAAAATCATAATTAATATGAACAGAAAGAGCCAGGAAACATCTCCAGCTAGAAAGAGCCTCCAATAAGAGCAAGTACAATAGTATAGCCGGCTGTTGGCTATAAGAAGGTGCCATGTCATCTATAGCCAACCTAATAGTCAACAAGTACAATAGTTGACTATAAATATGGACTACTTTATTTATAGTTGGCCCACCTTCCACTCTCACAAAGTGCCTAGGAGCATGCTGCAGCTGGCTCTTACATGAGAGCCCGCTTCCACTCTCTCTCCTACTCTCTCTCCTCCATGTAAGCATACATATAATATTTAAATCCTTATAGCCTGCTGACTGGACCTTATTGTAGTTTCTCTAACGGGTCCGGCAAACAAGTGCGCTGCTAGTGACGCGTTGGTGCTATAGCATTTCGTGCTCTTCCTCATACAGCCCAAGCGCGCCCAATTACAGGACATACAATTGCACATGATTGATGTCCCCGCAATAAACTTTTGTTTTCTTTGTCCAACCAGGATATAAACCAATTCAACTGGTAACTAATTGCACACGACGATGTGGGACCATTGACATCCCATTTCCATTCGGCCTAGAAGAAGGTTGTTATGCCAGGAAGATATTCCAGCTGAAGTGTGCTAATGCAACGACCTGTACACTTGAAATGCAAGAACATATGTATCATGTGACCCATATAAATCTTGATGACGGGCTCGTTGATATTAAAACCAGTGAATACTACCAGATCGCATCTTTAAGCATTTACATCGCCGATGAACCTCAGCTCTTTATGCCTACTTATCCGGAAGTATTATCGGCGCAGTGGGCTGTCACTAACCTTACTTGCCAAGAAGCACAGATTGATATGTCTAGGTATGGATGTATTAGCATCAACAGCAACTGCTTACCCGTCAACTCTACATTGGATGGTTTCTACGGCTATCGCTGCAAATGCTCATCAGGCTTTCAAGGAAATCCATACGTCAAAGATGGCTGTCAAGGTACACCCTTTATGTGTGAAGTATAAACAAAAATTACTACTTTTGTATAAATCTACCTCTGACCACTCCCATAGTACATTTACCGCTCATGGTCCAACACTCTAACCTAAATAAGCTGTGGGTGCAGATATTGACGAGTGCAGTATTACAAGGGGTATATGTAAAGGGCTTTGTCTGAATACTGTGGGGAGCTACTATTGCAGTCAGTATCCTGATAAAACGGACTATGATACCACGACAATGCAATGTAGTTCAAAAAAAAGACAAAATATATACTTTGGTGCGTTATGTAGATCCATAATCACATTCCTTGACAAATAAAATAAATTAAGAAAGACACTAACAAAGATTTAATTTTTTCAGGTATTATCATTGGGTTGAGTAGTGGCTTTGGGGTTCTGCTTCTCAGCTTGAGTGGATTTCTCATCATACATAGATGGAAAAGATACATCCAAAGGCAGTCAAGGAGGAAATATTTTAGGAAAAATCAAGGTCTACTTTTAGAACAACTTATATCGTCAGATGAAAATGCAAGTGACAAGACGAAAATTTTCACCGTGGAAGAGCTAGAAAAGGCAACAAACAACTTCCACCAAACACGCATCGTTGGCCGTGGAGGGCATGGCATGGTTTACAAAGGCATACTTTCCGACCAAAGGGTAGTGGCAATAAAAAAGTCAAAGGTCATTCAGGAAGATGAGATCAATCAGTTCATCAATGAGGTTGCCATCCTCTCCCAGATAAACCACCGAAACATCGTAAAGCTCTTTGGATGTTGTCTTGAAACCGAGGTACCATTATTAGTGTACGATTTTATCCCTAATGGATCGTTGTTTGGTATTCTTCATTCTAGTTCTAGCACTAGTTGTTTGTCTTGGGATGATTGCATAAGGATTGCTGTGGAAGCTGCAGGAGCTCTCTCTTATCTCCATTCCGCAGCTTCGGTATCAGTATTTCATCGTGATGTGAAATCATCCAATATACTCTTGGATGGAAACTACACAGCCAAAGTCGCTGATTTTGGGGCTTCGAGACTAGTTTCGATTGACCAAACTCACATTGTAACGTGTGTCCAAGGAACATTTGGGTACTTGGATCCTGAGTATTACCACACAGGGCAATTGAATGAGAAAAGTGATGTCTACAGTTTTGGTGTGGTACTCATTGAATTACTTCTTAGGAAAGAGCCAATATTGACAGATGAATCAGGCTCGAAGCAAAACTTATCAAATTATTTTCTTTGTGGATTGAAAGAGAGACCGGTTACAGAAATAGTAGCTGTCCAAATTCTTGATGAAGCAACTGAAGAAGAGATTAGTAGTGTTGCTTCCCTTGCAGAGATGTGCTTGAGGCTCCAAGGTGATGATAGACCTACAATGAAACAAGTGGAGATGGCTTTGCGGGTTCTGCAAACAGAAAGGTTAAAGAAGTGCCATGTTGGTCGAGGAAATGGGCAGGAGGAGGAGCTATTGCTAACTCCAGGAGAATATGATGATCAGTTTGATCAGTTGGTTGATGCGGATTTCACTGCTAGTTCTCATTTACATTCTGAAAACGTCGGGAAGTGTTATAGCTTTGAGCAAGAGTTCATGTCAAATGCTGGTGCAACATCCTAGATATGTGTATCAAGTTTGTATAATTGTCAATCATTATATATGGCATTGGTAGTTTTTTATGCATCAACAAACAAAAATTATGTTTTTTTGTGGAACATAGTACAACGTAGACACTCACAAACACGCGCATACACTCACCCCTATGAACGCACACACGCACACCCTACCCCTATGAGCACCTCCGAAAGACTGAGCTGACGGTCAGGTCATGAGATTGACGAAATCACCACGGGCGCCTCGTTGTCGACGGGAACGTCGCCTCCCCGAAGAATATTCCACCTAAATGATAAACACCAGCGTCAAACATGGGGTTTGAACTCTGGTGGGCTAGGGGTACAACCACCCTGCTAACCATCTTGCCACAGGCAAGTTCTCAACATTATGTAATTTTTATACGTGAATCGCCATTAGTAATGTAATGTGTGCTGCAAGTTTAAAAAGGGAGTTATGTCGTGGGTTAGTCACGTCTGATGTCATTGGGGTGGCTTAAGTCAAGTGTGAGCCAGGCGACTTAGGATCCACGGGAAGGTTCACAGGCGCAAAGTTCAAGGAGTGGCGACTTTGGCTTCTAACTTCAAGGAGTAGCACAAGGCCCTGTTTCGGGGTATGCGACTTGTTCCCGGTTCCTAGTTGGTGGGTGGATTTCGCGTTTTCATGGCACAAGGCCCTGTTTACATGATTTCACTCATTGTCGGGTTTGTAGGTGTTGCGTGGTGGCTTCGGGTTTTTTGATATATGTTTCTTTGTCAGACCTTTGTTGAATAAAATAATAAAGAAGCTGTATGCATCTCTTCGATGCAGAGGCTGGGACTCCCCTTTTCTAAAAAAAACTTCAAGGAGTAGCTACGTCGGGGTGTCTTTTTAAGTCGTTTGATGAGCTCAGTTATGCCTGACAAATATGTGATGATATGTTCCAAATCTTACTTGGGAAATCCATATCGGCTCATAGTTCTAGATGCACTCACTACTCAAAAAAATATTAAAATGTCAAAAAAATTCAAATATAATTTTCAGATATACTAGATGATATTTTACGGCAGCACAAAAAGTTTCACGAAGAAAAGACATTTTTTGTGGGTTGTTCAAAAAAGATAAATACGGAGTTTTCGAAATGACTTTGTACGCTAGTTTTTTTGTCTTTTTTGCACAGGTCATAAAGAATGTTTTTTCTTTGCGATACTTTTTATGCTAATATAAAATGTCATGATGTATATTTAGAATTTTATTTGGATTTTTTTTGACATTTTAGAAAAAACTAAAAATGTTTTACATAATGGGTGCATCCGCACCCGTGACCAAAACACCATGTCCTACTTGCTTATCTTTTTCACTTAGTTTATTATCATGCATGTGTGGCGGCATGACATTTTGTTTTACTTTTTGTGTGATGGTATGTTATCCAGAAAGTACCAAGAAAACGTTTGCTTCCCGAGGATAGCCGATGTAAAGCCGGACTCCTATTATATACTCCTGTGTGTACATACTCCCATATTTAATATACCTCACATATGAGTGTACTACACCTCTTTATTATTTCTTATGTAACTCATGAATTATTTTAAGATATCTCAATACAGCTAGTATGAAAAAAATATCACCAGAGTCCTCAATTTTTTCAATATACCATTTGTATGTACATAAAAGCAGTATACGTGCAAATAATATAAAGTATATAGGTACAAATGAACATTTTCACATAAATCAGTTTGGGGTATCTACTATTCAATAATGAAGTACACTAAAAATGATAAACAGAAACAGGTATAGTCGTTTCATCTATGTCGTATATTACACGCACTAGTAGAAAAGGGGGCAACTGTACCGGTCTTATTGGGCCTTTAGTACCGGTTGTGCAACCGGTACTAAAAGGTCAGGACTAAAGGGGTACCCCTTTAGTACCGGTTGTATATACAACCGGTGCTAAAGGCCCTCCACGTGGGCGAACTTGCGCGCGCAGCTGAGGACCTTTAGTACCGGTTGGTAATACCAACCGGTACTAAAGGTTCCTGCTTTTTTTGCCCCCCCCCCCCCCCCCCAATATGTTTCCAAAATTATTTTTTCCGAATTTTTTTTTAAAAAAATATTTTTAATATTTATAATTTTACTCTAATATTTTCACTTTCTTTTATTTTGTTGAAAAAACGGTCAAATTGCCCGTCGTGTCTATTCATCCAAAGGGGTTGCATTTTTCAAAACTATCGATGGTTCTGTGATATAACCACTATTAGTGTATCTTAAAATGATTTTTGTAAAAAATTTATAGCAAACAATCACACACTTGTAGTTCAAAATTGAATTAATTTCGGAAAATAGGCATAAAGTCATTTAAATAGGCGAAATGAGGTAGAAACCGAGAAAATTCCTAATATTGCTAGATTATCGATAAAATATGGCCTACTTTGTGTGATAATTGGATGGGTGTCATTTTGCACCATATTTGTTTTACTTGCTTCACAAAAAATGCCATTTTTGACAATAAAAAAATAAAAATTGATATTTATAAACATAATTTGAAAAAACTCATTTCTACAACATTGTTTGTCATAACAGGACACACCTATGTCTCAAATATGGGCACATTATCACAAACTATGGCACGGGATGATCATATTTAGGTCATTTGACTCGAAACTTATACATGTCTATAGATGATTGACCTTTTTGTGAAGAATTTTTTTGAAAACTTTGTCAAAACTCAGGTTTATCATTTTCCTAGCAACTAGTACACATAAAATGACTCCATGCCAAAGGATTTCATTTTTTGAGTATTTTTCACTTTATTTTATTCTGTTGAAAAAACGGTCAAATTGCCCGTCGTGTCTATTCATCCAAAGGGGTTGCATTTCTCAAAACTATCGATGGTTCTGTGATATAACACTATTGGTGTATCTTAAAATGATTTTTGTAAAATTTTCAGAGCAAACTATCACACACTTGTAGTTCAAAATTGAATTACTTTCGGAAAATAGGCATAAAGTCATTTAAATAGGCGAAATGAGTTAGAAACCGAGAAAATTCCTAATATTGCTAGATTATCGATAAAATATGGCCTACTTTGTGTGATAATTGGATGGGTGTCATTTTGCACCATATTTGTTATACTTGCTTCACAAAAAATGTCATTTTTGACAATAAAAAAATGATATTTATAAACATAATTTGAAAAAACTCATTTCGACAACATTGTTTGTCATAACAAGACACACCTATGTCTCAAATATGGGCACATTATCACAAACTATGGCACGGGGATGATCATATCTAGGTCATTTGACTCGAAACTTATACATGTCTATAGATGATTGACCTTTTTGTGAAGAAGTTTTTTGAAAACTTTGTCAAAACTCAGGTTTATCATTTTTCCTAGCAACTAGTACGCATAAAAGGACTCCATGACAAAGGATTTCATTTTTTGAGTATTTTTCACTTTCTTTTATTTTGTTGAAAAAACGGTCAAAATGCCCGTCGTGTCTATTCATCCAAAGGGGTTGCATTTCTCAAAACTATCGATGGTTCTGTGATATAACCACTACTGGAGTATCTTAAAATGATTTCTGTAAAATTTTCAGAGCAAACTATCACACACTTGTAGTTCAAAATTGAATTACTTTCGTAAAATAGACATAAAGTCATTTAAATAGGCGAAATGAGGTAGAAACCGAGAAAATTCCTAATATTGCTAGATTATCGATAAAATATGGCCTACTTTGTGTGATAATTGTATGGGTGTCATTTTGCACCATATTTGTTGTACTTGCATCACAAAAAATGTCATTTTTGACAATAAAAAAATAAAAAATGATATTTATGAACATAATTTGAAAAAACTCATTTCTACAACATTGTTTGTCATAACAAGACACACCTATGTCTCAAATATGGGCACA
Organism: Poa pratensis; assembly: GCA_947311845.1. Lineage (NCBI taxonomy): Eukaryota > Viridiplantae > Streptophyta > Magnoliopsida > Poales > Poaceae > Poa > Poa pratensis. Next base: position 42,635,934 of record CAMZMU010000095.1, on the reverse strand, counting down.
TTATCACAAACTAAGGCACGGGGATGATCATATCTAGGTCATTTGACTCGAAACTTGTACATGTCTATAGATGATTGACCTTTTTGTGACAAAGTTTTTTGAAAACTTTGTCAAAACTCATGTTTATCATTTTTCCTAGCAACTAGTACACATAAAAAGACTCCATGCCAAACGGTTTCTTTGTTTGAGTATTTTTTCACTTTCTTTTATTTTGTTGAAAAAACGGTCAAAATGTCTGTCGTGCCTATTCATCCAAAGGGGTTGCATTTCTCAAAACTATTGATGATTATGTGATATAACCACTACTGGTGTATCTTAAAATGATTTTTGTAAAATTTTCAGAGCAAACTATCACACACTTGTAGTTCAAAATTGAATTACTTTCGAAAAATAGGCATAAAGTCATTTAAATAGGCGAAATGAGGTAGAAACCGAGAAAATTCCTAATATTGCTGGATTATCTATAAAATATGGCCTACTTTGTGTGATAATTGGATGGGTGTCATTTTGCATCATAATTGTTGTACTTGCTTCACAAAAAATGCCATTTTTAAAAATTAAAAAATGAAAAATGATATTTATAAACATAATTTGAAAAAACTCATTTCTGCAACATTGTTTGTCACAACAAGACACACCTAAGTCTCAAATATGGGCACATTATCGCAAACTATGGCACGAGGATGATCATATCTAGGTCATTTGACTCGAAACTTATACATGTCTATAGGCGATTGACCTTTTTGTGAAGAAGTTTTTTGAAAACTTTGTCAAAACTCAGGTTTATCATTATTCCTAGTAACTAGGACTCCTTTTATGTGTACTAGTTAACTCATAAAAAGATCCACCACAAAGGTATTACATAGATGACCGTAATCATGTTCAGCAGCTCATACGGTGCTAATTAGTGAAGCTCAAAGAGAGGAGAGATACATAAGTTACTTCCACAAACCCATAGTCCAGGGGTGGACTACTCCCTCTTCATCATGGAGATGGTGGAGAAGTCGTAGGAGGAGATGGAGACCACGCCGGCAGCGCCCCGCCGGAGTTTTCCCCCTCCAATCTGCAACTCCAGGTCTCTGTTTCGTGGTTTCTGTGTTTCGGTGGCGCTCCTTTCCGTAAGCCGTCGGGGGGCTATTTTTATAGTCATTTTTAGGTCAAGACGGAGACTCGGGGACAAAGATCGACGGCATCGAAGGCTCGACGCCCAAGTTGGTGGGTCCCACGTGACCAAGGAATCTGACCGCGTGGGCCCACCTCTTTCGGCCCTCGGGTCTCCGCTTGTTCGCTTCATTCGCTCCTACACTTCGTTCCTTCCAAATATTGATCCCCGTAAATTATTAGGTCATTTTGACGTCGTTTGGGTCCCTGAAACATAAAAATATAGAAAACAGGGTTTTCTGCCAGTGCAGGGTTAATTCCAGAAAAATAAGGAAATTGTGAAATATTCCCATAATCAATATAGAACAATGATATAACCCTTATATGATGCAAATATGATGGAAATATAAGTAATATAATGCAAAGTTCATGTATGCATTTTACATGCATCAACATCTCCAAGCTTAACCTATACTCGTCCTCGAGTTCATGTATGCATTGAGGAAGTGCAGGCAGTTTCATCAGTGCTGACACGGTGCAACAGTTGGGCTTGGCAACAGTAAACATCCCACCAGTTCAAGTAAGAGTTGCGGATGGAGGAATATCAACTGTAAATCAATCTGCTCCGGATGTGCACTGGTCGTGTCAAGGTAACAAATTCACTACATCATTCCGGTTGTTCAGTGTACCTGGATATGACATGGTGTTGGGGATGGATTGGTTGGAGAGCTTACCGCCTATGTGGATTGACTGGGCGAGGAAGACATTGCGTTACAAGATGGATGGTGTCAGGGTGGAACTCAGGGGTGTCAAAACATGTGTTCGAAGTTGCAACCCAATTTCTCTGAATGAAATACAAGCTCTGGTGGCTGAACATGCGTTGGAACATATTGTGCAGCTGGATATGTCTGTGCCAATAGATGAAATGGAACCAGTGCCAGTGGAAATTGAACAAGTATTGCAGGAGTTTGGTCACTGCTTTGACACACCATCAGGGCTACCTCCACACAGAGAGTATGATCACCGGGTCACTCTGCTGCCTGGGGTACAGCCAGTCAATGTCAAACCGTATCGATACACACCTCAGCAAAAGTCTGAGATTGAGCGACAGATAAAAGATATGCTGGCGCAAGGCATCATTCAGGCAAGCCGCAGTCCGTTTGCATCTCCAGTCCTGCTGGTGAAAAAGAAAGATGGCACCTGGAGGTTTTGTGTTGATTACAGGAACCTCAATGTTATGACTGTCAAGGACAGATACCCGATGCCTGTAGTGGATGAGTTGCTTGATGAACTATCGGGCTCGCAGTTTTTCACCAAGTTGGACCTGCGCTCGGGATATCATCAGATACGGTTGGCTGAGGAGGATGAATGCAAAACTGCATTTCGCACACACAGCGGACATTATGAGTTTCGTGTCATGCATTTTGGTCTCACAGCAGCACCGACGACATTTCAAGCAGCCATGAATACAATCTTTGCACCGATCATTCGACAGTTCGTACTAGTCTTTGTTGATGATATATTGATCTACAGCAAGAATTTAGAGGATCATCAGGAGCATCTGAGAGAGGTGTTTAGGTTGCTGTCAGACCACAAGCTATATGTGAAGAAATCAAAGTGTTCGTTTGCTCAATGATCTCTGGAATATCTAGGACATATTATCAGTGCTGCGGGCGTGTCCACAGACCCCAGTAAAATTATGGCAATCCAGAATTGGCCCATCCCAAGAAATCTGAAAGAGCTCAGAGGGTTTTTAGGCCTAGCTGGTTACTACAGAAAATTCATCCAGTTCTTTGGTATGCTGTGTCGTGCCTTGACCAATTTGCTCAAGAAAAATGTGCCATTCATTTGGACAGCTGAAGTGGATTCCGCCTTCGTAGCCATCAAGAAGGCGTTAACACAAGCTCCCGTGCTAGCCTTGCCAAACTTTGAAAAGGAATTTGTCCTGGAAACTGATGCTTGCGAGTATGGTGTTGGAGCAGTGCTCATGCAGCAAGGACACCCATTGGCTTTTCTGAGCAAAGCATTGGGAGTTAAAAATCAAACACTATCGATCTATGATAAAGAGTGTCTTGCTATCCTGATGGCGATTGAGAAGTGGAAACCCTATTTGCAGCACAAACAGTTCACGATTTACACTGACCACAGAAGTCCGATTCATCTAGGAGACCACAGATTCAACACGAAAATCCAGCAGAAAGCCTTTTTCCGTCTGATGGGACTCAATTATCGCATTGTGTACAAGAAGGGCAGTACAAACACTGCTGCTGATGCTCTGTCCAGACGACCAATGCAGTACACGGTTCAGGCTATTTTTGAAGTGCAACCTCAGTGGGTAGAAACAGTTATTGAAGGATACCAGCAAGACACACGAGCAAGGAATTACTGGTTGAATTGAGCATTCAAGGCCACAATCATCAAGGTTTTTCACTCCAAGATGGTATCATCAGATACAAAGGGAAGGTATGGTTGGGTAGTAATGTGAAGGCTCATGAAGCAGTGTTGCTGGCACTGCACAACAGTGGTTTGGGGGGTCACTCTGGTACTCTGGCCACCTACCACAAGGTCAAACAGACCTTTGCTTGGTCGGGACTAAAACAAGATGTGCTGAATTATGTCAGTAATTGCACAGTCTGCAAGCAGGCCAAGTCTGAGCATGTTAAATTGCCAGGAAGGTTACAACCGCATAAGGTGCCGCCGTCAGCTTGGCACACTGTCAGTTTGGATTTTATTGAGGGGTTGCCAGTGTCCAACAGATACAACACTATTCTAGTGGTCATAGATAAATTCACTAAATTTGGCCATTTCATCCCGCTCAAGCATCCCTTCACAGCAGCCAGCGTGGCTCAATTATTCATGGATAACGTATACAAGAACCATGGTATGCCTCAGGTGCTCATCTCTGACAGAGACAAGGTATTCACCAACAACTTTTGGCAGCATCTATTCAAACTGGCTGACACCACTTTGAACTTGAGTTCATCGTACCACCCTCAGACGGACGGGCAAACGGAGCGATTGAATCAATGCTTGGAAACCTATTTGCGTTGCTTGGTTCACTCCAAACCAGAGCAATGGGCCAAATGGCTCCCACAGGCTGAATACTGGTACAATTCTAACTATCACTCAGCACTTGGTCGTTCTCCATTTGAAGTACTGTATGGGAGAAAACCTAGACACTTTGCTATCGAAACAGCATCCTTGCCAGGACACACAGAAGTGGAAGCATGGCTGAAGCAGCGTGCTGAGCTAATTCCAGTGATCAAGCAGCATCTGGAAAGGGCGGTCAGCAGAATGAAGGCTCAATCTGATAAGAATCGTAGTGAGCGCCAATTTGCTGTGGGAGATTATGTCTACCTACGACTGCAACCTTATGTGCAATCCTCTGTCGAACGGCGATCCTCACAGAAACTGGGATTTCGGTTCTTTGGACCTTATCTGATTCTCCAGCGTGTGGGCAACGTCGCTTACAAATTGCAGCTACCTCCAACGGCACGCATTCATCCAGTGGTGCATGTATCTCAGTTGAAGAAAGGAGTGAAACCCACTGATGAATTAAGTTCAACCTTGCCCATGTCTTTGATGCACATGCAGGTGAAAGTTCAGCCGCTGCAAGTGTGTGCTGAAAGATTGATCAAGCGAGGATCCAATATGGTGCCCCAGATCAAGGTTCGCTGGAGTGGGTTGCCGACTTCTTGTGACTCTTGGGAGGCTGTCTACGCCATTGTTGCTGAATTTCCGGCGTCATCGGCTTGGGGACAAGCCGTTGCTGAAGGGGGGGGGGGGGGGGTAATGTCATGACCCAGTACTTACCTGACGCTCTACGCGTGGCGAGGAAGGCCCAGAGAAGACGCGAGGCCCGCGAAGCCCACCAAATGGCCAAGCCAGGACAAGCAACCGTGACAGACGCATGAGCGTTATAAGCTGCCGTGGTCGAGGGGAAAAGACATCAATGAATTAATCTGTGATCCCGATCGGGAGTATCTCTCTCTTCTTCCTTGCCGAGCCTGCGTGCTCGAGGATTCTGCCGTGCACGACGCCGGCTTGTAATGAATTCATCCACTATTCGTACTCTATATCTGGTAGTGAGGCCGTAGAACCCTATCACTCTATCAGTTTGTCATCTTGCCCGCCGTGCCTGGTACGCCGAAGAGCAAAAATTGTACAAAACCTCGCCCGCTTGTTTTGTTGATCATGCGTCCTGTTTCCGTAGAATCCATACCATTTCTGCTATTTCTCTGTCGATGCCGACTTGCCGAGAACCGACCACAATATTCGTACCATTTTATAAGCTATGAGAAAGTACAGCATGTTTTTACTCTGTATCCAACGTTCATCGTTTTATTAATTTGATGTTGGGTTTAATGCTTTGGATCTATAACATTAATTGGTTTCACTATCGAAATTAAAATAGGGTAAATAGCCTTTAAGATACGCACAAACAAATTTCTAAAGTCCACTTGAAGTAAAAGTTTTTCTCAGTTTTTTTGCTGTTTTTTTTTTGAAATAAACTACGGCTTTATTGATCACATAATCAAAATGTCATTACAAAGGATCTCACGGATGCAATCCGGAGCACAACCACGCCACACAGAACAATAAGAAAGTTCACTAAATTTAGCTAGACTATGAGCAGCAAAGTTCAGGTCTCGGTGAACATGATGGAACGAGCAGGAGCTGAAGGAAGCTGCCATTTTCCTAATATCATGGATCACCGGTCCACATTGTGATCGATCATCTATCCGAGATGTCACTCGTTGCACAACTGAAAGGCAATCAGAGTAGACAATTATGCTGGAAAGCCCTCCGCTTGGGCTAACACAAGAGCACGGCGCATCGCTAGCGCCTCTGCAAGTTCTGGCGTCACAACCTCTGCATTTCGCTCACTGCAAGCAGCTAAGCAATTGCCATTGTGGTCTGGGATCACGACGCCTGTTCCCATCTCACGAGTAGAAGTGAAGATTGCTGCATCCACATTGATTGAGACTGTACCTTCCGGCGGCGGTGACCATCTGGGACTGGAAATAATAGCCTCACGCCTTTGGACAGGTTCAGTTTGGTAAAGATGAACAGCAATCATCTGAATATATGCTAGTGCTTTCTCTGCTATAACTCTTGGATGCATAAGTTGTTCCCCTTCTCGGACTCTATTTCTTGCATCCCAAATGTGCCACATTGTAACAACCATAACTGTGGCCTCCATCGCTGAGCACTTCTCAAAAAAATTCAAAGTCCAAGTCCGAGTCGAACTGAAATGTTTACGCCTTAATTTCAGATAGTGCTCAGCAGAAATAATATCCCACACTTCCTGGGTAAAACAACAAAACAACAAAGTGTGTTCAATTGTTTCATGACGTCCACAAAAGAAACATTCTGCTGCTGCTGCTGGAATATGCCGGTGTTGGAGCTGATGACCACTAGGAAGACAGTCGTGGGCAAAACGCCATGCTGTGATCTTCATCTTACCAGGAGCTTTGGATGCCCATAATTTCTTCCATAGCTTTGCATCCCCTTCCGTGGTAGATGATAAACCCTTCTTGGATATGCTTTGTTGTTCATTAAATTTGCTTGATCTTGCCAGATTATAGCCTGATCGAACTGTATAGCATCCAAACCGAGTGTGTGGCCAGGAACAATAATCCTCACATTCAAGCCGGCTTATTGGAATCTGGAGTATTTTCGACGCCACGTCCTCCGAAAAAATGGTGCGGACAACATCCACATCCCATGACCGAGAGCCTTCCGCAAACAAAGTGTGAACTTTCTGATCTGCAGGCAACGGTACAAGAGTCCGTAGTGTGACAGGAGGAACTCCAGGTATCCAACAATCTGACTTAATCACTATACTGTCGCCATTACCAACACCCCAGCGAACACCTTTCTTCAATAACTCCCTTCCAAACAAGATGCTCCTCCAAGTGTACGAAGAACTCCGAGGGCGCTGCGCATCCCAGAAGGAACAGTTTGGATAATATCGACCTTTGAGAACTCGAGCACATAGGGAGGATGGATCAGTTAGTAGACGCCAACCTTGACGGGCCAACATAGCTTGATTAAATAGTTCCATATCCCTAAAACCCATTCCACCCAAAGCTTTTGGAGTCGTGAGCCACTTCCAAGATCGCTAATGTAATTTCTTCTTGCCGTTCTCTACGCCCCAGCAGTGGTTAGCAATTGATTTTCTCATGTCTTCACATAGAGCCATAGGTAATTGGAAGCAGCTCATAACATAAGCCGGGATTGCTTGGATAACAGCCTTCAAAAAAGTTTCTTTCCCTGCCCTAGACATAGGTCTATCCGAGCATCCATTAATGCGTTTCCACATTCGATCAAACAAGTACCTGAATGTACTGACTTGAGATCGTCCAACATCAGTTGGCATCCCTAAGTATGAGTCATTTAGAGCTTCAGTTTGAATTTCCAACTTCCGCATCACCTTATTTTTCACACCTTCAGGACAGTGTGCACCAAAGAAAATGGTGGATTTGTCCTTGTTGATTTTTTGACCAGAACCCTCACAATAAACCTCAAGAGTGTCATGTAGGGCTTCAACACTTTTCCTATCGCTGCGAGCAAAGAAAATGCTATCGTCTGCAAACAATAAATGTGAGATAGGGGGTCCAAGCCGGCCATTGCGAATACCTTGTAGTTCACCTTGGGCCTCCCTTTTTTGCAGAAGACAGGATAATCCTTCCGTGCAGAGAAGGAAGAGATAGGGACTGATGGGGTCCCCTTGCCTGATCCCTCTAGATGGTGTCACAGGATCTGTAAGTTCCCCATTGACTCAGACTGCATATCTCACAGATTTCACAGCTGTTGTGATGGTGTCGAGTATTGTGTATGAGTAGGGTTACGTTCGAATTTGGAGTTGTATTAGGTGTGTATATAATACGTGTAGTGTTCGAGCCGGACACTAGTAGACTTGGCCTACTATATAATGAAGAGGCATTACACGAAGTAAGTTATGACGACATGATAGTCACATGCACGTATAGGGACTCGGTGGAGTCAAGCTGGCCGGTGATGGAGTCTGGTCTGCAATGCACAGGACGGAAGTCGTGTTTTCGTTTCTGTTTGTAGGGTCCTTATAAAGTTTCGGGACTGTTCTGCATTTCTTTATTTACAAGTTCCTAACTGTAAAATTCACCCACCAACGTTGATTTAATCAAGCTCTTGGGTTTCCTTCGTGACTCCTACCACCGTTAAAAAAATCCACTCCAACTGTGGTCTGATCCAGATTCACCCCTGCGTCACTGCCAGTGTCCAAATAGGGACAACTGATTCGTGCGACTCGGAGATGGCAGACGGGTGAGTGTGACGACGGATGCGAGATGGAGAGTCGATGTCAGACGAGCATAGCAGCACAGGCGGACGTGTGTCATGGTGAATACGGAGCTACGCTCGCTGATGCATGTCGCTGGTTCGATGTAAAAAATGGTGCCCACTGAATATAGGACCATCCAATGTTGAGATCCAAAATCCGTTTAGTATTTTTTTTAAAGAAGAACTTAGCCTAGCTTTATAAATAAAATGAGAGTCGCCACAAGCATTGACATCTTACTCATAATATTACAAGATAATGTAAAGTTCGCTCACAGGTGAGCAAAGCACAACCAAAACTCACCCATTTAGTATTATTGGCCCTAATGTCCACTTATGTCCATGTATCCCAGTCCAACTGGATTCAACAAAAAAAAAATGCGAGATGACCTGGCTTGTATAATTAGCCTTATGAGTTAGTGGTTCACAGGTCTTGGTATTTGTTTTCAAGTTGTATATACGTGGTTCACATGACCTGGTGCGGGGCATCTCCGAGCGGAAACCATTGGTGGATTTGTTTTCAATGTGTACAGGTACATGCATGATAAATTCTCCATTGTCTTACTGAATCATGGCCGCGTCTTTATATTTTGTTTCAACGTGTACATACGTGGTTCACATGAAGCTTGTGCTGGACGAGTTGAAAAAAAATTCTTCGATTTGTTTTCAATGTGTGATACCTTACGAATTCTGCATCAACAACGATTCATGATTTTACTTACTAATTCACGGTTGAGTGAGGATTAGCTTGATATCAGTTAGGTCAAATTATTAAAACCCACTTGTATTGCAACTCATGCCCAACATGAATCATAGAAAACAATCTGAGAGTGCAGTTGCCAACGCACTTGCAACTAAAAAAGTCTCAGCTGTAACCTAATTTGCAATTGATACTTGCACAGATCACGGTGTAAATCCGATGGTGTAGTAATTGACTGAGCACTAACTTAATTCTCAGCGGGGTCCTGAAAAAACCTTCTAGTTTATGGAAATAGAAATAGATTTCTTTGCCAGAAAATAGAAATAGACTTGAGATAATTTATGGACGACCAGAGGGGATGCATAGTCGTAGTAATTTTAAAAGATCCTGTAAATTGTTTCTAAAACCGTTGCTCTCATGGATCAGAATCCAGCTAAATTGTATGTTGTATATTTATTCCTACGTGTCAAACCACTTCGTTAGTTGGTTACAACCTTCTCCTTTTTTATTTGTTGACCGATGCGCGTCCCTGCCGATCCTCCATGTCGTGGTCGGGTCATTCATCGCATCCCAATGCCCCTCCATAAGTATTTTAAGAGAAACCAGAGAGTGGTGGAGCGGTTGATCTGATTATTTCTCGGCAGCAACCGAACGACAGGCACCGAGGCACGGCTCTATAAGTATGTAAGTTTTGGATGGTTATCAGAACGGAAAACAGATAATAAGAGAGCGAAAAGAGAATGAAGTCCTGCTTCTTGGTGCTCCTGCTTGGGTTGCTAGGGACACAGACAACACCAGTATGGGGCGCCTCCATAGTAGCGACCAGTACTCGCCGCCGGGGTGAGGAGAGCAGTATTGCTGTCCCGTCCACGGCCATGCTCGCCAGGTGCCCGAAGACGTGCGGCCATGTGAGCTTGGTGTACCCGTTCGGCATCGGCCCCGGCTGTTTCCGCGACCCCGACTTCAACCTGACCTGCGTCGTCGATGGCACCGCCGAGGGCACATCTAGGCTCTTCTTGCGCGACGGCATCACCGAGGTCGTTAGCATAGATGGTTCAGGGTATGTAAGGATCGCCTACGCCAACACCGTCCCCGTCGTTTCCGGCGTGGACGTTTACAACATGTCTTTGTCACCTCCAGGGAGATCGTTTGCTCTGACGTCTGCCAACATATACTTCACTGGCTGCGGCTTCGACGTGTCCATGCTGGATCACGACACCGGCATGAGCAATATAATCTGCTCAATCACCTGCCCTGGCGGCGAGCTGATGGAGTCAACGTGCTTCCACGACTTTCAAAGCAGCATTCATGGGTTTCAGTTTAGTTTTGTCCGGCGGCATGACAGCAGGGTTAACCACACAAGTCCACTGTGGAACAATATCAGCGTAGTTACGGACTTCGCAAACCTCCAGTGGAATCTGGTGGATCAGCCAACATGCGCCGACGCCGAGGAAGACACAGCGACCTACGCCTGCATCAGCAACAACAGCAGCTGCACCGACTACGGTAGCGGGAGGACATATGGCGGCTACCAATGCTCGTGCAACGGCGGGTACCTCGGCAATCCCTATGTTCCCGACGGCTGCTCACGCGACACAGGTAATTAATTGACCTTTATTTATCCTTTTTTTGAAGTATTTATCCTTCAGGCTTTGTTTGGTTCTAGAGTATTTTAGGGGATTTGACGGTATTATCCCGGTCTGATTTTAGATCCCCGATTATCCGGAAATTGCCGTTTGTTACCCGTGTGTTACGTAGGTATTATCCCCGGTTTTCCCCCGAAAACCCCGACTCTCTCAGGTTTTCTCTCTATAATCCCCAATCCACGACCCTGCCCTCACGTTTTATCCCGACCTAGAAGAAGCCACGCTCGTCGAACTCCTCTGCTACCTGCGCAGCATTCTAGCCGAGCGCCGCGGATACCCTTGGTTTGGTGCCGCAAGAAGCGACCGCCACAGCAGCACGCCACCACTGCTGCTGCCCGGTCCTTGTGCCCAGGCGATCGTCTATCCGTTCGTCCAAGCTAGTGCCTCTCTAATTTCATACTCGTTTTTCCTTCTTGTCGTATGCGTTCGTAGTGTTGATTCTGCCAACGATGACGAGGGAGCTCTGCTCCGTTTTGATTTTGTGTCTGTCTTGTGTTTATGTGTTCCCTTAAACTAAATTGCCTACCAACTGATATTTCTGAAGTGGGGATTAGGGGGAATAGGTTTTCAGGGGATTGGGTGACGAAAGTGGTTTCACCCAATCCCTATAGGATTACCCACACTAATCCCCCACAAAACTCTAGTATCAAACAAAGCCTCATTTAATTTGTATCCTCTCATGAACAAAGTTCAGTATGTTTGAGTAATGTAAGCACTTTGTAGAACACGGATAGAGCAATTTGTACAAAATCTATGATAGTAGTTAGGCACAATCTTTTTTTTCAAGAGATGAGGTACAAAGCATAATTACAGGGGTGGAGAATTAGTATAAAATCAATGGTAGTAGCGACACTATGTACAGTTTTTTTAAATGAAGTCGATCTTACAAGATGAACATATAGAAAGTAAAAGAAAAATCATAATTAATATGAACAGAAAGAGCCAGGAAACATCTCCAGCTAGAAAGAGCCTCCAATAAGAGCAAGTACAATAGTATAGCCGGCTGTTGGCTATAAGAAGGTGCCATGTCATCTATAGCCAACCTAATAGTCAACAAGTACAATAGTTGACTATAAATATGGACTACTTTATTTATAGTTGACCCACCTTACACTCTCACAAAGTGCCTAGGAGCACGTGCTGCAGCTGTCTCTTACATGAGAGCCCGCTTCCACTCTCTCTCCTACTCTCTCTCCTCCATGTAAGCATACATATAATATTTAAATCCTTATAGCCTGCTGACTGGACCTTATTGTAGTTTCTCTAACGGGTCCGGCAAACAAGTGCGCTGCTAGTGACGCGTTGGTGCTATAGCATTTCGTGCTCTTCCTCATACAGCCCAAGCGCGCCCAATTACAGGACATACAATTGCACATGATTGATGTCCCCGCAATTAATGACTCCGTCGTTATAGGTGGGCGATGGGATGATATTTGAAATTAGGCCCGATCTTGTTAAATATGTTAGGCGATATATTATGGCTTTACGGTTGCTAGGTATGTTAAAGACAATGTCGCACACTACAGTTTGGCTAAATAAATTTTTGTTTTCTTTGTCCAACCAGGATATAAACCAATTCAACTGGTAACTAATTGCACACGACGATGTGGGACCATTGACATCCCATTTCCATTCGGCCTAGAAGAAGGTTGTTATGCCAGGAAGATATTCCAGCTGAAGTGTGCTAATGCAACGACCTCTACACTTGAAATGCAAGAACATATGTATCATGTGACCCATATAAATCTTGATGACGGGCTCGTTGATATTAAAACCAGTGAATACTACCAGATCGCATCTTTAAGCATTTACATCGCCGATGAACCTCAGCTCTTTATGCCTACTTATCCGGAAGTATTATCGGCGCAGTGGGCTGTCACTAACCTTACTTGCCAAGAAGCACAGATTGATATGTCTAGGTATGGATGTGTTAGCATCAACAGCAACTGCTTACCCGTCAACTCTACATTGGATGGTTTCTACGGCTATCGCTGCAAATGCTCATCAGGCTTTCAAGGAAATCCATACGTCAAAGATGGCTGTCAAGGTACACCCTTTATGTGTGAAGTATAAACAAAAATTACTACTTTTGTATAAATCTACCTCTGACCACTCCCATAGTACATTTACCGCTCATGGTCCAACACTCTAACCTAAATAAGCTGTGGGTGCAGATATTGACGAGTGCAGTATTACAAGGGGTATATGTAAAGGGCTTTGTCTGAATACTGTGGGGAGCTACTATTGCAGTCAGTGTCCTGATAAAACGGACTATGATACCACGACAATGCAATGTAGTTCAAAAAAAAGACAAAATATATACTTTGGTGCGTTATGTAGATCCATGATCACATTCCTTGACAAATAAAATAAATTAAGAAAGACACTAACAAAGATTTAATTTTTTCAGGTATTATCATTGGGTTGAGTAGTGGCTTTGGGGTTCTGCTTCTCAGCTTGAGTGGATTTCTCATCATACATAGATGGAAAAGATACATCCAAAGGCAGTCAAGGAGGAAATATTTTAGGAAAAATCAAGGTCTACTTTTAGAACAACTTATATCGTCAGATGAAAATGCAAGTGACAAGACGAAAATTTTCACCGTGGAAGAGCTAGAAAAGGCAACAAACAACTTCCACCAAACACGCATCGTTGGCCGTGGAGGGCATGGCATGGTTTACAAAGGCATACTTTCCGACCAAAGGGTAGTGGCAATAAAAAAGTCAAAGGTCATTCAGGAAGATGAGATCAATCAGTTCATCAATGAGGTTGCCATCCTCTCCCAGATAAACCACCGAAACATCGTAAAGCTCTTTGGATGTTGTCTTGAAACCGAGGTACCATTATTAGTGTACGATTTTATCCCTAATGGATCGTTGTTTGGTATTCTTCATTCTGGTTCTAGCACTAGTTGTTTGTCTTGGGATGATTGCATAAGGATTGCTGTGGAAGCTGCAGGAGCTCTCTCTTATCTCCATTCCGCAGCTTCGGTATCAGTATTTCATCGTGATGTGAAATCATCCAATATACTCTTGGATGGAAACTACACAGCCAAAGTTGCTGATTTTGGGGCTTCGAGACTAGTTTCTATTGACCAAACTCACATTGTAACGTGTGTCCAAGGAACATTTGGGTACTTGGATCCTGAGTATTACCACACAGGGCAATTGAATGAGAAAAGTGATGTCTACAGTTTTGGTGTGGTACTCATTGAATTACTTCTTAGGAAAGAGCCAATATTGACAGATGAATCAGGCTCGAAGCAAAACTTATCAAATTATTTTCTTTGTGGATTGAAAGAGAGACCGGTTACAGAAATAGTAGCTGTCCAAATTCTTGATGAAGCAACTGAAGAAGAGATTAGTAGTGTTGCTTCCCTTGCAGAGATGTGCTTGAGGCTCCAAGGTGATGATAGACCTACAATGAAACAAGTGGAGATGGCTTTGCGGGTTCTGCAAACAGAAAGGTTAAAGAAGTGCCATGTTGGTCGAGGAAATGGGCAGGAGGAGGAGCTATTGCTAACTCCAGGAGAATATGATGATCGGTTTGATCAGTTGGTTGATGCGGATTTCACTGCTAGTTCTCATTTACATTCTGAAAACGTCGGGAAGTGTTATAGCTTTGAGCAAGAGTTCATGTCAAATGCTGGTGCAACATCCTAGATATGTGTATCAAGTTTGTATAATTGTCAATCATTATATATGGCATTGGTAGTTTTTTATGCATCAACAAACAAAAATTATGTTTTTTTGTGGAACATAGTACAACGTAGACACTCACAAACACGCGCATACACTCACCCCTATGAACGCACACACGCACACCCTACCCCTATGAGCACCTCCGAAAGACTGAGCTGACGGATCAGGTCTTGAGATTGACGAAATCACCACGGGCGCCTCGTTGTCGACGGGAACGTCGCCTCCCCGAAGAATATTCCACCTAAATGAGAAACACCAGCGTCAAACATGGGGTTTGAAGTCTGGTGGGCTAGGGGTACAACCACCCTGCTAACCATCTTGCCACAGGCAAGTTCTCAACATTATGTAATTTTTATACGTGAATCGCCATTAGTCATGTAATGTGTGCTGCAAGTTTAAAAATGGAGTTATGTCGTGGGTTAGTCACGTCTGATGTCATGGGGGTGGCTTAAGTCAAGTGTGAGCCAGGCGACTTAGGATCCACGGGAAGGTTCACAGGCGCAAAGCTCAAGGAGTGGCGACTTTGGCTTCTAACTTCAAGGAGTAGCACAAGGCCCTGTTTCGGGGTATGCGACTTGTTCCCGGTTCCTAGTTGGTGGGTGGATTTCGCGTTTTCATGGCACAAGGCCATGTTTACATGATTTCACTCATTGTCGGGTTTGTAGGTGTTGCGTGGTGGCTTCGGGTTTTTTGAATCAATGCTTGGAAACCTATTTGCGTTGCTTGGTTCACTCCAAACCAGAGCAATGGGCCAAATGGCTCCCACAGGCTGAATACTGGTACAATTCTAACTATCACTCAGCACTTGGTCGTTCTCCATTTGAAGTACTGTATGGGAGAAAACCTAGACACTTTGCTATCGAAACAGCATCCTTGCCAGGACACACAGAAGTGGAAGCATGGCTGAAGCAGCGTGCTGAGCTAATTCCAGTGATCAAGCAGCATCTGGAAAGGGCGGTCAGCAGAATGAAGGCTCAATCTGATAAGAATCGTAGTGAGCGCCAATTTGCTGTGGGAGATTATGTCTACCTACGACTGCAACCTTATGTGCAATCCTCTGTCGAACGGCGATCCTCACAGAAACTGGGATTTCGGTTCTTTGGACCTTATCTGATTCTCCAGCGTGTGGGCAACGTCGCTTACAAATTGCAGCTACCTCCAACGGCACGCATTCATCCAGTGGTGCATGTATCTCAGTTGAAGAAAGGAGTGAAACCCACTGATGAATTAAGTTCAACCTTGCCCATGTCTTTGATGCACATGCAGGTGAAAGTTCAGCCGCTGCAAGTGTGTGCTGAAAGATTGATCAAGCGAGGATCCAATATGGTGCCCCAGATCAAGGTTCGCTGGAGTGGGTTGCCGACTTCTTGTGACTCTTGGGGCTGTCTACGCCATTGTTGCTGAATTTCCGGCGTCATCGGCTTGGGGACAAGCCGTTGCTGAAGGGGGGGGGGGGGGGGTAATGTCATGACCCAGTACTTACCTGACGCTCTACGCGTGGCGAGGAAGGCCCAGAGAAGACGCGAGGCCCGCGAAGCCCACCAAATGGCCAAGCCAGGACAAGCAACCGTGACAGACGCATGAGCGTTATAAGCTGCCGTGGTCGAGGGGAAAAGACATCAATGAATTAATCTGTGATCCCGATCGGGAGTATCTCTCTCTTCTTCCTTGCCGAGCCTGCGTGCTCGAGGATTCTGCCGTGCACGACGCCGGCTTGTAATGAATTCATCCACTATTCGTACTCTATATCTGGTAGTGAGGCCGTAGAACCCTATCACTCTATCAGTTTGTCATCTTGCCCGCCGTGCCTGGTACGCCGAAGAGCAAAAATTGTACAAAACCTCGCCCGCTTGTTTTGTTGATCATGCGTCCTGTTTCCGTAGAATCCATACCATTTCTGCTATTTCTCTGTCGATGCCGACTTGCCGAGAACCGACCACAATATTCGTACCATTTTATAAGCTATGAGAAAGTACAGCATGTTTTTACTCTGTATCCAACGTTCATCGTTTTATTAATTTGATGTTGGGTTTAATGCTTTGGATCTATAACATTAATTGGTTTCACTATCGAAATTAAAATAGGGTAAATAGCCTTTAAGATACGCACAAACAAATTTCTAAAGTCCACTTGAAGTAAAAGTTTTTCTCAGTTTTTTTGCTGTTTTTTTTTTGAAATAAACTACGGCTTTATTGATCACATAATCAAAATGTCATTACAAAGGATCTCACGGATGCAATCCGGAGCACAACCACGCCACACAGAACAATAAGAAAGTTCACTAAATTTAGCTAGACTATGAGCAGCAAAGTTCAGGTCTCGGTGAACATGATGGAACGAGCAGGAGCTGAAGGAAGCTGCCATTTTCCTAATATCATGGATCACCGGTCCACATTGTGATCGATCATCTATCCGAGATGTCACTCGTTGCACAACTGAAAGGCAATCAGAGTAGACAATTATGCTGGAAAGCCCTCCGCTTGGGCTAACACAAGAGCACGGCGCATCGCTAGCGCCTCTGCAAGTTCTGGCGTCACAACCTCTGCATTTCGCTCACTGCAAGCAGCTAAGCAATTGCCATTGTGGTCTGGGATCACGACGCCTGTTCCCATCTCACGAGTAGAAGTGAAGATTGCTGCATCCACATTGATTGAGACTGTACCTTCCGGCGGCGGTGACCATCTGGGACTGGAAATAATAGCCTCACGCCTTTGGACAGGTTCAGTTTGGTAAAGATGAACAGCAATCATCTGAATATATGCTAGTGCTTTCTCTGCTATAACTCTTGGATGCATAAGTTGTTCCCCTTCTCGGACTCTATTTCTTGCATCCCAAATGTGCCACATTGTAACAACCATAACTGTGGCCTCCATCGCTGAGCACTTCTCAAAAAAATTCAAAGTCCAAGTCCGAGTCGAACTGAAATGTTTACGCCTTAATTTCAGATAGTGCTCAGCAGAAATAATATCCCACACTTCCTGGGTAAAACAACAAAACAACAAAGTGTGTTCAATTGTTTCATGACGTCCACAAAAGAAACATTCTGCTGCTGCTGCTGGAATATGCCGGTGTTGGAGCTGATGACCACTAGGAAGACAGTCGTGGGCAAAACGCCATGCTGTGATCTTCATCTTACCAGGAGCTTTGGATGCCCATAATTTCTTCCATAGCTTTGCATCCCCTTCCGTGGTAGATGATAAACCCTTCTTGGATATGCTTTGTTGTTCATTAAATTTGCTTGATCTTGCCAGATTATAGCCTGATCGAACTGTATAGCATCCAAACCGAGTGTGTGGCCAGGAACAATAATCCTCACATTCAAGCCGGCTTATTGGAATCTGGAGTATTTTCGACGCCACGTCCTCCGAAAAAATGGTGCGGACAACATCCACATCCCATGACCGAGAGCCTTCCGCAAACAAAGTGTGAACTTTCTGATCTGCAGGCAACGGTACAAGAGTCCGTAGTGTGACAGGAGGAACTCCAGGTATCCAACAATCTGACTTAATCACTATACTGTCGCCATTACCAACACCCCAGCGAACACCTTTCTTCAATAACTCCCTTCCAAACAAGATGCTCCTCCAAGTGTACGAAGAACTCCGAGGGCGCTGCGCATCCCAGAAGGAACAGTTTGGATAATATCGACCTTTGAGAACTCGAGCACATAGGGAGGATGGATCAGTTAGTAGACGCCAACCTTGACGGGCCAACATAGCTTGATTAAATAGTTCCATATCCCTAAAACCCATTCCACCCAAAGCTTTTGGAGTCGTGAGCCACTTCCAAGATCGCTAATGTAATTTCTTCTTGCCGTTCTCTACGCCCCAGCAGTGGTTAGCAATTGATTTTCTCATGTCTTCACATAGAGCCATAGGTAATTGGAAGCAGCTCATAACATAAGCCGGGATTGCTTGGATAACAGCCTTCAAAAAAGTTTCTTTCCCTGCCCTAGACATAGGTCTATCCGAGCATCCATTAATGCGTTTCCACATTCGATCAAACAAGTACCTGAATGTACTGACTTGAGATCGTCCAACATCAGTTGGCATCCCTAAGTATGAGTCATTTAGAGCTTCAGTTTGAATTTCCAACTTCCGCATCACCTTATTTTTCACACCTTCAGGACAGTGTGCACCAAAGAAAATGGTGGATTTGTCCTTGTTGATTTTTTGACCAGAACCCTCACAATAAACCTCAAGAGTGTCATGTAGGGCTTCAACACTTTTCCTATCGCTGCGAGCAAAGAAAATGCTATCGTCTGCAAACAATAAATGTGAGATAGGGGGTCCAAGCCGGCCATTGCGAATACCTTGTAGTTCACCTTGGGCCTCCCTTTTTTGCAGAAGACAGGATAATCCTTCCGTGCAGAGAAGGAAGAGATAGGGACTGATGGGGTCCCCTTGCCTGATCCCTCTAGATGGTGTCACAGGATCTGTAAGTTCCCCATTGACTCAGACTGCATATCTCACAGATTTCACAGCTGTTGTGATGGTGTCGAGTATTGTGTATGAGTAGGGTTACGTTCGAATTTGGAGTTGTATTAGGTGTGTATATAATACGTGTAGTGTTCGAGCCGGACACTAGTAGACTTGGCCTACTATATAATGAAGAGGCATTACACGAAGTAAGTTATGACGACATGATAGTCACATGCACGTATAGGGACTCGGTGGAGTCAAGCTGGCCGGTGATGGAGTCTGGTCTGCAATGCACAGGACGGAAGTCGTGTTTTCGTTTCTGTTTGTAGGGTCCTTATAAAGTTTCGGGACTGTTCTGCATTTCTTTATTTACAAGTTCCTAACTGTAAAATTCACCCACCAACGTTGATTTAATCAAGCTCTTGGGTTTCCTTCGTGACTCCTACCACCGTTAAAAAAATCCACTCCAACTGTGGTCTGATCCAGATTCACCCCTGCGTCACTGCCAGTGTCCAAATAGGGACAACTGATTCGTGCGACTCGGAGATGGCAGACGGGTGAGTGTGACGACGGATGCGAGATGGAGAGTCGATGTCAGACGAGCATAGCAGCACAGGCGGACGTGTGTCATGGTGAATACGGAGCTACGCTCGCTGATGCATGTCGCTGGTTCGATGTAAAAAATGGTGCCCACTGAATATAGGACCATCCAATGTTGAGATCCAAAATCCGTTTAGTATTTTTTTTTAAAGAAGAACTTAGCCTAGCTTTATAAATAAAATGAGAGTCGCCACAAGCATTGACATCTTACTCATAATATTACAAGATAATGTAAAGTTCGCTCACAGGTGAGCAAAGCACAACCAAAACTCACCCATTTAGTATTATTGGCCCTAATGTCCACTTATGTCCATGTATCCCAGTCCAACTGGATTCAACAAAAAAAAAATGCGAGATGACCTGGCTTGTATAATTAGCCTTATGAGTTAGTGGTTCACAGGTCTTGGTATTTGTTTTCAAGTTGTATATACGTGGTTCACATGACCTGGTGCGGGGCATCTCCGAGCGGAAACCATTGGTGGATTTGTTTTCAATGTGTACAGGTACATGCATGATAAATTCTCCATTGTCTTACTGAATCATGGCCGCGTCTTTATATTTTGTTTCAACGTGTACATACGTGGTTCACATGAAGCTTGTGCTGGACGAGTTGAAAAAAAATTCTTCGATTTGTTTTCAATGTGTGATACCTTACGAATTCTGCATCAACAACGATTCATGATTTTACTTACTAATTCACGGTTGAGTGAGGATTAGCTTGATATCAGTTAGGTCAAATTATTAAAACCCACTTGTATTGCAACTCATGCCCAACATGAATCATAGAAAACAATCTGAGAGTGCAGTTGCCAACGCACTTGCAACTAAAAAAGTCTCAGCTGTAACCTAATTTGCAATTGATACTTGCACAGATCACGGTGTAAATCCGATGGTGTAGTAATTGACTGAGCACTAACTTAATTCTCAGCGGGGTCCTGAAAAAACCTTCTAGTTTATGGAAATAGAAATAGATTTCTTTGCCAGAAAATAGAAATAGACTTGAGATAATTTATGGACGACCAGAGGGGATGCATAGTCGTAGTAGTTTTAAAAGATCCTGTAAATTGTTTCTAAAACCGTTGCTCTCATGGATCAGAATCCAGCTAAATTGTATGTTGTATATTTATTCCTACGTGTCAAACCACTTCGTTAGTTGGTTACAACCTTCTCCTTTTTTATTTGTTGACCGATGCGCGTCCCTGCCGATCCTCCATGTCGTGGTCGGGTCATTCATCGCATCCCAATGCCCCTCCATAAGTATTTTAAGAGAAACCAGAGAGTGGTGGAGCGGTTGATCTGATTATTTCTCGGCAGCAACCGAACGACAGGCACCGAGGCACGGCTCTATAAGTATGTAAGTTTTGGATGGTTATCAGAACGGAAAACAGATAATAAGAGAGCGAAAAGAGAATGAAGTCCTGCTTCTTGGTGCTCCTGCTTGGGTTGCTAGGGACACAGACAACACCAGTATGGGGCGCCTCCATAGTAGCGACCAGTACTCGCCGCCGGGGTGAGGAGAGCAGTATTGCTGTCCCGTCCACGGCCATGCTCGCCAGGTGCCCGAAGACGTGCGGCCATGTGAGCTTGGTGTACCCGTTCGGCATCGGCCCCGGCTGTTTCCGCGACCCCGACTTCAACCTGACCTGCGTCGTCGATGGCACCGCCGAGAGCACATCTAGGCTCTTCTTGCGCGACGGCATCACCGAGGTCGTTAGCATAGATGGTTCAGGGTATGTAAGGATCGCCTACGCCAACACCGTCCCCGTCGTTTCCGGCGTGGACGTTTACAACATGTCTTTGTCACCTCCAGGGAGATCGTTTGCTCTGACGTCTGCCAACATATACTTCACTGGCTGCGGCTTCGACGTGTCCATGCTGGATCACGACACCGGCATGAGCAATATAATCTGCTCAATCACCTGCCCTGGCGGCGAGCTGATGGAGTCAACGTGCTTCCACGACTTTCAAAGCAGCATTCATGGGTTTCAGTTTAGTTTTGTCCGGCGGCATGACAGCAGGGTTAACCACACAAGTCCACTGTGGAACAATATCAGCGTAGTTACGGACTTCGCAAACCTCCAGTGGAATCTGGTGGATCAGCCAACATGCGCCGACGCCGAGGAAGACACAGCGACCTACGCCTGCATCAGCAACAACAGCAGCTGCACCGACTACGGTAGCGGGAGGACATATGGCGGCTACCAATGCTCGTGCAACGGCGGGTACCTCGGCAATCCCTATGTTCCCGACGGCTGCTCACGCGACACAGGTAATTAATTGACCTTTATTTATCCTTTTTTTGAAGTATTTATCCTTCAGGCTTTGTTTGGTTCTAGAGTATTTTAGGGGATTTGACGGTATTATCCCGGTCTGATTTTAGATCCCCGATTATCCGGAAATTGCCGTTTGTTACCCGTGTGTTACGTAGGTATTATCCCCGGTTTTCCCCCGAAAACCCCGACTCTCTCAGGTTTTCTCTCTATAATCCCCAATCCACGACCCTGCCCTCACGTTTTATCCCGACCTAGAAGAAGCCACGCTCGTCGAACTCCTCTGCTACCTGCGCAGCATTCTAGCCGAGCGCCGCGGATACCCTTGGTTTGGTGCCGCAAGAAGCGACCGCCACAGCAGCACGCCACCACTGCTGCTGCCCGGTCCTTGTGCCCAGGCGATCGTCTATCCGTTCGTCCAAGCTAGTGCCTCTCTAATTTCATACTCGTTTTTCCTTCTTGTCGTATGCGTTCGTAGTGTTGATTCTGCCAACGATGACGAGGGAGCTCTGCTCCGTTTTGATTTTGTGTCTGTCTTGTGTTTATGTGTTCCCTTAAACTAAATTGCCTACCAACTGATATTTCTGAAGTGGGGATTAGGGGGAATAGGTTTTCAGGGGATTGGGTGACGAAAGTGGTTTCACCCAATCCCTATAGGATTACCCACACTAATCCCCCACAAAACTCTAGTATCAAACAAAGCCTCATTTAATTTGTATCCTCTCATGAACAAAGTTCAGTATGTTTGAGTAATGTAAGCACTTTGTAGAACACGGATAGAGCAATTTGTACAAAATCTATGATAGTAGTTAGGCACAATCTTTTTTTTCAAGAGATGAGGTACAAAGCATAATTACAGGGGTGGAGAATTAGTATAAAATCAATGGTAGTAGCGACACTATGTACAGTTTTTTTAAATGAAGTCGATCTTACAAGATGAACATATAGAAAGTAAAAGAAAAATCATAATTAATATGAACAGAAAGAGCCAGGAAACATCTCCAGCTAGAAAGAGCCTCCAATAAGAGCAAGTACAATAGTATAGCCGGCTGTTGGCTATAAGAAGGTGCCATGTCATCTATAGCCAACCTAATAGTCAACAAGTACAATAGTTGACTATAAATATGGACTACTTTATTTATAGTTGACCCACCTTACACTCTCACAAAGTGCCTAGGAGCACGTGCTGCAGCTGTCTCTTACATGAGAGCCCGCTTCCACTCTCTCTCCTACTCTCTCTCCTCCATGTAAGCATACATATAATATTTAAATCCTTATAGCCTGCTGACTGGACCTTATTGTAGTTTCTCTAACGGGTCCGGCAAACAAGTGCGCTGCTAGTGACGCGTTGGTGCTATAGCATTTCGTGCTCTTCCTCATACAGCCCAAGCGCGCCCAATTACAGGACATACAATTGCACATGATTGATGTCCCCGCAATTAATGACTCCGTCGTTATAGGTGGGCGATGGGATGATATTTGAAATTAGGGCCCGATCTTGTTAAATATGTTAGGCGATATATTATGGCTTTACGGTTGCTAGGTATGTTAAAGACAATGTCGCACACTACAGTTTGGCTAAATAAATTTTTGTTTTCTTTGTCCAACCAGGATATAAACCAATTCAACTGGTAACTAATTGCACACGACGATGTGGGACCATTGACATCCCATTTCCATTCGGCCTAGAAGAAGGTTGTTATGCCAGGAAGATATTCCAGCTGAAGTGTGCTAATGCAACGACCTCTACACTTGAAATGCAAGAACATATGTATCATGTGACCCATATAAATCTTGATGACGGGCTCGTTGATATTAAAACCAGTGAATACTACCAGATCGCATCTTTAAGCATTTACATCGCCGATGAACCTCAGCTCTTTATGCCTACTTATCCGGAAGTATTATCGGCGCAGTGGGCTGTCACTAACCTTACTTGCCAAGAAGCACAGATTGATATGTCTAGGTATGGATGTATTAGCATCAACAGCAACTGCTTACCCGTCAACTCTACATTGGATGGTTTCTACGGCTATCGCTGCAAATGCTCATCAGGCTTTCAAGGAAATCCATACGTCAAAGATGGCTGTCAAGGTACACCCTTTATGTGTGAAGTATAAACAAAAATTACTACTTTTGTATAAATCTACCTCTGACCACTCCCATAGTACATTTACCGCTCATGGTCCAACACTCTAACCTAAATAAGCTGTGGGTGCAGATATTGACGAGTGCAGTATTACAAGGGGTATATGTAAAGGGCTTTGTCTGAATACTGTGGGGAGCTACTATTGCAGTCAGTGTCCTGATAAAACGGACTATGATACCACGACAATGCAATGTAGTTCAAAAAAAAGACAAAATATATACTTTGGTGCGTTATGTAGATCCATGATCACATTCCTTGACAAATAAAATAAATTAAGAAAGACACTAACAAAGATTTAATTTTTTCAGGTATTATCATTGGGTTGAGTAGTGGCTTTGGGGTTCTGCTTCTCAGCTTGAGTGGATTTCTCATCATACATAGATGGAAAAGATACATCCAAAGGCAGTCAAGGAGGAAATATTTTAGGAAAAATCAAGGTCTACTTTTAGAACAACTTATATCGTCAGATGAAAATGCAAGTGACAAGACGAAAATTTTCACCGTGGAAGAGCTAGAAAAGGCAACAAACAACTTCCACCAAACACGCATCGTTGGCCGTGGAGGGCATGGCATGGTTTACAAAGGCATACTTTCCGACCAAAGGGTAGTGGCAATAAAAAAGTCAAAGGTCATTCAGGAAGATGAGATCAATCAGTTCATCAATGAGGTTGCCATCCTCTCCCAGATAAACCACCGAAACATCGTAAAGCTCTTTGGATGTTGTCTTGAAACCGAGGTACCATTATTAGTGTACGATTTTATCCCTAATGGATCGTTGTTTGGTATTCTTCATTCTGGTTCTAGCACTAGTTGTTTGTCTTGGGATGATTGCATAAGGATTGCTGTGGAAGCTGCAGGAGCTCTCTCTTATCTCCATTCCGCAGCTTCGGTATCAGTATTTCATCGTGATGTGAAATCATCCAATATACTCTTGGATGGAAACTACACAGCCAAAGTTGCTGATTTTGGGGCTTCGAGACTAGTTTCTATTGACCAAACTCACATTGTAACGTGTGTCCAAGGAACATTTGGGTACTTGGATCCTGAGTATTACCACACAGGGCAATTGAATGAGAAAAGTGATGTCTACAGTTTTGGTGTGGTACTCATTGAATTACTTCTTAGGAAAGAGCCAATATTGACAGATGAATCAGGCTCGAAGCAAAACTTATCAAATTATTTTCTTTGTGGATTGAAAGAGAGACCGGTTACAGAAATAGTAGCTGTCCAAATTCTTGATGAAGCAACTGAAGAAGAGATTAGTAGTGTTGCTTCCCTTGCAGAGATGTGCTTGAGGCTCCAAGGTGATGATAGACCTACAATGAAACAAGTGGAGATGGCTTTGCGGGTTCTGCAAACAGAAAGGTTAAAGAAGTGCCATGTTGGTCGAGGAAATGGGCAGGAGGAGGAGCTATTGCTAACTCCAGGAGAATATGATGATCGGTTTGATCAGTTGGTTGATGCGGATTTCACTGCTAGTTCTCATTTACATTCTGAAAACGTCGGGAAGTGTTATAGCTTTGAGCAAGAGTTCATGTCAAATGCTGGTGCAACATCCTAGATATGTGTATCAAGTTTGTATAATTGTCAATCATTATATATGGCATTGGTAGTTTTTTATGCATCAACAAACAAAAATTATGTTTTTTTGTGGAACATAGTACAACGTAGACACTCACAAACACGCGCATACACTCACCCCTATGAACGCACACACGCACACCCTACCCCTATGAGCACCTCCGAAAGACTGAGCTGACGGATCAGGTCTTGAGATTGACGAAATCACCACGGGCGCCTCGTTGTCGACGGGAACGTCGCCTCCCCGAAGAATATTCCACCTAAATGAGAAACACCAGCGTCAAACATGGGGTTTGAAGTCTGGTGGGCTAGGGGTACAACCACCCTGCTAACCATCTTGCCACAGGCAAGTTCTCAACATTATGTAATTTTTATACGTGAATCGCCATTAGTCATGTAATGTGTGCTGCAAGTTTAAAAAGGGAGTTATGTCGTGGGTTAGTCACGTCTGATGTCATGGGGGTGGCTTAAGTCAAGTGTGAGCCAGGCGACTTAGGATCCACGGGAAGGTTCACAGGCGCAAAGCTCAAGGAGTGGCGACTTTGGCTTCTAACTTCAAGGAGTAGCACAAGGCCCTGTTTCGGGGTATGCGACTTGTTCCCGGTTCCTAGTTGGTGGGTGGATTTCGCGTTTTCATGGCACAAGGCCATGTTTACATGATTTCACTCATTGTCGGGTTTGTAGGTGTTGCGTGGTGGCTTCGGGTTTTTTGATATATGTTTCTTTGTCAGACCTTTGTTGAATAAAATAATAAAGAAGTTGTATGCATCTCTTCGATGCAGAGGCTGGGACTCCCCTTTTCTAAAAAAAACTTCAAGGAGTAGCTATGTCGGGGTGTCTTTTTAAGTCGTTTGATGAGCTCAATTATGCCTGACAAATATGTGATGATATGTTCCAAATCTTACTTGGGAAATCCATATCGGCTCATAGTTCTAGATGCACTCACT
Source organism: Poa pratensis (assembly GCA_947311845.1). Taxonomy (NCBI): domain Eukaryota; kingdom Viridiplantae; phylum Streptophyta; class Magnoliopsida; order Poales; family Poaceae; genus Poa; species Poa pratensis. Next base: position 42,609,497 of record CAMZMU010000095.1, on the reverse strand, counting down.
ACTCAAAAAAATATTAAAATGTCAAAAAAATTCAAATATAATTTTCAGATATACTAGATGATATTTTACGGCAGCACAAAAAGTTTCACGAAGAAAAGACATTTTTTGTGGGTTGTTCAAAAAAGATAAATACGGAGTTTTCGAAATGACTTTGTACGCTAGTTTTTTTGTCTTCTTTGCACAGGTCATAAAGAATGTTTTTTCTTTGCGATACTTTTTATGCTAATATAAAATGTCATGATGTATATTTAGAATTTTATTTGGATTTTTTTTGACATTTTAGAAAAAACTAAAAATGTTTTACATAATGGGTGCATCCGCACCCGTGACCAAAACACCATGTCCTACTTGCTTATCTTTTTCACTTAGTTTATTATCATGCATGTGTGGCGGCAAGACATTTTGTTTTACTTTTTGTGTGATGGTATGTTATCCAGAAAGTACCAAGAAAACGTTTGCTTCCCGAGGATAGCCGATGTAAAGCCGGACTCCTATTATATACTCCTGTGTGTACATACTCCCATATTTAATATACCTCACATATGAGTGTACTACACCTCTTTATTATTTCTTATGTAACTCATGAATTATTTTAAGATATCTCAATACAGCTAGTATGAAAAAAATATCACCAGAGTCCTCAATTTTTTCAATATACCATTTGTATGTACATAAAAGCAGTATACGTGCAAATAATATAAAGTATATAGGTACAAATGAACATTTTCACATAAATCACTTTGGGGTATCTACTATTCAATAATGAAGTACACTAAAAATGATAAACAGAAACAGGTATAGTCGTTTCATCTATGTCGTATATTACACGCACTAGTAGAAAAGGGGGCAACTGTACCGGTCTTATTGGGCCTTTAGTACCGGTTGTGCAACCGGTACTAAAAGGTCAGGACTAAAGGGGTACCCCTTTAGTACCGGTTGTATATACAACCGGTGCTAAAGGCCCTCCACGTGGGCGAACTTGCGCGCGCAGCTGAGGACCTTTAGTACCGGTTGGTATTTCTAATATTGTTTTTTTTAATTTCCCAAATAGCCACACACATAATCTCTAATTACATATTAGACACTTAATCTCAGGTCAAAGTACTAACCCCCGGTCAAACTCCGGTCACCCATCTTTAAATTGTTCCAGCCCAAGCACGCTTAACTTTAGAGTTCGTTCCAAATTACCTGTCAAATGAGATGTTAGAACTTACTGATATTAGTATCCTATCAACCACATTAACCCCTGGATCATGGTGTCACACTTTTTATTGTTTAAATTTTGAAAATTTATTTGAATAAATAACAATGATTATGTAATAATAATATTTGAATAAATAAGAATAAAATTTATTTTACTTTATTTTCTCCTTTTTACATTTAATAAGGAATAATTCATATCTTTAAATCCGTAAATCAAAATTTAACAAATAAAATATCTAAATCGATTAGAAAAATGAGAGGAATCCAAATATGATATCCATATCATCTTTTTCATCATGTATTTGACTTTTTGCAACATATTTTTGGTACTTGCTTAATAAAAAAGTCATTTTATACATGTTAATAGATGATTGACTTTTGTGTGAAGAATTTTTTGAAAACTTTGTCAAAACTCAGGTTTATCATTTTCCTAGCAACTAGTACACATAAAAGGACTCCATGCCAAAGGATTTCATTTTTTGAGTATTGTTTCACTTTCTTTTATTTTGTTGAAAAAAGGTCAAAATGCCCGTCGTGCCTATTCATCCAAAGGGGTTGCATTTCTCAAAACTATCGATGGTTCTGTGATATAACCACTACTGGTGTATCTTAAAATGATTTTTGTAAATTATTCAGAGCAAACTATCACACACTTGTAGTTCAAAATTGAATTACTTTCGGAAAATAGGCATAAAGTCATTTAAATAGGCGAAATGAGGTAGAAACCGAGAAAATTCCTAATATTGCTGGATTATCGATAAAATATGGCCTACTTTGTTTGATAATTGGATGGGTGTCATTTTGCACCATATTTGTTGTACTTGCTTCACAAAAAATGCCATTTTTGACAATTAAAAAAATTAAAAATGATATTTATAAACATAATTTGAAAAAACTCATTTCCGCAACATTGTTTGTCATAACAAGACACACCTATGTCTCAAATATGGGCACATTATCACAAACTATGGCACGTGTATGATCATATCTAGGTCATTTGACTCGAAACTTATACATGTCTATAGATGTTGACCTTTTTGTGAAGAAGTTTTTTGAAAACTTTGTCAAAACTCAGGTTTATCATTTTTCCTAACAACTAGTACGCATAAAAGGACTCCATGCCAAAAGATTTTATTTTTTGAGTATTTTTCACTTTCATTTATTTTGTTGAAAAAATGGTCAAATTGCCCGTCGTGTCTATTCATCCAAAGGGGTTGCATTTCTCAAAACTATCGATGGTTCTGTGATATAACCACTATTGGTGTATCTTAAAATGATTTTTGTAAAATTTTCATAGCAAACTATCACACATTTGTAGTTCCAAATTGAATTAATTTCGGAAAATAGGCATAAAGTCATTTAAATAGGCGAAATGAGGTAGAAACCGAGAAAATTCCTAATATTGCTAGATTATCGATAAAATATGGCCTACTTTGTGTGATAATTGGATGGGTGTCATTTTGCACCATATTTGTTTTACTTGCTTCACAAAAAATGCCATTTTTGACAATAAAAAAATAAAAATTGATATTTATAAACATAATTTGAAAAAACTCATTTATACAACATTGTTTGTCATAACAAGACACACCTATGTCTCAAATATGGGCACATTATCACAAACTATGGCACGGGGATGATCATATTTAGGTCATTTGACTCGAAACTTATACATGTCTATAGATGATTGACCTTTTTGTGAAGAATTTTTTTGAAAACTTTGTCAAAACTCAGGTTTATCATTTTTCCTAGCAACTAGTACACATAAAATGACTCCATGCCAAAGGATTTCATTTTTTGAGTATTTTTCACTTTCTTTTATTCTGTTGAAAAAACGGTCAAATTGCCCGTCGTGTCTATTCATCCAAAGGGGTTGCATTTCTCAAAACTATCGATGGTTCTGTGATATAACCACTACTGGTGTATCTTAAAATGATTTCTGTAAAATTTTCAGAGCAAACTATCACACACTTGTAGTTCAAAATTGAATTACTTTCGGAAAATAGGCATAAAGTCATTTAAATAGGCGAAATGAGGTAGAAACCGAGAAAATTCCTAATATTGCTAGATTATCGATAAAATATGGCCTACTTTGTGTGATAATTGGATGGGTGTCATTTTGCACCATATTTGTTATACTTGCTTCACAAAAAATGTCATTTTTGACAATAAAAAAAATGATATTTATAAACATAATTTGAAAAAACTCATTTCTACAACATTGTTTGTCATAACAAGACACACCTATGTCTCAAATATGGGCACATTATCACAAACTATGGCACGGGGATGATCATATCTAGGTCATTTGACTCGAAACTTATACATGTCTATAGATGATTGACCTTTTTGTGAAGAAGTTTTTTGAAAACTTTGTCAAAACTCAGGTTTATCATTTTTCCTAGCAACTAGTACGCATAAAAGGACTCCATGACAAAGGATTTCATTTTTTGAGTATTTATCACTTTCTTTTATTTTGTTGAAAAAACGGTCAAAATGCCCGTCGTGTCTATTCATCCAAAGGGGTTGCATTTCTCAAAACTATCGATGGTTCTGTGATATAACCACTACTGGTGTATCTTAAAATGATTTCTGTAAAATTTTCAGAGCAAACTATCACACACTTGTAGTTCAAAATTGAATTACTTTCGGAAAATAGGCATAAAGTCATTTAAATAGGCGAAATGAGGTAGAAACCGAGAAAATTCCTAATATTGCTAGATTATCGATAAAATATGGCCTACTTTGTGTGATAATTGTATGGGTGTCATTTTGCACCATATTTGTTGTACTTGCATCACAAAAAATGCCATTTTTGACAATAAAAAAATAAAAAATGATATTTATGAACATAATTTGAAAAAACTCATTTCTACAACATTGTTTGTCATAACAAGACACACCTATGTCTCAAATATGGGCACATTATCACAAACTATGGCACGGGGATGATCATATCTAGGTCATTTGACTCGAAACTTGAAAACTTTGTCAAAACTCATGTTTATCATTTTTCCTAGCAACTAGTACACATAAAAAGACTCCATGCCAAACGGTTTCTTTGTTTGAGTATTTTTTCACTTTCTTTTATTTTGTTGAAAAAACGGTCAAAATGCCTGTCGTGCCTATTCATCCAAAGGGGTTGCATTTCTCAAAACTATCGATGATTATGTGATATAACCACTACTGGTGTATCTTAAAATGATTTTTGTAAAATTTTCAGAGCAAACTATCACACACTTGTTGTTCAAAATTGAATTACTTTCGAAAAATAGGCATAAAGTCATTTAAATAGGCGAAATGAGGTAGAAACCGAGAAAATTCCTAATATTGCTGGATTATCTATAAAATATGGCCTACTTTGTGTGATAATTGGATGGGTGTCATTTTGCATCATAATTGTTGTACTTGCTTCACAAAAAATGCCATTTTTGAAAATTAAAAAATGAAAAATGATATTTATAAACATAATTTGAAAAAACTCATTTCTGCAACATTGTTTGTCACAACAAGACACACCTAAGTCTCAAATATGGGCACATTATCGCAAACTATGGCACGGGGATGATCATATCTAGGTCATTTGACTCGAAACTTATACATGCCTATAGGCGATTGACCTTTTTGTGAAGAAGTTTTTTGAAAACTTTGTCAAAACTCAGGTTTATCATTATTCCTAGTAACTAGTACACATAAAAGGAGTCCATGCCCAAGGATTTCACTTTTTGAGTATTTTTTCACTTTCTTTATTTTTTTGAAAAAAATGGTCAAAATGGATCCTGTGCCATAGTTTGTGATAATGTGTCCATATATTGACACATAGGTGTGTCTTGGTATGACAAACATTGTTGCCAAAAACAATTTTTAAAATATTATTATAAATATTGTCGCAACAGTTGAACATGGGGTTCCCCTAGTACTGCCAAAGTGGGTCCACCCCATGTGGTCCCAAGATGAAGATGGACAAGATCAAGACTCAAGTCAAGCTGGCGGGTCCACCGTCAAGACACGCAAGGCCTGCATCGACCAAGGGCTCCGGTCCTGGGGACCTTTCGGGTCCCCGAACCAAGCAAGAAGGCCAGGAAGGACCCGAGAGCCCGAGTTCCCGGCAGGAGGCCAGGCTCCCTCTCGGGTACCTCCCCACGTCCCAGTGGATAAGCTCTCCACCTCACCGCGGAAGACTTGGGAAGCAAGGCGAAGACAGCGCGGGGTGGAAGCACGCCCCGTGGGGGTGTCAGCTCCTGTTCCCCCCAAGGCGGGACGCTCCCACCTAACCCAAAGGAGGCGCTAGGCTGAGGAGAGGCCACGTCTCCTCCTAAGCTAGATGAGGAGGGTCCTTCATCCCGAAGGTCCCTCCTGCCCCTCACGTGACCCTGTGGCAACCCCTTAGCCTATAAAAGGAGGACCAAGGCACGGAGGAGGGGGAAGGTCGAAAGAAGGACGAACACAAGATAGAACCAGAGCAAGACTAGACTAGGGCTGCGAAGGTAGAGAGGAAGGTGATCTCCTCCGGGTCAGGATCTGTCCTTCGTCTACCTCCAGCCAAAACCCTTCCGGGTACCCTGTCCGGGAGGTTCCATTGTAAGCCACACTATGAAGAACTCATCAATCCAGACATGCAGGAGTAGGGCTTTTAGCCTCCGGGCGGCCTGAACCTGGGTAGCTCCTTGTGTCCCTTTGGTTGCATGCCTTGATCGTGGAGAGGAGAGCTTGATCTAGACTCCGCCCAAGAAGACGATTCTCAGCCTCCTTCACGCCCCGTGCCGAACCTAAAAGGGGGTATCCTTTACTCCCGGTGTCCGTGCATCGAGACACGACATCTGGCGCGCCAGGTAGGGGGCGCAAGCGCTGGTTTCATCTTCATCAAGTTCATCAGCAAGTTCTTCGTCAAGCATGCCGCCGAAGAAGAAGGGAGACCCTGCGGCGTCCAAACCAGTTTCTCCACGCGCACCCAAGCTTCAGCTGAACGTCGTGCTGCTGGCGCATTTCGGAGTGCCTCTCCGTCCCCACCTCCCATGGAGAGGGGGGCGCCGGACGGAGTGGACGGTCACGACAAGGACAACGGCCCTGGCGGAGCGGCGGCTCCAAAGGGCGCCACCATGCCTCCTCCTCGCTCGGGGGAGAAGAGCGTCTGCAACGGCACCGGCAAGGAGCCCACCGCTGGAGGAGGGAACCACGGCGTTCGCCCCAGCGGGGATCCACGAGCATCCAAGAGCAAGACCTCCGCGCACTCGCCTTCGGACGTGCAAGCTCGCCATGATGCTCTATTCGCTGCCAAGGCTCTGATGCAGTTCCCTCCAAGTAGCGGTAATCCCAAGATCTACCAAGAATGGAGGACTCGCGTCGAAAGGCTCCTCGACTTCGCCGATGGTGGTCCGTGGGTCGAACCCACTCAAGCTCCCACCGTCGACAACCCCGGAGCAACACAAGACAAGACACGTGATCCGCGAGGCCAGCCTCGCGGTGAACGTCAAGCCAAGACGGCGCCTCCTCGCACTGCGCCACCCATGGCTGATCAGCTAAACCGCAATCACAGCCAGGCCATCTCCGTCGGATCGTCTACCTCGCGCAACCCAGATCTTCGTGACAAGCTCAACAGCCGTCAGAATGAGGATATGCGCACCCGCATCGAGCGTCGCCGAGAACGCCATCGCCGGGAAGATCGGGCCATCGACCTCGCCGAAGGCTGCCTCGCCCTCGCTCCCGAGTTCCGCCACTTCGACTGGCCCAAGAAATCCAAGATTGACGTTCTCCGCTACGACGGCACCACAAACCCCCGGGACTTTCTGCAGATCTACTCTCTTGCTGCGATGGTTGCCGGGGCCGACGAGGTCATGATGGCCAACTGGTTCCCATTGGACCTGAAGGGAGACGCCTAGACCTGGCTTCTCAACCTTCAAAAGTGCTCCATCCGTTCCTGGCGGGCACTGAAGGAGCAGTTTCTGGGGGCTTTCCAAGGCGGGTACGAGCGCCCGGGGGCTCCCAGTGATCTTCACGACTTTAAGCAGTTGCCGGGTGAAACTCTCCGCAAGTTCATCCAGCGCTTCACCCAGAAGATGAACACCATCCCATGCATCAAGGAGGAGTTGGCGATCCAGTCCTTCCACGCCAACGTCCGCAACCCCAAGAGTCTGCTCGTAAGCTCTGGGAGCTTGCAGATCGATGCGCTCGAGCCGAAGAAGGAGCCAAGTTCCCCGGGGAGGATGAACCCGAGGACAAGGCCGCTCCAATCAAGAACAAGAAGCGGGACTCTGGACCCGACAAGCGGATCTCCGTCACCGAGCCTCTTCCAAAGAAGACCAAGCCCGCGCCAACTTCCGAGGAAGAAGGTGAAGGTGATCCCTGGTGCCACATCCATCCAGAAGGCAACCACTTGCTCAAGAACTGCCGCATGCTCAAGAACCTCGCCGTCCGGGAGCAACGTCGAGCTGATGGGGTCAGTCAAGACGGTTGCTACAACTGCGGCACTGCCGGGCACATCGCTCGTGACTGTCCCACGGGTCGCCAAGGCGGAGGCGGCCGTGGATGGTACCGAGGCGGTGGCCGCGGGGGCCGTGGAGGAGGACGCGGCGGACAAGGCGGTCGCGGGTACAACACTCCTGAGGCCGCCCACGTCGGCAACGGGGAAGCTCCGGCTCCCCAAGGAGGCAACGGCGGCAAGTATCAAGAAGTCACGGGAATTGTCGGGTGCATCCACGGAGGGTCTTCTCTGCCTCCCTCCGACGGCGCCTGCAAGAGACTGGTCCGGGAGCTGAACGCGGTTGCTTCTGCTCCATCCAAGCCTCTGGACTGGTCTAGCCAAGTCATCACCTTTGACCCAGAAGACCACCCTGCAAACACTGCCGGGGTCGGGACCCTGCCGCTGATCGTGTCGCCCGTCATCCACAACTACAAGGTCACCAAGATGCTGGTCGACGGAGGCTCCAGCCTCAACTTGCTGACGGCGAAGGTCCTGGCTATCCTCCAAATCCCACTGTCTCGCCTGCAAGACACCGGGGTGTTCCAAGGCGTGAACGGAAGTATTACTCGACCCCTCGGGAAGATCACCCTTCCAGTCACCTTCGGCGACTCCAAGAACTTCCGCACCGAGGAAGTCGTCTTCGACATCGCCGACACTCCGCTACCGTACAATGGCATACTTGGCAGACCTGTTCTGGCCAAGTTCATGGTCGTCTCCCACTTCGCCTACAACATGCTGAAGATTCCGGCGCCGTGGGGCGTGATCAACATCAAGGCCGACGTCGACGATGCTATCTACTGCGTTCATCAGTTGAACCAGACGGTGGCTACCACGGCGGATATCCCTCAAGGTGTACAGGAGGATGATGATGGAGCTCTCCCCGGGGGCAAAGGGCACCCCGGGGGTGATATGTCTCCAACGTATCTATAATTTCTGATGTTACATGCTTATATTATACCAATTGCTACATGTTTTATATACACTTTATATCATTTTTATGCATTTTCCGGGACTAACCTATTAACAAGATGCCGAAGTGCCAGTTCCTGTTTTCTGCTGTTTTTGGTTCCAGAAAATCACTTCTGCAAATATTCTCGGAATTGCACAAAACAAAAGGCCAAGTCCCTATTTTTCCAGCACCGTCACGGAGTCCGAAGGAGAGACGAAGTGGTGCCACGAGGTGGCCACACCATATGGCGGCGCGGTGAGCCCCCTGGCCGCGCCACCAGGTGAGGTGGGCCCCTCAGGCCTCCACCGACGCTGCCCCTTCGCCTATAAGTTCCCCCCAACGCGAAAACCCTAAAGAATCATATCATACTCCACGAAGAGTTCCGCAGCGCCGCCGCCATCGACGACAAGTTTCGGGGGACAGAATCTCTGTTCCGGCACGCCGTCGGGACGGGGAAGTGCCCCCGGAGCCATCTCCATCGACTCCATCGCCATCTCCAGCGCCGCCACCGCGCCGTGGCTGCAGCGGGCCGCCGTCTCCTCTCCGGGCTGCACCTCTTCATCAACCTCTCCATCAAGTGTGCTCACCATGACCATGTGTGAGTAGTCTCCCCCGAGGCTGAGGGCTCTACCGGTAGCTATGTGGTTCATCTCTCTCTCCATGGTGTGATCTTTATGTAATCATGTGTATTGCTAGTATCGCTGAATGCATTAATAATGTTTATGCTACTCAAGTGATTTTGTCTAGTTTCTGGAGTCATTGTGACAACACGGTATCAAGGTGACAGTGTGGGTACTTGTGTGACTCTATGAATAATTTAGATATTTATCATGGCTTATTCTTGGGAATTGTGGTGTTTGTTTACTCAGACTTTGAGGTGTGCTTTTGCAGCCCTACGCATAGTACTCTTGCTTCATCAAGAAGGAGAATAATCCCGAGTAGTATTTACTTGCATTCAGTTGTGCTAACATGTTGAGAGGTACCACTAGTGAAAGTATGATCCCTAGGCCTTGTTTCTAAGCATTGAAACACCGTTTACATCAAGTTCTGCTACATGTTTGCGTGCTGACATCTTTATTTCAGATTGCAGTTACTGCTTATAATCATCCATATTACTTGTATTTCACCATCTCTTCGCCGAACTAGTGCACCTATACATCTGACAAGTGTATTAGGTGTGTTGGGGACACAAGAGACTTCTTGTATCTTAATTGCAGGGTTGCTTGAGAGGGATATCTTTGACCTCTACCTCCCTGAGTTCGATAAACCTTGGGTGATTCACTTAAGGGAAACTTGCTGCTGTTCTACAAACCTCTGCTCTTGGAGGCCCAACACTGTCTACAGGAATAGAAGCGTGCGTAGACATCAAGCTATTTTCTGGCGCCGTTGCCGGGGAGGTAAGGTAAAAGGTATTCACATCCTCTGGCTACAAAGCTATTTTCTAGTATTGTTGCTAGTGTGTGAGTGCTCGAAGTTATTTCCTTTAGATTCTGCAATTATATCTTTTTGTTTCTTGTTTTTATTTTCACTAGTTAGGCTTAATGGAAAACAACAACAAAAATTAGAGATCTTTATGAACTTTATATTGAATTAGGACATGATGCTTTTGAGGAGAAAATTAAAAAACCTATGGAGGCTTGTTTGCATGATGGTAGCAATGGTATTACTATAAATTCTTTGAACACCATTATTGCCAATGCTATGGAAAAGTCTAAGCTTGGGGAAGCTAGTTGTGATGAATATGATATTTTTAGTCCCCCAAGCTTTAAGGAGGAAATTTGCTTTCATGATACTTTGCCTCCAATATATGATGATTATAATCATTGTGATATTTTCAGTCCACCTACTATTGAGGATATAGTTTATGTTGATTATGATAAGCCTCCTATATATGATGTTTACAATGATGAATATGATATTCTCAGTCCATCTACTATTGAGGATAAAAATCATTTTGATTATTCTATGCCTCCTATTTATGATGATTACAATGATGGATGTGATACTTTTACTCCCACTATTATTAATGATTATGTTTATGTGGAGAGTAATGGTACTTTTATGCATGTGGATCATGATAAGAATGCTCTATGTGATAGCTATATTGTTGACTTTATTCATGATGCCGCTGAAAATTATTTTGAAAGAGGAAAGTATGGTTATAGAAATCTTCATGTTACTAAATTGCTTCTCTTTATGATGAATGTTTTGAGCTTTCTCTTGATTTGCTTTTATTTGTTGGGACTTTAAGACCTACTGGTCCTTATGAGAGAGGGAGACACGATTTCATATATCACAATAATATTAAGTCTTCTCTCTCTATGTTGAAATTTTTGAAGTTACACTTGTTTTGCCTTTCTATGCTAGTCACTTTGTTCTTCATTTACTTGTTTTCTTACAAGACTCCTATGCATAGAAAGAGTGTTAGATTTAAACATGTTTTATATATTCTTCTTGATGCTCTTTTTATGTTTCAACTCTCATCTATATGTGAGCATCATAAAAATCACTATGCCTAGCTAAAAGGCGTTAAAGAAAAGCGATTATGGGAGACAACCCATTGTTTTTATTTTCTGTTATTTTTGCTTTTTGTTTTGCTTTGAGTCAAGGTGTTGTTACTTCTGTAGCAACTCCTTTGTATCTTTATTTTATTGCATTGTTGTGCCAAGTAAAGTCTTTTATTGAAAGTTGATGCAAGATTTGGATTTCTGCGCAGAAACAGATTTTTAGCTGTCACGAATTTGAGCTTTTCTCCCTGGATAAAAATCGAAACTTCTGTAAAAAATCTCGCATCTTCCTCAGATATGTACGCAACTTTCATTAAATTGGGCCAGTTCCATCTGAGCAACTTAAGTGCCTCTAAAAAATTCGTCTTCACAGACTGTTCTGTTTTTTACAGATTCTGCATTTTGTTTTGCATTCGCTCTTTTACGATGTTTGTGTGGATTTCTTTGCTCCACAAAGCATCAGTGGTTGTAGCTAATGTCCAGAAGCTTTGGGAATGATTGTATCATTACAGAATATGTGAATTTTTGATTATGCACTAACCCTCTAATGAGAACTGTTTCGAGTTTGGTGTGAAGGAAGTTTTCAAGGATCAAGGGAGATGGATGATATTATGTGATCAAGAAGAGTGAAAAGGCTAAGCTTGGAGATGCCCCCGTGGTTCATCCCTGCATATTCTAAGAAGACTCAAGCGTCTAAGCTTGGGGATGCCTTGGGCATCCCCTTCTTCATCAACAACTTATCAGGTCATCTCTAGTGAAACTATATTTTAATTCTTTCACATCTTATGCGCTTTACTTGGAGCGTCTGTGTGCTTTTATTTTCGTTTGTTTGTTTTTTGTTTCCTGAATAAATTCGGATCCTAGCAATCCTTGTGTGGGAGAGAGACACGCTCCGCTTTTTCATGTGAATACTCATGTTCTTCACTTATATTTGTTGAGTATTCTTAACTAGCTACTGCAATGCTTTTTGCTCCTATTTTTCATGCATTTCTTTGAGCTGTTAGTTCTTGTAGAGACATACTCTCTTGCTGCATTGTAGTATTATTTGGAGAGTTTATGTTGAAATAAATTGATTGGTGTTTGGTTGGAAAAAGAAAATGCTACATGTGGTAGTTGGTATTGGAAAAGACATATGCATTCTTGTAAAGTCTACTAGTACATGTACTAGTTGAGCGCTGTTTTGTCTTGTTTCGATTTGATACTTTGCAATTGTTTTGAGCTCTCAAGTAGATCATGTTTAAGCTCTTGCATCATGTAGTTAAAGCCTATTAGTGGAGAACTACCATAGAGCTTGTTGAAACTTGTTTGCATGTTTGCTATCTCTAAGGTCTAGATATTTTCTGGTAAAATGTTTGAGCAACAAGGAAGACAGTGTAGAGTCTTATAATACTTGCAATATGTTTTTATTTGAGTCTTGCTGTACCGGTTTATACTTGTGTTTGCTTCAAACAACCTTGCTAGCCAAAAACTCTGTACTGAGAGGGAATGCTTCTCGTGCATCCAAACCTTGAGCCAAAACCTATGCCATTTGTGTCCACCATACCTACCTACTATGTGGTATTTCCTGCCATTCCAAGTAAATACTTCATGTGCTACCTTTAAACTATTCAAAACTTTATTACTCCTTATTTGTGTCAATGTTTTATAGCTCATGAGGAAGTATGTGGTGTTTTATCTTTCAATCTTGTCATTTACTTCTGACAGACTTTCACCAATGGACTAGTGGCATATACACCGCTTATCCAATAATTTGCAAAAAGAGCTGGCAACGGGGTGCCCAGCCCCAATTAATTACAACTTTCATTAATAATTCTCTTCACATGTTTTGCCCTGATTTATCAGTAAGCAGCTTAAATTGCAAATAGACACTCCTCCATGGTATGTGATTGTTGGAAGGCACCCGAGGATTCGGTTAGCCATGGCTTGTGTAAGCAAAGGTTGGGAGGAGTGTCAACTATAAAGAAACTAAAATACATGTGTAAACAAAAGAGAAGAGGGATGATCTACCTTGCTGGTAGAGATAACGTCCTTCATGGGAGCCGCTCTTGAAAGTCTGGTTGACAAGGGGGTTAGAGTGCCCACTACCATTCGTTGACAACAACAAACACCTCTCAAAACTTACTTTGTGCTCTCTTTATGATTTCAAAAACTTAAAAAGCTTTAGCACATGATTTAATCCCTGCTTCCCTCTGCGAAGGGCCTATCTTTTACTTTATGTTGAGTCAGTTTACCTACTCCTTTCTATCTCAGAAGCAAACACTAGTGTCAACTTTGTGTGCATTGATTCTTACATGTTTACTTATTGCACTTGTTATATTGCTTTATGTTGACAACTATCCATGAGATATACATGTTACAAGTTGAAAGCAATTGCTGAAACTTTATCATCCTTTGTGTTGCTTCAATGCCTTTTACTTTGAATCTATTGCTTTATGAGTTACCTCTTATGCAAAACTTTTTGATGCTTGTCTTGAAAGTACTATTCATGAAAAGTTTTTGCTTATGTGATTCAGTTGTTTACTCTTTACCTATCTGTTAGCAAACTATAGACCATTGCTTTGAGTCACTTCATTCATGACATGAGCCTTGCAATATATTGATCAAGATTGTGTGAAAGCATGTCTCCTCAGAAATTATTTGTTGTTATCGTTTTACCTACTCGAGGATGAGTAGAACTAAGCTTGGGGATGCTTGATACGTCTCCAACGTATCTATAATTTATGATGTTCCATGCTTATATTATACCAATTGCTACATGTTTTATATACACTTTATATCATTTTTATGCATTTTCCGGGACTAACCTATTAACAAGATGCCGAAGTGCCAGTTCCTGTTTTCTGCTGTTTTTGGTTCCAGAAAATCACTTCTGCAAATATTCTCGGAATTGCACGAAACAAAAGGCCAAGTCCATATTTTTCCAGCACCGTCACGGAGTCCGAAGGAGAGACGAAGTGGTGCCACGAGGTGGCCACACCATATGGCGGCGCGGTGGGCCCCCTTGCCGCGCCACCAGGTGAGGTGGGCCCCTCGGGCCTCCACCGACGCTGCCCCTTCGCCTATAAGTTCCCCCCGACGCGAAAACCCTAAAGAATCATATCATACTCCACGAAGAGTTCCGCAGCGCCGCCGCCATCGACGACAAGTTTCGGGGGACAGAATCTCTGTTCCGGCACGCCGTCGGGACGGGGAAGTGCCCCCGGAGCCATCTCCATCGACTCCATCGCCATCTCCAGCGCCGCCACCGCGCCGTGGCTGCAGCGGGCCGCCGTCTCCTCTCCGGGCTGCACCTCTTCATCAACCTCTCCATCAAGTGTGCTCACCATGACCATGTGTGAGTAGTCTCCCCCGAGGCTGAGGGCTCTACCGGTAGCTATGTGGTTCATCTCTCTCTCCCATGGTGTGATCTTTATGTAATCATGTGTATTGCTAGTATCGCTGAATGCATTAATAATGTTTATGCTACTCAAGTGATTTTGTCTAGTTTCTGGAGTCATTGTGACAACACGGTATCAATGTGACAGTGTGGGTACTTGTGTGACTCTATGAATAATTTAGACATTTATCATGGCTTATTCTTGGGAATTGTGGTGTTTGTTTACTCAGACTTTGAGGTGTGCTTTTGCAGCCCTACGCATAGTATTCTTGCTTCATCAAGAAGGAGAATAATCCCGAGTAGTATTTACTTGCATTCAGTTGTGCTAACATGTTGAGAGGTACCACTAGTGAAAGTATGATCCCTAGGCCTTGTTTCTAAGCATTGAAACACCGTTTACATCAAGTTCTGCTACATGTTTGCGTGCTGCCATCTTTATTTCAGATTGCAGTTACTGCATATAATCATCCATATTACTTGTATTTCACTATCTCTTCGCCGAACTAGTGCACCTATACATCTGACAAGTGTATTAGGTGTGTTGGGGACACAAGAGACTTCTTGTATCTTAATTGCAGGGTTGCTTGAGAGGGATATCTTTGACCTCTACCTCCCTGAGTTCGATAAATCTTGGGTGATTCACTTAAGGGAAACTTGCTGCTGTTCTACAAACCTCTGCTCTTGGAGGCCCAACACTGTCTACAGGAATAGAAGCGTGCGTAGACATCAGGGGGCTCCACATCTACTCCCCCCAAGAAGGCGCCATTCCATGGCGATCCGCAGCTGACCAAGAAGGTGGCGCTAACCAGCGACGGAGTTCGCTCCATCACCATCGGCGCCCGCCTCACCGACAAATAGGAAAGCGCGCTCGTCGCCTTCCTTCGGGAAAACTCTGACGTCTTCGCGTGGGAGGCATCAGGTTTACCCGGCGTTCCAAGGGAGGTGATCGAGCACAAACTGGCGGTCAATCCGGGGGCTCGCCCCGTGAAGCAGGTTCTCCGGAACCAAAGCAAGGAAAAGCTGGAATTCATCATCGCCGAGGTGGACAAGTTGATAGAAGCTGGTGTCATCCGGTCGGTTCCCCACCCAAGCTGGGTGGCCAACCCCGTGGTGGTACCGAAACCCATGACCTTCAAGTGGAGACTCTGCATCGACTTCACAGACCTGAATAAGGCCTGTCCCAAGGACCCTTTCCCCTGCCGCGGATCGACATGATCGTGGATTCCACGGCCGGGTGCGAGCTGCTGTGTTTCTTGGACGCCTTCTCCGGGTACCACCAGATCATGATGTCACTCGAGGACCAAGAGAAGACGGCCTTCATCACTCCCAAGGGCTGCTACTGCTACACCCGGATGCCTTTTGGCCTCCGAACGCCGGCGCTACCTTCCAGCGCGCAATGCAAGCATGCCTTGGGTCACAGCTGGGCCGCAACGTTGAAGCGTACATCGACGACATCGTGGTCAAGACCCGGTACAAGGACTCCCTCATCCAAGACCTGCACGAGACCTTCGAGAACCTCCGCCGGGTCAACTTCAAGCTCAACCCCGACAAGTGCGTGTTCGGGGTCCCCTCCGGCAAGCTGCTGGGTTTCCTGGTCTCTCACCGAGGGATCGAGGCGAATCCGGACAAAATCAAGGCAATCGAGCGCATGGAGGCGCCCCGGCGGGTCAAGGACGTACAGCGCCTCAACGGGTGCATCACTGCACTCGGGCGCTTCATCTCAAGGCTTGGGGAGCGGGCCTTACCGTTCTTCAGGCTGCTCAAGAAATCAGGCCCCGTGGAGTGGACCTCCGAGGCCGAGGAAGCCCTGCAGTCCCTTAAGCGCTACCTCGCCTCGCCACCAATCCTCGTGGCACCAGAAGAGAAGGAGCCCCTACTACTGTACATTGCTGCCACCAACCAGGTGATCAGCGCTGTGCTGTGGTAGAGCGTGACGCTCCTCCGAAGAAGTCAAGCAAGATCAAGGGCAAGCGACCCGGGAACTCTCTCCGGGCAACCGTGCAAGAAAAGGCTGCCGGGTGACCAGGGGTCTCACGATCCTGGCGTCACTGCAACTTCACCAGGCGCGGAGCCCGTCGGGAATGGAGAATCTCCCTCCGACGAGACTTCGCCGGGGGCTACATCGTCCCCACCCCAAGACGTCGACGAGGAAGCCGAGCCCTCTCAGGACTCGGCGACCCGCAAGGTGCAGCACCCGGTCTACTTCGTCAGCGCAGTGCTGCGCGACGCCCGGGAGCGGTACCCCATGATGCAGAAGCTGCTGCTGGCAATCCTCATTGCCTCCCGCAAGATGAGGCCGTACTTCCAAAGCCATCCCATCACGGTGGTGTCCAAGTACAACCTAAGAAGCCCCCTGGAGAACCCACTTGCCACTGGTCGCATATCATGGTGGGCCATGGAGCTTCAAGGTTTCGGTCTCAAGTTCGAGCACACGGACAACATCAAGAGTCAGGCGCTGGCGGATTTCACGGCCGAGTGGACCGAGACGGCGTTCGACGACCCGGAAGAGGAAACCTGCCTCCCCGGGAAGGAAGATCCTAGCGCCTGGACCATGCACTTCGACGGCTCCTACACCAAGGGGAAAGGAGGTGCTGGGGTTGTCCTAACCTCACCAACCGGGGACCGGCTGAAGTACGTCGTCCAGATGCACTACCAAGGGAACATCTCCAACAACACGGCGGAGTACGAGGGCCTGCTCGCAGGACTTCGTGCTGCCGTCGGCCTCGGCATCAACAAGATCGTCGTCAAGGGTGACTCTCAGTTAGTCATCAAACAAGTGAACAAGGAGTACGCGTGCCCTCAGATGGCACCATACGTTGAAGAGGTCTGGAAGCTGCAGCGGCGCTTCGACAACTTCCGGGCTGTGTACGTCCCACGGGGAGAAAACACGGCCGCGGATGAGCTATCGCAGGTGGCGTCCAAGCAAGAACCAGTGCCTCCCGGGATCTACATCGAGGTCCTCAGGCGACCTTCGATCCCACCCGAGAGGCTCGCGACAAGATCTGCGCCGGGGGCTGGCGACCCTTCTACCTCGACAACACGGGTAGCCAGCCCAGAAGCTCAAGACCCGGCAGCCCCTCCAGCGGAGGAAGCTATGCTTTCTTTCCGTCGGATGGTGCTACCGGTGGAAGGAACCCACCCACCCTGGGCCCGGGACATCGTCAAGTACATCATGGAGCACGCCCTCCCGGAGGACGATCACGACGCCGAGCGGGTGGCTCGTCAAGCCAAGCTCTACGTCATGATCGACGGCGAGCTCTACCGGGACGGGACAACGGAGTCAAGCTCCGCTGCATCCCTCAAGAACAAGGCCAAGTACTGCTACGGGACATCCACGAGGCACATGTTCAAGTCATGTGGCATCAAGATCACTGGCGGGTAAAGTTTTCGTCACGGGTTCTACTGGCCAACAGTCCTCAGTGATGCGGAGCAGCTAGTCAAGACCTGTGAAGCCTGCCATACTATGCGAAGAACATACATCAGCCGGCGCAAGCTCTGCAGCCAATTCCAATCTCCTGGCCGTTCGCGGTCTGGGGGCTGGACATCGTGGGAAAGATACCGAAGTCTGTCGGGGGCCATGAATACCTTTTCGTGGCCATCGACAAGTTCACAAAGTGGGTGGAAGTGATGCCAGTACCAAGACAGACAGCTCAAGCAGCCATCAAGTTCATTGAAGGGATCGTGTACCGCTTCGGAGTACCCAACAGAATCATAACGGACAATGGCTCTCAGTTCACAAGCCGATCCTTCCTCAACTTCTGTGAAGAGCTGGGAATCAAGGTGTGTTTTGCCTCGGTGTCCTACCCAAGGTGCAATGGGCAAGTGGAGCGAGCCAATGCGGAGGTCCTAAAGGGTTTGAAGACCAAGGCCTTTGACAAGTTAGAAGACAAGGGCAAGAACTGGATTGAGCATCTACCAAGTGTCTTGTGGTCCCTCAGAACCACACCAAGCAGAGCCACTCAAGAAACACCATTCTTCCTTGTCTATGGAGCAGAAGCCGTCTTGCCAACAGAGCTCAGGCATGGATCCCCCCGGGTACTTGCCTATGATGAAGACGCACAAGCTGAGAGGAGGATTGATGACATCAACTTCCTGGAAGAGGTGCGGTGCCGAGCTTCCTTACGATCTGCTCGATACCAGCAAGGGCTCCGCCGCTATCATGATCGCCATATCCGTTCACGGGTACTGGAACCCGGAGACCTGGTTCTCCGCAAGAAGCAGAAGCTTGATAACATGAACAAGCTGTCCTCCAAGTGGGAAGGACCTTATCGGGTGACGCATACCCTGAGACCCGGAGCTGTTTATCTGGAGGACGAGAAAGGCAGGCCGGAGGGCAACGCCTGGAACATCGAGAATCTCCGGAAATTCTACCCCTGAATACGAACATGAATCGCAGATAGTTCGAGTCAACTAAGCACGCCCAAGGGGCTAGTGTTCTGTATAAGGGTGTAAGAATCGTCGCCAAGGAATAAAAGATAAGTTTTTCAATTCCGTGAGCCTCTCTTGTTGTCGTGAAGTGTGTTATCCGTAACAACCCCCAAGCAGGGGGCTGACATGGTGCCGGTGGCTGACAGGTCGAGCGCGAGCAGCCTATCAGTAGGCGCTGCCACCTGATCGTGCCGTACTGCCGCGGTAAGAAGTGGAACGGGCAGTGCTGTGTTTTAAAGAACCTAAACACAGAAATGCACATTCAACTTTGCTTGCGGGTTGCTCCGGATGAAACACTTTCACGACATGTAAGGGAGGGTCCATTCTTTTCCTACTGAAAGTGTGTTGTGTGTAGCGCCTCTCCCGGGACAGGAATGGATGCTGAAGAGCGGCTCAGGAGCTGGATACCCGGGAAGGACAGAGTAGATCAAGGGCACGGCAAAAACCAGCTAAGTCTTTGCATGTGCATCTGGCATTCTAGGCATAATATCTCGCTCGGAGTCAATATACCACCAACCTGCGCATGCTTGACAGTTGATGAGAACCTTTGCGGGGGTAATGCGTCCTCCCCGGCGAACGGTCAGATTTCCCTTCTGGCCTAGTACCCGTGGCTGTGGAGTGGACTCCCGGAAGGCATAGTGCTCTTAGGGGTGCTGCTACCGGTGCGGGCGGTTAGAGCACTTGTCACCTAAGAGATCTCCTCAGAAAACTTGACGGCGCGTTAGTGCAAGGGAGGTTTGGGAAATGACCCCGGGAGTTGAGCCCTAGGATTGCATTCATCTGAACTTACATTCTGAATTTACAATTCTGATTACATTCAGTCGAAGCTTTTCCTGGATACATATCTAGCCTATGCTACTAAGGCCAGCTCAGGGCTCCTGGCTGTGCAGCTCTGTCTTTCTGTTTTATTGCCTGCCGGGTGAACTCCGGACTCCCGGGGACGCCTGGGATGAAGGAGGGCATTCGCGCAGGATCTTCAGGGGTCCCATGGGCCGGGGAACTTCCGGGCAAACCCCGGCACATGCTGGCTGCAGAGGAGGTGCACGTGGTCCACGAACTTATCCATGATGTCTTCCTCATCCTGTACGAAGGGAAGAAATCGAGTCAAGGCGCAGGATCTTCCCAAGGGTCGTATTGCCGAACCAAGGCAGCCTTACCTTGAAGACATCGTCAAGATCGCAGAGGAGGCGGATCAATCTCTGATTGCCTGCGGCCTCCTTCCACAGCTCCATCTTGATGGTGTCCTTCCGGGTCGCCAGCGCTACCGATGCCTCCATGGCAGCAGAACCGGCGATGTTCCCCACCGCGGGGAAAACCAAGGAGACTCGAGGGCGAGGAACGACCTCGTCCTTTCTAGTGGCTCGGGCTCCAGCTTCGCTGGGTGCCTCCGCCGCTCCTCGAAAGACGGACTCCGCCGTCGACACATCGGACAAGGCCCTCTCTGCTTCGCCGGACATTGTTCTGCGGGAGAGGGGAGGCAAAGGAAGAAGAGGAGCGGAGCAAGGCGAGAAGATGTGGCGAAGGGGTGGAGTCTGGATGGTCTTTTATAGGCCTCCCACGCTCCACCTACCCCTTGACGCTACGGCTGCTGCAGTAATGGGAGCGCGTTTTGCAAAAAACTCGTTCTCATTCACACGGACGCGACACGAAGACAAGGAGGAAAACAAGATCTTCTTCATTTACAAGGACTACAAGGGGACGATCTTTTTTACAACAAAAAGGTTGGCTCCCGCGAGCAAGGAGCACCGCCGTACAATGGAAGACGCTACTTCCAGAAGTACGTCGTCAAGGCCGCCAAGGAGGAGGTCAACGAGATCTCCATGGCGCCCGTCCGAAGCTCCTCGCCTTCAGGAAGACGAGCTCCCCTCGACCTTGATGTCAGATGAGTTTTCCTCATCTTCATCCTCGTCGTAGGAGCTCGAGCTGCCGCTGCTGCTCTCCATGCAGCACTCCACGCGTCCGCCATCGACACCGAAGATCTTCACGGAGAGCGTAGCATCTCCGTCGTACCGGAACACCAAGCACTGCCCCCTGGACAGGCGGCGGGCACGGGAGAACGACTTCCACCCCGGACCCAGAAGCATGGCGCCTTCAGTGGTGCGCTCCGCCATGGCCCAGGAGGGGCCATTGGGGCAGCCTTCCACCAGCAGCCAGAAGCCGGAGGGTCCGATGTCCTCCGTCGCCATCGCGAAGGAATCCGGCAGGAGAAGCCGGCTGCGAGGCCTGCGGTTCAGATCCACGACGAACTCGAACGGCGCGAAGCTGGTATGAACCATGCTCCTAGGAAGGGAGCAGCGGTGCCGCGGCCTCCACGGCCGCCGCGACCGCGAATCCCACGACCTCGCGGAACAGCTCGACCACGAGTGGAGGGGCCACTCTCCGCAGCAGCTGAAGAAGTACGAGGGCGCCCAACTCCTCTCCTCGCTCTCGCCATTGGCGCTGGCAGCTTGTGGGGAGGCCTGGAGTTGGACTGAAGGAAGAAGATGACGAAAAGGCCAGGGGTGCGCCTCGCTTTTATAGCCACGGCGGCGCCTCTGTCAAGCGTCTCCTCGGTTCTTCCGTTAGTGGGAATCGAGGGGCCATCGCAGTTATTCCCCCGAGCGGAGTAACTCCAAGACCTTCAAGGCCATCAATGAAGCGAGCTGAGAAGACCAGGTGCCCGGGACCCACTTTGACCTATCTTTAGGCCATGGCCCCGGCAGCTGGAGCAAGAGCCGCCGGGACCATGCCCGGGGGCTACTGTCGCAACAGTGGAACATGGGGTTCCCCTAGTACTGCCAAAGTGGGTCCACCCCATGTGGGCCCAAGATGAAGATGGACAAGACCAAGACTCAAGTCAAGCTGGCGGGTTCACCGTCAAGACACGCAAGGCCTGCATCGACTAAGGGCTCCGGTCCTGGGGACCTTCCGGGTCCCCGAACCAAGCAAGAAGGCCAGGAAGGACCCGAGAGCCCGAGTTCCCGGCAGGAGGCCAGGCTCCCTCTCGGGTACTTCCCCACGTCCCTGTGGATAAGCACTCCACCTCACCGCGGAAGACTTGGGAAGCAAGGCGAAGGCAGCGCGGGGGAAGCACGCCCGTGGTGGTGTCAGCTCCTGTCCACCCCAAGGCGGACGCTCCCACCTAACCCAAAGGAGACGCTAGGCTGAGGAGAGGCCACGTCTCCCCCTAAACTAGATGAGGAGGGTCCTTCACCCCGAAGGTCCCTCATGCCCCTCACGTGACCCTGTGGCAACCCCTTAGCCTATAAAAGGAGGACCAAGGCACGGAGGAGGGGGAGGTCGAAAGAAGGACGAACACAAGCTAGAACCAGAGCAAGACTAGACTAGGGCTGCGAAGGTAGAGAGGAAGGTGATCTCCTCCGGGTCAGGATCTGTCCTTCTTCTACCTCCAGCCAAAACCCTTCCGGGTACCCTGTCCGGGAGGTTCCATTGTAAGCCACACTATGAAGAACTCATCAATCCAGACATGCAGGAGTAGGGCTTTTAGCCTCCGGGCGGCCTGAACCTGGGTAGCTCCTTGTGTCCCTTTGGTTGCATGCTTTGATCGTGGAGAGGAGAGCTTGATCTAGACTGCGCCCAAGAAGACGATTCTCAGCCTCCTTCGCGCCCCGTGCCGAACCTAAAAGGGGGTATCCTTTACTCCCGGTGTCCGTGCATCGAGACACGACAAATATCACTTTCCATTTTTCAAGTGCCAAAATGGCTTTTTAATTAGGCATGTAACAAAAATATGTTGCAAAAAGTTATCAACATGATGAAAAAGATGATATGGATGTAATATTTAGATTCCTCTCATTTTTCTAATCGATTTACACATTTTATTTGTCAAATTTCGATTTACGAATTTAAAGATATGAATTTTTCCATATTAGATGAAAAATAGAAAAAAAAGGGTTATAGTGCCCGAGACCTTTAGTTTTAGCAACCGGTACTAAAGGTCTCACCGTGGGGCCACCAACCGCGGCCGCATGTGCCGCGGGCCTCCAACTCTTTTTTTCTTACCGGTTGTTAAATAACAACCGGTACTAAAGGCTACCCTTTAGTACCGGTTGGTAAGACCAACCGGTACTAAAGGTCCTCGCCGCGGTGCCCCTGCTGACACACGAACGCAACCGGTGCTAATGCCCCCTTTAGTACCGGTTTTTGTACAACCGGTACTAAAGGGGCGCACCGTTGCTCCCTTTTCTACTAGTGACGTTTGAGTAACCCAGGGTATAGAAACATTTCTCTACAGTTCTACATAGAATTGTTGTTTAACTGCCAGCAGACATTGTAAACAAGTTGTTAGCATGAATTCAGATGGAGTATCCTGATATTTCGTTTCGAACAAGTTACTGCAATTCATCATTCTAGCCAGAGATGTCCGTTTACAAGTCAATATGGCGCGTTGCTCTTATCCTGGGCGTTGGTGAGAGCAAAAGGATCAGTGCCCAGGCCCACCTCATAATAGGGTTTGACCCCTACGTTCTGACACCTACCAGCTACCACGCTGAATACAATCGTTTTGTTTACTCTGTATACGTATCGACAGCCAGACCGCCCCGACAGTTTTGAATTTGACAGTGAGTCCACGACCCGCAGCTTAACGCTTAACCAGAAAAGGCCGGACCCATCCCAGTTCGAATTTGAATTCTCAGGCCTCTGTCCAACCTCGAGCTCCCTGACTCTGGCGACTCCTTCAGAGCTGCGAGATCCCCTGGCGGATCTTGATGTTTCACCATGGCAATCACCAGCGGTTCACAGATCTTCTCTTCAGGTCATTTTCTATCAGTTCCTCTCCATCTCTTGGTTCTTGTTTCCGTTTTGTAGCTTGTCTGACGCAGATGGTTCTTGCAGCATGGAGAATCCAAACATGGATTTGATATCGTTCGGTCTGCTCGACGCAAATCCTATGAGATGCGAGTCGAATAGCCCAAGCAGTCCCCGTCCCAGATGCGTTTATTCTGAGACCGATCTCGGGAGCGGAGATGGGGACGGTGGCGGAGAATCCGAGGAGCTGGAGCCCCGTGAAGTAGGCATGTCGAGGTCGACCAATGACCTCGACACAGATTGCTCACCGTGGTCTGGAAGCGACGAACCTTCATCAGAGAGGGAAGTTGGGAGCGGAGATGGGATGGCGGCGGAGAATCTCAGGGGGAGGGGGGCCAGGAAGTAAACATGCCGATTGCGACTGGCGACATCGATCCAGATCCATCCATCTCTCCTGGAATTGACGAGCCTCTAGCAGATGATAGAACTGACAACGGTTCTCCAGATTCTCCACGCCCATGGAAAAAGAGGTTAGTCAATGCTACAGCAGCAGTTCACGTTTGTTTCGAATGCATTAGTATTTCAAGTGCAGCAGCTTTGCATAGCATGGTGTAGTTAATTGGAGAAAACATGGGCTGCAATTGTAAAGGAGAATTGTCCTGAATTTCCTGTAAAAAGCTTCCTTTGCACTAGATGAATCGGAAATTCAGTGATCCCAATCTGAATGCTATAAAAATAATAGAGTTATGTGAGGCTGCACATAGTTGTTCAATCATGTAGGCATTATTAACGAAGTGACATGGGATAAGGTGGTGTTCTTATTGGATCTTTCTGTCATTCTTTTCTTACACTACCTCAGTAAAATACACTTGCAGCAATTACTCAAGTTTCCACTAGTTACTATGCATGAAGGGGGCATACATTATTTGTCAATCTGATAGGAAATTTTGACCGGCCATAGCAAGTTTCATGCTTTAAGGTTGTGTGTATGGTGGGTTTTACTGAATGTTAAGCGTGTAAAATAGCATGCCCCTTATTCTATGGATTATTTGATAATTTTGACCTGCAAATCAAGGTTAAAAACTAATAGACCGATGCTGGGCTGCAGACAGTTAAAAAAATATTCAGGCATGGTTAACGATGTGGCAAGGATGGATTGTGTGCTTATGGGATCTTTGGATGTAGGATTGATACGTGGTTTCTCAATTATTGGATGTTATATGGCAGTTCCTTTATATTCAGACACTCGTCAGTTAACCTGTCATAGCCCGCAATGTATCCACGTACAGAGATAACAGCAATGCAACACATTGACTTAGCACCGGTGTTATACATATTTGACAATTTCTATCTCATGTATGGCACAGGCGTCGCTACGGTAAGATGGCCAAGCAGGCTAGGAGACAGCCAACCTGTTCAAATTGTGGCATTGTTGGGCAAAGTGCAACAACTGCAAGTAGTGCCAAAGTGATTCAGCAAGGACGGATCCCAGTGTGTTTTATCAGCTCATTGTCTTGATCAGCACCATGTATATACACGTGGCATTTTGGGTTGTTCCGACAAGTACAACTTGTCCTCACGATGTTGTAGATCACACCTCGTGATCAGCTATCATCGTATCACAGCTTCGTCCCTGTTTTAGCAAGTTCTTTGTAATGTATAACTTGATGCAATCGATAATTTCTGTCTTTAGAAGTTGTGTTATATTATCTCAGTTCTGAACGATGCATAAGAAACTTTTCTATATTCAAGTTATTTGGGACAAAGCACCTAGATTCACAATATGTAATCGATATCTATAAATAGAAACTGATCAGAGCATCACATTATGGAGCACATTTTACTCGATATTAATCGTTCCCCACTGAACTACGAACGGAATTAACATAATATACTATGCATTCTCATGAGAACTAGGAATGGTAACATAAACTAATATACTATGTATTTAGTTTGGAAGTTCAGAGAACTTCTCATATTAATTAAGTTATCCAAACATAAAAACCCGGAACCAATTCCCTTATAAATCCTCACTACTTTGGATTCATATCTTAAGTACTGACACCTTCATTTTGCATCTAGTGACGGTTCACGGTACCTGCAAATTGTTGAAGGTATGTCAACATAATGGCTATCGTGTGAAAGTCAATGAAGATATCCAGATTCCAAGACGGATGATGGCTAATATGGACCGCTCAGATATCCTAACGGAAACTCATGGGTACCTTCTAGTACTAGTAATTCAGCACGTGCAATGCACGTGTGAATAATATAATATTTTCACATAAAAGAAACTAATTTGCAGGTATGTCAACATAATGGCTATCGTGTGAAAGTCAATGAAGATATCCAGATTCCAAGACGGATGATGGCTAATATGGACCGCTCAGATATCCTAACGGAAACTCATGGGTACCTTCTAGTACTAGTAATTCAGCACGTGCAATGCACGTGTGAATAATATAATATTTTCACATAAAAGAAACTAACATAATTTGATTTCAAATTACTAAAGCCATGGAAAATTGAGGTAGAAAAGTAAACAACAAAAACAATGATTTCCGTAGCATCTATCGATGCATAATAATTCATGGACATGGTTCAAAAGGACTATCCGATGTCTACGTGCATCCATTCGGGTAGATGCGACTATCAAGGAACACAATGTTATTCTCCACCACCATCTTCACAAATGAATGAACTGGATACTAATCTCAGCTTAAACAGATATATGTGCTAACAAAGCTCCGGGGTGTACATATAGCACCGGGACATACCAAAAATGGGCAAAACAGTTCTTAAATTTTCTCATACATAAAACAACAGGGAAGCAAATAACCGGGCCTGTTTTGGCATTGAACTATTGAAGAGAAATCAGATCAAGACAACACTTATGTACTTAGTTTGGTCAGGACAAAGGTATGAACAAATAGGTGTTTAACCAGAGTTGCATAATAGCAGATTGTGTATGGGTAATTAGAAATATATATATATTACTGGAATATTTTACAAATAGAGAGGATTCTTCTTTGTTAGTGTACATGACTTGCTCCTCAACGACCACTGACTTAGCCCATGTATTAGCTGCACAGGTCTCCCTAACTTCCTGGGTCTGTACTACATATACTAACAAGATGGTTAATACAATGTGCTGCCAGCGTCTATTCAACTCACGGAGGAATCGTATTCTTGCCTTTCCACCTACACAAACAATCTCCAATGCCAGCATCTTTAGAAGAGGGGGAAATGAAATGTATTTATACACAGCAGAAATTAGACCAAAATTAACAAACTGAAGTAGAGTGTTTTCTATAACTAACAAAAGGAAACATTTGCATCTACACAACCAAAATGCCAGCACCTTTAGAAGAGGGGGTAATGAAATGTATTTATACAGAGAAGAAATTAGACCAAAATTAACAAACTAAATGATCAGAAATACTTTGGATCCAATGTTGATAATTAAATTGGTGGAAACTGCCTCACCTGCAACAGTGTTGGCTACTGAATAAAGAAAAATTATATGCCAATATAAATTGACTACTGAAATGTGGGCAAGTTTTGTAAAAGTAAAGGTTAGTACGACACAAGTCAGATCACCACTATAGGTACGCAGGATAGAGCTAACTTGAAGTCAATTAGATCAGATGAAACATTGCAAAATCAAGAAAGTATGGAGAAGCAACTATAAGTGTCAAACTATCCACCATTTACCTATATACATGTATATTTTAAACACATAATCTGGTATCACTGTAATGCCAAAAAATGACAATTCTGATCAATACTATTTTATTCAGTTAGAGATGGTGAACCAGAAAGGCTTCATCATATATTAACAGAGCACGTGATATATGATGAGAGTATAATTGTAACCAAATGAAGTAAGTACTTGTATTATCTGATATTATGAGCTGATGCAAATTCAACCTTCAACACAACACTAAACGCACAAGGCACAACATCACAATGCCTAAGAAAAAACGCCAGGGAAAATGGGCTTCTCCAGCACACTCACGCAGGCTGTAAAATGCAAGGGCATTATTAGTCACAGAAGAAACAACATTCAACCATACACTTAATAATTGTGTAGCAGAGCATAGGACATGTGTAGCTATTTGACGTTCTGGTACATCATCCTTGCACTGTCAAAACGAATAAAGTAAGAGTGTCTTTCAGCTTGGTAACAAGCTTGAAGTAGAAGGTACCGAACTTATCCAACAGGATGTTCCTCGTGCCCCTCGCCATGAAGCTTAGCAAGTTGTAACAGAGCAGCAATGCCAAGCAGAACAAGCAGCTGACCCTATTAAACCATGATGGAATTGGCAACAAATATTCATACCTGCTGTAAATCTGTTGCTCTCCAAAAATTGACATGAAAAGCTTGATACGTGATCAGCTTGGGGGCTCCAAATCACTATATTATTCAGAAATATACTGACTTGTTTTCAGGTCAGCTTGGGGGCTCAAAATCAAATGATAATGAAATAGAATTGTGATACATCTATACAAGACTTAAAAGATCCAATTATATAGAAGGGACATATAGGCCTACCCGTTCCTATCTAGGATTGTACACCAAGTATTTTAGTATCAGCACAAGAGGAAGAGAATACATCGGTCCAGCTTATTAGACTCTTCTTCAGTCGCATAGTATTTGTTCCCGGATGATTTTCAATGCCGTCTACACAGCAACAATAAATCTTTGATTTGCAGCGAAAGCTTTGGCCTAGGAAGCACGCTGCAAGTGGTCAATTCTTTCGTCAGCACAGACAACTCTAGATAGTTTATATACAATTCTGGAGTTGTGTATATACCTGTACCCAAATTACAACAGATTATTTTTTGCTATTGGATCATATCATCACTCATAGCACGGAAAGAAGAAGACAAGAAAAATGTAAGACATCTGAACGCTATACTACCCACACAAAATACCTTTTCTTTTAACCATTCGACCCAAACCAATACTTTCTTGTTACTTAAAATGCAAGACTAATATGAAAACTGTAGAGCATTTGCAGCTAAGAGTTGGACAGAGAATGGACTGCGGATAGCTCTATTTCTGGCCTCGAAATGTGGCTTGGCGTGTGCCCTCTTCCTCTGTAACAGATTGCTATCACTCCTGCAATGGATTGGCGCTGGTGCTAGAGGGATCGCGTGGGGAACATCGAAATCCTGCGTGCGGAACGGCCATGTCGCTCGGGGACCAGAGGCTGTGTTGTCACGGGCAGGCGGTGTCAGCAGGTGGGGCAGGGTAGGGGCATCATCGCCGGCGGCGAGAAGAGCGACACATCCGGGGGAGGAGAAGGGGTTCGGGGAATGGGGGATTGGCATGCACTTCACCTTTCTTGAGACGCGTAGGAGGTAGGACAGGAATGGGTTCTTGGAGGTCTGCTGCAGTAGGACGGCGACCGGAAGACCTGCGCACACAGCCAGGGACGCACCAGCGACCTACTGAGAACACGATGCGGCTGAGCGCTCCTCTTGCACCACCGCGACCTGGCGAGCCCCTGTGGTCCAGGAGCCGGAGCGGTGGAGGCGAGGCCCAGGAGGACGGGCTCAGTCGCGGGTCGGGAGCTGGGTGGAGGCAGAGCCGAGGTGCTGCGTAGGTGGTCGTCGGGGGCGCGGTAAATGGGTGGACGGCGGTGGTGGATTGGAGACGGGGGGGGGGGCCGCAGCCGCTTTTTAGGGAGGCCGAAGGCCCTCGGCTTCGCGGTGGAGGAACGCGGGTTGGGGGCGGTGGAGCAGGGAGGTCGGCGGCCCACGACGTCACGAGTCACGACGGATCAAGGCGAGCTCGATTCGGTGGAAGGGTGGCCGGGGCCGCTCGATCCGGATGAGGGAAGGGCGAGGAAGAGTGCTCCGGTGGAGGGGAGGGCTGCCGGAGGGAGGTCCATGGAATTTGGGAGGAGGCGTACATGGAATTTGGGTCTCGGGGTCTGCGTGTGTGTGGGGACGTGGGGTGCGGCGTGCGGTGCAGGTAGTTTTTTTTTCCGGTGGTGTGGCACATCATACAACATGTTTGCGTTAAACATTAAAAGGCTATGGACCGTCGGATGGATGCGTTGAAGGGCTGTGATTCTCTGAATCTCCGCCCTCTGGGTCTTTTAATATTAGTGGAGATTGATGGCTAACCGGCCCATGTTGAAGATATCTAGAATCGGGACAACTGGAACTGGCTATTGGACAACTTATAAAGATGTTCTCAGTCCATAACGAAAAAAACAAATACAAACGGTGCGTTACTACTGACAAGAAGTTCTCAGTCCAGAACTAAAGAAAAAGTACAAATGGGCCTTTTCTACTGAAATGGGCCTTCTGCTGTATCAATGAAGCCCAACTTCCTTTCTTCCTCCTCTGAACGTATCCACAAACAGATCGATTGATAATGGAGGTGCTCAACTTCTGCAGAAAAACAGGGATCGAAAGTTAGGGTCCACAGCACGATTCCCTTCCACTCCTACATGGCCTCCCGCGCAGGCAGTTCAAATGAATAGACACCGGAGGGGATCCACTTGCTACGGAGGGAGCAGTCAACAATGATTAGCGTCATGCATAATGATCCGTGTCAATCCTGTAAACTGGTTTTCTTCCAAAATTAATGAGTAAAAGGATGACACCGGAGGGGATCCACTTGCTACGGAGAGAGAAACTGGGACGGTCAGTCGGAGGGGATCCACTTGCTACGGCCGAATCTTTCGCATATACCGAACTCAAAAGAATCCTGATGGAAGTTTGACTCTTGGCAAGATGTTTTAGTTGAGTCTGGAAAGTAAAACATTGATGTAATGTCCAGTTGATGGAGATAAATGCTTGTAGTACTGCATGAGAAACCTGTAGTGTGTTTACTGTTGATCGCTTTATGCTTTAGATGTTGGTAGGATCCTTCTTAAAACTGAAATGTTATGTTGGTTAGAATAGATTGTTGTTAGTGATACTCTGGTAGTGGTCCTGGACAGGTTGCTCAAGGGGGGTTTGTACCCTGAGCATTGAGTCAAAACTATGTACTCCCTCCGACCCGAATTAGTGGGCGCGATGGTAATTTTGCGAAAATCCCCCTGCGTTTTTTCACCTGAAGTCACACCTCCCTCCTCCGTCTCTGCTCGACACCGCACACGCACCCTCTCTCTGCTCCGCTCCGCTCCAACCTCCGTCGCCTCGCTCCCCTCCACTCTCCCTCCCCGCGCTCCCCTCGCCTCGGCTAGCCGCGCTCCCAGCCTCCCCTCCACCAAAAAGATTGGACTTTTGGTCCAAGCCGGCGACGGATCCGGTGGGCACGGAGGACGTGGTGGGCGGCCTGGAGGGAGCGGACCGCTGCCTCGACCACGTCTGTGCTGCCGCGCAGGCGGTTGAGGCGAGGGCCTGGGAAGGAGAATAGGCGGTCGCAGGTCGTCGCCGCCGTCGCCCGGCTCGAGCCTGGGGGCGCGCAGCAAAGGACTAGAAGGAGGGCTCGGACTCGAGATTGGGGCGACTGGCGGAGCGGGGGCGCGCCATGCGCCGCGAGGGAGCAAGTGGAGCGGGATCCATAGCGGAAGGGGGGCGCGGAGAGACGGCGCGGCCACGAGGAGATACTTCACCGCCTCCACCCGACGGCGTCCTACGCCGCCGCCGCAGCTCTGCCTCCGACATCGGTGAGACACATCTCCAACCCCCTCTCCTCTCTGCCTCCGAATTCATCCTCATTCTCCACTTGTTGTTTTTCATAGTCGGCTATTAGCTTTAAGGTTTCTTCATATAGTTTGCTATCAACCTCTAGTGTGTTAGGCAGCTTTCCCTCTTTTATTAGCTTGTCCTTGCCCATGTGGGGTGGCTTATATGTGTTTCCACCTTGGTCTTTCATTATCTCCACCAGGACAGACTGCAATGTGACATACACTTTGCCAAGTGTCTTCACGTCATATGCATCGTAAGCTTGTTCGACTGTTTCTATCAGTTCTTTGAGAGTGCTGTTCGACGTCATATTTACATTGCAGTTTCTCAGCTACTATGCTTCTACTCGCATCATGCATGCTAAGCTTGAATTAAATACACCAAGTTTGTCACAATGTCATCACCACCTAGCTCCTCCTTGTTTAAGTATGTCTTGTAACTTTACTGATTTGATCCGAAATATTTTTGCTAATGCAGTTGAATCTGGTTCAGGTGCAAATAAGAAAGCTTCAACTGTTGGGCATTTCAAATTGCATGTGGTTCAGGTGCAAATAAGAAAGCTCCAAGGCCAAATGACAGGGGCTGTGGGAGTTTTTTCATGCTTATTGCGATGTATACTGTCAGCTCTTGATTTTATAGCCTTCTGCCTCTCCGGACAGGGCTTCATAATCCTGGGAGTGTAAAACACTT
The DNA here is from genome assembly GCA_947311845.1 of Poa pratensis. Taxonomy (NCBI): domain Eukaryota; kingdom Viridiplantae; phylum Streptophyta; class Magnoliopsida; order Poales; family Poaceae; genus Poa; species Poa pratensis. The sequence goes on along the minus strand of CAMZMU010000095.1, from coordinate 42,577,482 downwards.
GATCTTGCCAAGCTTTTATATTCTTACAGTTTTATCCTCGGAGCTGTTGTTTGTAGGTTGTGAGCTGTTCTCAGTTTACTGCAAGATTGCAGTAACGTACTTCAGATTTGTCGAGTAGAAGCTTACACAATTTCCTGCTCGTACTGTGTTTGTGATCCTTGATTGAAATGCAGCAGCTTAACCAGGACGGTTCCCATCTCGATAAGCAATTTGTGCATGTTCTCTTTTGTTGTTTAAAGACTAAGGACGGAGTACTGTACTAATTATTATTCAGATGAAACGGGCTCCTTGTTCAGTTGTTCCTACTTCATAATTTGTCTAGTACTGTGTCTTGAATTATTGGACATTCAGTCATCACTCTAAGGTGATCCAGAGTATACGCTGGTCACGAAATTCCATCCTGTGGGCTTGCTCTGGATGATTTGCCAAAAGCATACTGAAAACATAGACTTGTGTATTTAGACAGGTCGAGGGAACATCCTTAATCTAAATCATATTGTTTGTGAACCTGTGATTCAGTAATTATGCACTTAGCATATGGTGTCAGCAAATCATTGACATCCTCTTTTTTCTCATTGCAGCACCTGTATCTGAAGAACAGCAAAGAACGCGATGGCACTATCACGCAGTACCTTAGTCAGAGAAGAACTCGAAGGCAGGGGATCGAGATTGACAGCTCCTTCCTCTTCCTGGAGCTGTAACCAGGGCGAGTCGCTGCTCTGCCTCCTTGCCTCCAGCTCCCGTCCCAACCTCCCGGCCAGCGGAGATGGAGGCGCACGGCGGCCGGCAGAGGAGCTTGGGTGCTCTGGAGGCTTGGCCGACGAGGAAGAGGCCGCGGAGGGGCACACTCCACGTCGGGACGGGAACAAGGCGGCGGCCAGAGCGGGAATAGGATCGGCGGTACTCCCCTCGGTGGCCGCCGCCGTATCGCTCGGTGAAGCCCAGCTCCGTCCCCGTCCTCCCCTCGGTGGCCGCCGCCGGATTCGCGCGGCGATGTGAAGGGAAACGGCCGGCGGCGGGAGCCCTCCGAGGGAGCCTCCAAGGGAGGGCGGAGCCGCCGCGGACTCGCGAGCTGCGGACTCTCTCCGGCGAGCTGCGGACGGCAGCGGTCGTCGCGAGGTGGAGCTGCGGACGAAGATGGACCTGATTGCAAATAATTTCGAACTAGCGGGGGGTTTTTTGTAAAAAAAAATTAAAACACGGCCCGCCCATTAATTCGGGTCGGAGGGAGTATTATCATTTACCTGGCTGTTCTTCGTGTAGGTGGGAGACAGCAGTGCCTTGATTTGTATCCTTTTGGTTTACTGCTTGTATTCGGTCCTGTATTGTTTTCCTTATCGGTTGAATACAAGTAGCATATGCCTTCGGGCATATGTATTCTAAAAAAAATTCAATAATGAAATTGGGGCGAGGCCCTCCTTTCTAAAAAACAAAACCGAACTCAAAAGAAAATAGCATACCTGACACCCTGCATATACGGGATAGGTGGGGCTCATGGAGTCATGGTCAACGAACTGGCTCAGATCCGCACGCGAAATCCACGGCAGAGATAGCAGCAGCGCGCGCTATTGACTGCGCGGAATCCGCGTTCATTCTAGCCTTCATTCTTTGCTTAAGCTTAGCACAGACCATGTAAAATAACCAAGCTCACACAGCTCTAAACAATCTTAACTCTTAAGACATAGCTTAGCTCACTGGATTTAATAGCTGACAAACAGTAAAGTAACATCATCATCTGGTTGGGTGGTCATACCCGCGGAGGCATCAAACTTGGCCTAGAGCTTCTCGCGGCACTCGTGCTCGGTCGCGAGGATGCGCACCCACACCGTCTCCTTTTTGCCGGCCTCATCGACGGCCTCGAGGCTGGAGCCGCCGATGCTGGGCACGAGCAGCAGCGGGTTCACGATGAGATTATTGTGGGAAGACCGCCCGGATCAAATCCTCCAGCAGAGCCATGCTCAACCAAAATTACTCTGCCGTCGGGGGTTCAGAGTTACAAGCTTGCGGAGGCTGGCCGTGTCGGCACACCGCACCGGCTAGGGTTGGAGCGGATCCGGCCACCGCCACCAGGCGGCACGACGCCCACACCTTCCACAGTTCCACTACACGGCGCCGACGCGAAGGAGGAGGCGGCGAGGCAGAGGGAGGTACGCCCCCCGGCGACGACCATGGCCATGGCCGGCAGGCGGCACGACGACGTCCACAGCATCCACGGGTCGGGTACCTACGCTAAGACGGCGGAGGTGAGACAGAAGGAGGCCTCCATCTCCCGGAATGCCATCCTCCGGCGGCGTCGAGGTGGGGACGGCGAGCGGCACCTAGGCGAGGTCCCGAGGAGCGCACTACTCGGCCCGGCCCAAATGGTCCATTAAGCTTAAGCGCACCACTTCCTCCGCTAAAAAGACGTAATCCTTAAAAACGTAAACCCAGCAGGCACACAATTCATATGGCAACTGACACAGATCACAATCTTACGAATCATCAGGACAGAAAGAACAAGAGCTGGAAAATGAAAACCATGGGGGTTCATCATGACCCGCTAGTACAAAGTACAAACAACCATTAACAGTTACATGCATCACCCAGAATTCATCTGACATGACTATCGGCAAAAAATACACACATACAAGCAGAAGGTGCTAAATATTTTTGCACCTTCATTTATTCGTACAACCCAGTAGTAAGGTGCCACCAGCATCTGGTTGATATTGTTTCTGTTCAACGCGGCACTCAACTTGTTGCCTTGCTGTTTATCTTGCCCCAAGTAACAACTGCAAACACATATGCATTGTCATACACCTTGTCGAGGAGGCGGAAATAGGCAATTCTCCACGCTTTGTTGAATAGCAGAGTGCAAAATACAACTCAGAGGCCAGCCATAAACCCAGACCCAAGTCAACCTTCACCCTTCTTTGTCGATTCACATATTCTTGTGTACCGTCTCCCGAGCACTTCCTTGCAATAGGAGGACCACATAGACCAATGTTGCCGTTGTATATGGTAGGGTTTTCCATGTACAGGGTGTCAAGTTGAGCACCAGGTGGTATTCTTCCTTCAAGATTGTTATATGATAAGTCCAAGGAGCTTAGATATGTCAAATCTGACATACTTAATGGAATTTCCCCAGAAAGGTTGTTCCTTGAAAGGTCGAGTGATTCAATTGATTTCATAGACCCAATCTTTGTGGGAATTTTTCCACTCAAATGGTTCCATGATAAGTTTAAATTCAACACTCCATTAAGAGAAGTTACACCGTCTGGAATTCCGCCAACTAAGTGGTTGAGTGATAGGTCAATACTAACCACATCAAAAACTCCTGATCCGTACTTAAGCTCTTGACGCTTCATCACAAGAGACCAAACATCTCTAAATTTCCCAACATAGCCAGTGTACCATATAGACATGTCAACCCCATGTCTCTTCGGATGTTTTTGGGCCATTGTTGTCAAATTTGACAAAGACCAGGGCATAACACCAGACATACTATTTCCGGCTAAGCTCAATTGGCGAAGGCGCTTAAGATTTGTGATAGTCATCGGAATATCTCCGGACAACAAGTTGTGGCTTAATTGCAGAAAGCGCAAGTATACCAAGTCACCAATCCATAATGGCAATTTCCCAGAGAAACTATTTGTTGAAAGATCCATGAAAGCCAAACTCGAGTAGTTTTGAAGTGCTGCTGGGAACTTCCCAGAAAAACGATTTTGACTTAAGTCGAGAAAAACCAAGTTAGGTTTCTCAGAACACCGAGGAAGTTCTCCCTCTAGAAGGTTGTATGATAGATCCAATACAAGTAGGTTTCTCAAGTTGCAGCAGATATATGCAGGAATTTGACCACTGAAGTAGTTGAAGGATAAAGTCATCTCAATTAATTCTGTAGCTCCATATTCTGAAGGAAGAGGCCCTGAGAAAGAATTGTTCGATAAATCCATGTGCCTTAAGTTTCTTAGAATGACCATGTTTTCCTCCGTGATCACACCATCCAAGTTATTGTTGCTAAGGTTGAGATCTATCAAATTACTCGTCATCGGAAGCTTGAACGGCAGATGTCCAGTGAGAAGGTTATTAGAAAGAGTAAGGTACATTAGTTCAGTGTAGTTCACTATCCCTAGTGGTATTGGTCCAGTAAGATGGTTGTCGAGAAGAGACAATGACTCCAATTCGGTGCAATTCCCCAACTGTGGTGGTATATTTCTAGTAAGAAGGTTGCTCGATAGATCTATGGAATATAATGTAGTGCAATTCCCCAACCATGGTGGTATAGGTCCAGTGATATGGTTGTAAGAAAGTGCAAGGTAATCTAATGTAGTGCACATACCTATGCTAGAAGTTATGGCTCCAATAAAATTATTGTAAGAAAGGTCAAGGTGCTCTAGTCTAATGAAAGTAGATATCCTTTCCGGTATAGGTCCAATAAGATTATTATTGGACAGAGAAATATAACGCAAACTGGTGCAATTCCCTTGTTCTGGCGGTATAATTCTAGTAAGATGGTTGTTAGAAAGGTCAAGGTACTTTAAGTGAGACAAATTTCCTATGCTTAGAGATATAGATCCTGTAATGTTATTGTAAGAAAGGTCAAGGTGCTCTAATCTTGTGCAACTCTCCATTAGTAGTGGTACATTTCCAATAAGATTATTATTGGATAGAGAAATATAGTGCAAACTAGTGCAACTCTCCATTAGTGGTACATGCCAAATAAGATTATTATTGGATAGAGAAATATACTGCAAACTAGTGCAATTCCCCGATATAGCTCTAGTAATATGGTTGTTAGAAAGATCAATATGCTCTAAAGAAGACCAATTCCCTATGTCTAGAGATATGGATCCTGTAATGTTATTGTAAGAAAGGTCAAGAAAGGTTAAGCTGGTTGACTGGCCCAATCCGTCTCTGAACATTCCAACCATATTGTTGCTCTTCAAACTCAAGTATTTTTTTTCGAGAATGCCGGGGGGGAGAGAGTTCCCCACCGGTTGTTATATAACTCGAAGCACCCCAAAGGGCCCAACCAAACAATGTTAAGTGTTACACGAGAATATTACAGGGGGCAGGGAGGAGAGTAACAAGCTGATCGGCACGCAGGCCGTGAAAGAATGTATCGAACTACAAGGGGGAAATCATCTAGCACATGTTCTAATAAAAGCACTAAGACTGTTTATGAAGGGGTGCTCATTAGCCGGGAAGCGGCATCTCCAGAGCTCGATGTCATCCGCGCTGCGTGCAAGGATCTGGGGAGGGGAGAGGATCACCGCGTTGAATGTTGCATCGTTCCGAGCCTTCCAAAGACTCCAAAGGACCGCAGCAATCCCGAGGTGCCATACCGTCGTCGGCAAGGAGAGAGGCGAAGGAGAGGGGATGTCCCAAACGGAGGTGGGCACAAGTGGAGGGACACCCAGGCGAAGCCAAGTTTCGGAAGAAACCTGACAGAGAAAGAAAATGTGGCTGCAGGTCTCAATGTCACTACAACGCTCACAGGAATCGGAAGGCGCACATCCCTTGAAGTGGAGATTAGCGCGAGAACTGAGACGGTTCGCATCGGCGAGGTGGCAGTAGATTTTAATCTTGGTGGGAAGACGAGACTCCGAAGCAATGATGGCAGAGGCGTCAAGCTGACCACCGGTGGCGAGAGCTTGGTAGGCAGCCCTGGAACTGAAAGAGGTCTCGGCGCCCCAGGCCATGGAGCGGACATCCTCCAGAGAGTCAAGCGAAACACTGGCAACAATAGACTGAACGTCGAGAAGCTCGCGATCAGCAGCAGAGGAAAGGCGGGGCTGGAGAGGGATGCCGCTAGAGCAAACATCGGCCACCGAGATGTTAGGCCTAGTGCAATGGGAGAAGAGGGCTGGAAAACGGAAGCGGAGGGTGTCATCGGAGAGCCATCTATCAAACCAGAAGGAGACCCGCTAAACTCAAGTATTGCAATCTGTTGGATGGACATCTCGGCAACATCTCTAGAAACTTTATAATGTTTGCAGAGGAGAGGCTCCCATCGAGCCACAATAATTCCAAATCACACAGATCTCTCAAGTCTACTGTCATTGTTGCCTTGTTACAGGTGGTTGGGTATTCCAGATTGCAGTCAAACTTTAGCTCTTGGAGCGATGTCATATTTCCTAGTGCCTTAGGAAATGGACCATACAGAGAGGTTTCAGATAGGTCAAGGTATTTGATGCTTGTTGTGTTCCAAAACCAAGCGGGTGCAATTGGATGGCCAAAGTGGTTGGCGGAGAGATCAAGGTATTGAAGATTTGTGAAGTTTAGGTGTGTGAGGGATCGGTTTGCACTCGAAAGGGAGCAGTGTGAAAGACAGAGGTGCTCCAATGATGGAAGCATGTTCACGACCAGAGGCCAATCAGCAGAAATTGAGCTGAGATTAGTACCACTCATATCAAGATGCACCAAGAGAGGTAGACGGGTTAACCATGAGATGTCTGTTGAGTACAACCCGTAGCTGGAGAGGTCAAGATATTCCAGCTTGGAAAGGTTCCCAAGCTGCGGAGGTACTGTACCAACGAAAGTAATGAAGGATAGATCGAGATGTCTCAAGTTCTTGAAGGAACCCAAGAACTCGGGAACACCACCATTAGGCCCAGTCAGACCCGTTTTATTGAGATTGAGGTATTCAAGATGCTCTAGAGAAAGCAAAGAAGAACTTATCTCGCCAACCAGAGAATATCGGCCGGGATAATATGTAGAGCCAAGGTCAAGCTGGATGACATGGCCGGTTGTGTTGCTGCAAGTGATGCCTGCCCACCGGCAACAATCCTGGCGCCCATGTTGCCAAAACTCAAGGACGTGTCCGGTGTCGTAACTGATACCTTGCTTGAAGGCCAGCAAGGCGTCCCCCTCGCGCCCTATGCAGCTCCGGCCAGCCGCATGGGCCGGCTTCCCTGCGTTGGCTGCCGCGGCCACAAGGAGCAAGACGAACAGGGCAGGCGAGCGATGCATGGTGGGCATAGTGGTGATGGTGATCACAGGGAAGGCCTGGGTTTCAGTTCCGTTGCTCTACCAAGAGTGAGTACGATCGTGCACTTATAAGGTCCTCAACACGGCAGCTCCTCTCGCCGTCGCACCACCAGATCCATGGCCAGCTCGAGCCTGCGCAGCTCCGGCGGACGCAGAGGAGACCGGGAGCCGCTGGAAGACGAGGCGGCGAGGCGGGCGGCGGAGAAGGCAGCGTGAGACGCCGCGAATCGCTCGAGGGGCGCCAAACTGCGCGGCTCCTACAAAGACCGCCGGTGGGCGGGCCTCATGACGCCGCGGGAGCCGCGGAGGAACGACGCGGAGGCGGGGAGCTCTGGCGGCAGCCGGAGGAGGAAGAGGCCGGAGCCGGTGGAGGAGGAGTTCCGAGGGGACCCCTTCCCGCCATGTCAGAAAGCCACGCAGGCAGCCGGGCCGGCTGGTCAAGTTGGACCGTGGCTGCCTAAGGCGGTCGGCGTTGACCGAGGTCCGTCGACCATGATTTGGCAGCGGAAGACCTCCCCAAGATGCGCAAGCACGCGCATCAGAAGAAGCGTAAATAGGCTGACCATATGGTGGTGGATCTGCCCTTTTTTACCACCGGAGATGCTCCGGCGAGCACCTTTCGCGGCGGCGCACAGTGAGCATCGGTGATGGCGCGCTACCGCAAGTGAGGCAGAAAGATAAGAGGTCCCGGGGAATGCCAGCTCCTCAGGAGCGTTAAGGAGCAGTCAGCGAGGGCCTGGGAGGCCGGATGGCGCCCTAGCGTCTTAACTCAAGTGCCGGCGGGGAAAAGCCAAGTCGGAGACCACCGGTAGTCATGTTCCTCCATCACTCCGTTCTGAAACATAAACAATGATTTGTCTCTCGTATTATACACACCGGTGCAAAGCTGCCGTGTGTCATGATAGCGGATGGAGTGAAAGTATATGCAATCCTCTTCAGGTCCGATGCATCGGCTGTCGTCGGCAGGAAGTGACTGGGAGCAGCCTTTGCTTAGAAAGAGAGCACGGCCCATCAAAGTGTCTACAGTATCTTCCTCCACCCCCCCACGGCCGCTGCTCAGTCCAGCCGCCTCAAAAATCTCGAAGCAAGGCGCCATACTAGGCTGCGTCGAACTCATCCTCTGTTCCACCATCAGCAGTCGATCGTGAGATGCGACCAAGTAGTAGTATGTGAGATAGTTGAAGGATGTGTTTACGTCATTGTTGAGTATGCATTGGATGTTAGCCTGATTGTCGTCGACGTCAAAAACATAAAGGTCACGGAAGAGCTGCTCCCCCACATCCATCGTGGTGAGGGCGTAGAGCTTCCCCTGGAAGAGTATGCATTGGATTCATCCATCCCTTCCTTATATTGAAATGGCGTGTCTTAGTATAAGTTGATAAAATATGCTAGAGTACATTTTTTGTTCAGAACTGCGCGTCGTTCGCGTGTGCCTATTATTCAGTTATACTAGTTGAATTTCGCGTGGCGTCACGCCACGCCCTTGGTTAATTTTTTTTGTGCGATATTTTTTTCGTTCATCAAAATGTTGGCTAAATTGCAGTGTTCAAACATGTTTTTTTTTAAGTTATGAATAAGTAGCATTTTTTTGTGTGCATTTATGATATATTGTGTAGAATATTCAAATATTCAGTGGTTTGAAATGGTCAAACATGTTTGTATTTCGACATCAATATTTTATTGAAATCAGAAAAATCCATTTGAATTTGATTCCACATTTGGGGAAAGTTTGTTCGTATGGTGTCGAAATGTTGGCCAAATTGAAATGGTGAAATATATTTTTAATTTGCTATAAGGATATTGAGGTTTTTTTGTGTGAGCATTTTGGTTATATTTTATGGAATATCGGAATACTCGCTCAAATGTTGGCCAAATTGGAACTTGCAAACATGTGTTTTATTTTGCTATGAATAGGTAGTAATCTTTTTGAGCATTTTTTATATATTTTGTAGAATATTCAAATATTTAGTAGTTTGAAATGTTCGAACATGTTTGTATTTCGTTGTCAATATTTAATTGAAATTAGGAAAGAATGTATATGATTTACTGTTAAAAAAGAATTTGATAAGCTCGATAGAGAATTTGATAAGCCAATGTTTTTTTTCTGTCTTTCATAATACGGTTGGTCACCATGTTAACTAATCGATTACGAAAAATTGGGAATGCAAATAAAGTTTACTGTTAAAAAAGTGTTTATACTTCGAAATTTGTATTGTTGCGATAGTTTTGATTTTTTTTTCCCGCGGCATACGTTGCGCTCGCGTGGTAAATTTCAATTTTAGAAATGTGTGCATCTAAAAAAGTTTTGTAGTTTTCAAATATTCATATTTCAAATTTGATCGAATGTCATAAGTAGTAAACATTATTAGAATTCAGGTTAAAGAGGGTCTTTTTCGTTGTCGTATCCTTTCTTTTTCATGGCTCGATAGAGAATTTGATAAGCCAATGATTTTTTTCTGTCTTTCATAATACGGTTGGCCACCATGTTAACTAATCAATCACGGAAAATTGGGAATGCAAATAAAGTTTATTGTTAAAAAAGTGTTTGCACTTCGAAATTTGCATTGTTGCAATAGTTTTGATTTTTTTTCTCCGCAGCATACGTTGCGCTCGCGCGGTAAATTTCAATTTTGGAAATGTGTGCATCTAAAAATGTTTTGTAGTTTTCAAATATTCATATTTCAAATTTGATCGTATGTCACAAGTAGTCAGCAATTATTTTTTTTGTTGCGAATTTTGTGGTATGTTTCTTCATTTATTTAAATGTAACTGTCAAATTAGAAAAAGTTTAGTTAAGTTTGAACATTTATTAAATTCAGCTGCATAATTGTAGGGAGCTCATTTGTAGTATTATTTCTAAATATTAATCTTTTTTGGTTTCATGTAATGTGTTTAAGGGTTTTCTTAAATATTAAGTTTAATTCAATAATTGTTGAAAGTACATTAAGTGAGCATGCATTAAATTCAATTAAAATTCATTTCATATTTAGAGAAAATGAATTTTATTTTCTTTATATATTTATTAAATTTAACTACGTAATTAGAGAGTTTTAAGTTATATTACCTCCAAATATGTTAGTGTAATTGAAATCGTCAAGTATGGTTCCAAATTGAAATGTGAAATTTGTAAGGAGATGAATTGTCAATAAATATGTAAGTTTGGTGACAATGGGAGAATGCGAAGAAAAAGAAAAGAGAATAGAAAAAATGAAAACATGTAAAGGAAAAGAAGCAATTTATCATTTCGAATATCTCCAGATATAATTAGGGAGAATGCAATTTGTGAGCATTCATCAAATTTGATTCAATGTAATTAGAGGAAATACTTTTAAATTTGGAAACACTTACATTTGAAAGTTCTTCGAATTTGGAAATTGGTGGATTTATAAAAAAGTTTACGTTTAAAAGTTGGTTGGATTTTAAAAATTCGTTGAATTGGGAAGATATCCAGATTATAATTCTTTTAACGTTTACGGAATGTTAAGTTTTGGAAGACATTTAAAATTTTAAAATATTCAAATTTTGAAATTTGATCTTATCGCATAAATAGACGGCATTAACTTTTGTGTCCATTTTGCTTTATTTGTTCTGCATTTTTATGGTGTATAAATTTGAAGCTACTGAATTTGTAAATTTATTTTCCATTTTCTGGAATTTCTGTGAGGCAGTGGGGCCCACCTGGCTGGAAATTTATGTTTTATGTATTTTCTAAAAAAAAAACTGACAGTCTGGCCCCATGCTGACGTCGCGCTGGCGTCAGCAGTGGCCTGGCCTGCCACTGCCGCGGCGGCGACAGCGACGGCGACGCCGCGTCGGAGCGAGCCGGGAAGCAAGACTGGACGCGTCGGGCGCGGCTCGACACGGGCTATCCGTTATTATTACTCAGTGGAGACATGGAGCTGTGTTGTTTGTAAAACCTTAGAGCATCTCCACCGGGACATGTAAATCACATATACTAACTATATAAAAGCAGTGCCAATTCTCGGCCCCTCAGCGCCCGTGCACTGTAGTCCACGATTTCGCGAGTCGACGGACCAATTTGCAAATTACGAAAAAGTGACGGACGGAAACGCAAAAAAGTTCTCACACACCCCCTCTCCTTCTCCTTCCATACGACGTGGAGTTCGCCGCGCCGGCGCCGGCGCACGCCACCGCCGCTCCGCGCCTTCCCCGACGGATCCACCGGCGCAGGAGGCTTCGCCGTCGCTCCCTCTTCGTCTTCGCCGACAGATGCGTGTCGGGGCGCCGCACGAACGGCGGAATCGTCGCCGGCATCGGTTTCGTCCGCCGCCGCGTTTTGACGTCGCCGGCGACGCTCCGTCCACCGGATGCAGATGCAGGTACAGACGTTAACGTCAGTTTACGTATGGCCGGCAGGGAGAACCGCCACCGCCCACCGCAGACGTGAACGGCACGCCGCACGTGTGAAGGCCCAAGCCTAGGGAAACAGCGCTGTTTTTCTGTATTTCGTTTGCTGTGTACTGATCTGCAGAAGGAGCGAGCTGCGAGCGTCACTTGTTTTGTTCCATGATCAATTCTTTCCGATTCTAGTTTTGCTTCCTGGTGAGATGGAGAAAATGCATGCCGACTAGTTTCGTCCCGCTCGACGGTCCGGTCCGATGGCTGCAGGCGGCTGAGAGCATCTCCAGTCGGGGCGCCCAAAGCCGTTTGGTGCGCGCCGGACACAAAATCGCGCCCACTTGCGGCGCTCAAACGCGCATTCGGTCCGGCGCGGCCCAGTTTTGTGTCCGGCACGCCCAGACCAAGCCCTCAACTTGGGGAGGCTTGGGGCGGCCCCGGACGGAAGGAAACGCGACGCCACGTCGGCTCCCGACGCGCGGGCCACGCCTGGCAGTGAGACAAGAGGCTGCATTAATGCTGGGCGGCGTCTCGGTTTCGCTGCGCTCTGCGGCGAGGAAGCGTCAATGCAGGCGAGCCGTTTATGGTGTGGCAGGCGAGCCGTTGGACGGCCGAAGTTAAGGGGAACTCATCCGTTCGCCTCCCCGGCCGCTATATAGAGCGGGTTTCTCGCCGTCTCTACCATCTCACACAGCCATCTTCATCCCACACCTAGCCATGGCCTCTCCCCGGCACGCCACGGAGGAAGAGAGACGAGTGCAGACGGAGGCCCGTCGTCGCCGCCGTGACAGCCAGGCTTGGCAGAGCGCCATGGCTCGCCGCGGCTGGCCATCGCAGGAGGCAGGCTCGTCGGCCGTCAACGCTCCGCCACCTCCTCCACCGCCTCCTCCGCTACCGGCGAACCAACTCACGGAAGCCTAGGCGTGCGAGCTCGTCCGCACTAACACGCCGGTACCGGCGAACTGCGTCCTCCCCGAGGGATGGGCCACGAACCCAGTGCACGTCCCCGTTGCACCCATGCTGGCCGGCCAGGCGCGGCTCGACTACGTCGCCTCGTGCATGGGGACGATGGTGCCGGAGCTGCACGACGACCCCCGGTTCGAGCCAAACTCGGCGTACTGGGACAAGCAGGTCGAGCTCGAGCACGCCTACCGCCTCCACTCCTTCTTCGCCCCCCGAGCCGCCTGCGGACTGGCTCGAAGACTCCGACGACGACGGCCGCACCAACACCACCGACGAGGACTTCGCAGCGGGCATGGAACGGGAGAGGGTTCGCTACGAGGCGGTGGAGCAGGCTCGTCGCGCAAGATCGGAACGAGACCACGTGCAACCTCCTCCGCCGCAACCTCAACAAGAGGCGGAGGAGGTCAATGGTGATGATGACGGCTTAGGGACTGGCCGCCGACGCCGGAGTGGGATCCCGGCCACATGCAGCTCGCCATCGAGGCCGACATAGCCTCTACCGCCGCCACCGCCTCCGCCGCCACCACCTCCAGCTCCGCCGCCACCACCTCCACCACCGGCTACCTCTACTGCCTCTGCTCGGACTGCCGCCGGGGTCCTGTGCTCGCCGCCACAAGGGCCGGCGCCTGCCCCAACTGCAGGTGCCCGGCGTGCCACCCTACTTACTAGATCTAGTATAGGTCTAGATTTAAATTTGAATGAATTATGTTAGTTCGAATGAAATTTCAATGAAATATATGCATTTTCATATCAAAATTTCATATATGAATAATGTTTGGGCGTCGCGAGTGGGGAGCGAGGGCGCCCAAATGGACAAGCCAGTCCGGACGGTGACCAAAGGGCCTGTCCGGACGACCTTTGGGTGCCCATTTGGACGCCGCGAGTGAAGATGCTCTGAGCTGGACGAGTTTAGCTCCGGCTGCAGCGCGTCCGACGCGACGCCATATAGATCATATGGATGCAGGATTTGATCATGTGTCAGTCTCCATTGCACCTGCCACCGTCAGGCATAGGTGAGCTCAATCTAGCAGCGCGCGCATACCGATGCTTGTTGACCTGAGGAGAGAAAGGACGACGCACCTACTAGACCTAGTACCTGCCACCGGCCCTCTGAACCACGTCACATCATTCGCGTCTTTAAATTACCAGTACGTGCAACACACATCTCATTTAAATGATATTAGAACAAGATGTTTCAAAATTGTAAAAACAAAACACATGGGCTTACTCTATATGTCTAGAAGTCCCATGGATACTTTTGTATTTTATTTGACCATGTTTGGATCTCCAAATGTTTTCAAAACAACAAAAAGGCTCTAAAACAGGAAAATAGAAAAATAACACAGTTATCTCTCTCCCTTCCTGTTGGGCCAATTCCAGCCCGTATATATTCTCTTGCTTTCCTATCTGTCGCACGAGCAGCGTGTAGCAAGCCGAGCTGCAATTCATTGTGGCCCAGCCCAGCTTCTTCTCTCTCGTCTTCCACCTCACGCACAAGCACCTGCCTGTCCTGGCCGTTGTCGTCCGATCCAACACCGCGATGTCTGTCGCCGTTGTCGCTGCGCTGCGGAAGATAAGCACCCCGACGCCGTGCGCCACTGCCCTCCCTCTCCCTTATCTCCTCACTCGCCCTCTCCGTGCTCTCCTTTCTCCACACGCACGGCCGAAGCCGTTGCCGTTGCCGTCGCCGACGCATCGACACATTTTTGAATAAAGCCATTGATATAACCAAAGGAGACTCGCGCTAACCTCGCGATGTTCCGGTGCCATCGACACATTTTTGAATAAAGCCATTGATATAACCAAAGGAGACTCGCGCTAACCTCGTGATGTTCCGGTGCCACTCCAGGAAGTCTCGCTTCTCGTTCCTGTAGAGCTTCTTATTCGTCATCTGAGAAGTCCACGGGACAGCAATGTTACATCACGCATCTCACTCCACAAGACCCAAAAGAATGGTGTTCAATACTCACCGGCGTGGCACCTTGAAGTTGTCTGCGTGCAGGGCATCCTGCTCCTCACACATAAACCGTCTCTCCTTCGCAATCTCCCTCGTCCCATTCTGGAATGCACATACCTACCTCTGTCGAAGATGCAATTCGTCGAACACCTTGTGGGGAAATAAATTAAAATTGTCCTCCCAATTATGAAATTCAGCAAAATAGGCGAAGTACAAAATGATGAAACTCATATGCACCATCTATGACTGATGTACTCATTACCATATCTGTTTTTTATATTTGTTTGCATCGAACAAATGCATGATTGAATTTTCAAGTAGCATTTGTAGTTGCATCTTATTTTCTGTTACTCTAATTAGTTTCTGAGATTGATGTTTATGTATCACAAATCAAAAAGAGGCCCGCCTACAAAACTAAAAGGAGGCAAAAAGAAATTTTTATCTTAAGTATTACTCCCCATCTTCTCCTTAAGGACTAACAAATACATATTACCTAGGAATAATCCACAACGAATGACAGTACATATCATTGTTGAACGCAACCTCACCTAGCAAACTGAAGAATCTCACTGCTTCACGTCAGGAACAGGAAGCAGCTGAGCAGACTGCAAACCTACGGCAAGCAGCAACAGCTTAGCACGACCGACCTCCGCTCCCCATCTCCTCCAGCTCCAGTTCTCCAGCAGCCTGCCTCGCCTCCCCATCTTCTCCTTCCTATTCCACAGCTCCAATAGTCGGTCACCCCCACCTCGTCCCAAGTGCCTGCCCTCTCCCCGTACACAGCCGAGTGGTGGTCGACCTGCAGCGAGCCGGCAACCTCAAGCTCCGGCCTGCCCGTGGGTCGAGATGGGGAAGGGACGTCTCGCACTCCCGGATCCGGTCCTCCACTTTTCCAATCACCCGCTCGCCCGCCTCGCAACCATCCGTGAGATAAAAATGTCGATGGCGGCGTGAGCGTCACGGATGGGAGGTGCGTTATCTGTACGAATTGGGCAGTCGACCACGGGGACGGGGGTTTGGTCGAGGGCGTTATCTGTACGAGCTGGGAAGTCGACCGCGGGGACGGGGGCTTGGTCGAGCCGTCGAGGGACGACCCGAATCTCAGGGGTAGCGGACGAAGGTAGGCTGCCCGGTCGCCGGAGATTTGATGGGTGGCGGCCAGACGGGGAAGAAGAGCTGTGTCGCTCGATGGCCAAGCCAGCAGGCGGGGCGGGAAGAAGATTCCCGGTCAGGGTAATCGGCTTGGCGGCGGTAGCGGAGGTAGGTGACGTTAGGGGTGGCGCCACGCCGGTCGGCGAGGCGGGAAGAAGATTCTCGGTCGACACAGAGAGCATGCACATCTAACAGGTACCAACCGGCACGGTGTCAATTTAGTAGTATTATGGGATTTGGTGGAAGGGCAAAACGGTAAAACCTGGGCGTGTTGAGGTGCTCAACATTGTTGAACCGATCTGATCCATTGATCTGGTATTTGAACGACTTAAATTTAATGTATCCGTAACATGTTTGCTCTTTTAATAGTAGTATAGATATAGATAATAATGCTTTGGTCAGCTTTCTTGACACGCTCCAAAGAAGAACGGTTTCGTCTGCACGTTTCTTGACACGCTCCACCGGCCCCTACTCCTACTGCCTACTCAGGGGCGGAGCCAGGATTTAGATATAGGGGGGCGAGAGCAGGTGGAGTCGGAAAAATTGTACAGTGTTCGGGCAAACGGCTGTAGATTTTCTTCCCACATGGTAATTGTGGTTTGTCAAAATTGAAAAAATCATTAATTTACAGTCTTAACCAGCATAACTATGGGTCATGAATGTAAAGTCAGCATCAAATGTATATTCAGACTGTAGATGAAAATTATGGAATTTTCTGGCTTGAACGGAGAACTATTGCTGATCGGCTAGCACTTTACAATGCTTGAAAGTTGTGTATACACATGTTCAAAGACAGTTGACCAATTATATGTGTAGAGGCTTGTCAAAAAAAATGTTATAGCAGCGTACCTCTAGATTTGATTCTTTTGGTCAGTATAGTTCAGAGATCGACATCCTCTGAGATGGTGAGCCGCCGTAACAGTCGGCATGGATCAACAGTTTAGCACGACGGCGTCCAAAGAGGGTTTCCTAGCGCATGGCTCTTAGCGTGGTTTGGGAGGTGCGGCAGGCACCGCGACAGATCGATCTGCGATTAGGGTACTGATCCGCCTCCGCAAATAGAACGAAAGTTATGGAGAAAGAAGACGTGGGTACCGATCTGCTCCGCAAATAGATCGATCTGCTATACCGATCGGGAGCTTCAGGAGTCAAGACGATGGCCTAAACTGGGCTAGGCTTCATGGTGTACAAGTGCATACGACAAGACATCTAATACAGAAATTATCTACGTGAATTAGCACGTACATATCACACACTCTGTTAATACGTATACAAAATCATTAGGGGGGGGGGGGGGGGGGGGGGCGGGGAGTCTGATCCCTGCTAGCACCCCCTGTCTCCGCCCCTGTGCCCTACTGTTGCACATACATTTGATATTTCTGCATGCATATTGTTCGCCTTGGCCCTCGGGTGTGTGTGTGTGTGTGTGGCAAATAGGTACATCTTCTACACATGCCGGATCCCGGCGGTGTGTATCTAGAATGGAATCGAAGAGGACCTTCTACTCGTCTTACGGACCTAGAGTATACGGTACTGTTGGGCCATGGCCCATAGCCATGGCAGTGACGATATCCAAGCCCTGCCCATAAGAGTGGAAACATTTTGATTGTTTGGCAAACTAAATCGACTAAATAATCCGTTCAAAACATCGGTTAAATATTTGTTTATGGCAAACTAAATCAAGTGAAACACCTGTAGTTATACGAGATTGTCGAGGTACGTTCATCGGTGCTTCTACTGCTAAGCTTGTACATAGTTTCCGCCGAGGCCGCTGCTCTCGTTGAGGGTGTGAAATTTGCCCAAAATGTTGGCTGCAATAATGTTTTTCTGTAAATGGATAATCTAGTTGTGGTGGACTTAGAAGGGCAATACTGGACATTCTATGGTGGCTGCTCCCATTTTAGAAGATTGTCGCAATTTGTTGAGAGAATTCGGTAAGGTTTTGATTGAGCATTGTAATAGGGAATCTAACATGGTTGCTCATGTTCTAGCTCAAAAGGGGCATGATGATCCACCAACGTTGTGGCTGGACCCCCCCCCCCCCCCCCCCCCCCCAGGTTTTATTCCTGGTTTACTTGCGGACGATGTAAGTGTTATTTGAGATTAATAAAGCTAGACCATATAAAAATGGCGAAACACCAATTTCTCTGTGTGTGCAAGTGAAAACTACTTTCTCCCCTTACAAAAAGTTAACATTACCCACACATAAGATAGAGCTCGATCACCGCTAGAAGACAAAAACATCACCGGCCCAAACCTTTATTCTAGTCACCTTCGGGCTTCTGAGCAGTCACACCCTCTTTGCCTCCACCTCCCCCGCGAACGAACGTCGACCGAAGTACCTGCCATCGCCACCCAACACTGTTGTCGCTCCCGTGCCTTCTCGCCCCGCCCTTCCCAAATCACGACATACGTTGATCCGCCGGCACCCTCGTTTATCCCACTACACCCTTGTGCCCCTTTCTTCTTCAACACCAGCGAACCCACACTAACCCCTATGTAAGTTTGTTGCTCGACTTCGCCTTGCCTATGGCTCGGTGCCGCCTCTATGTTGTGGATCTGGTTGCCGGCTCTGACGAGGTGGTATGGGAGGTGTGTGTGTGTGGGTATAGAAGGTCCAAAATCAAGAAGGAGAAGGGAGGGCATCATGAAGAATTATAAAATGTGAGGAAGAGAAGAAATGAGAGGGAGTTGGTGGGCCAACCCACGAGATGATCGTGCACGCAGTGCAGTCTACGGCGAGAGAGCAATTTCATACCTAATCCTTTTTAGAGATTGTTTCCAACTGGGCTAACCCCTTACTATGAAATATGAATTGCTTAGCCAAAATATCTAGTTGGTTAAAAAAGCAACATGAGATGGGATTTTTTTTTTCATAACGTGTGATACCCGGTCTCTGCATAACGATGATGCATATAGCCTTATATTAAAATAAAAATTACAAGATCTCAAAGTATACGCAATGTATGCCAAGGAGATGGGAAATAAGGCAGTGAGTTGGTCGTCTCCGGGATTTGCATATCTCATAAATCGATTAGACATTCTCGACAGACATGCGTGACTCCGAACCCGAAGAACACACACGCACACAGTATTCAACCGATTAATCATGCATGCATTCGAGGTGATTATATGTCTATCAGACAAGCTCATGGTTAGAGCATCTCCAGTCGCACCGCCCAAACGGCCGCCCAAAGCACTTTTGGGGCCGTTTGGGGCTTTTGGACCAAAAAATTCTCCCACTCGGACCGCCTAAATCGAAACTGGTCCGAAATTTTGTCCGGCACACCCCAACCACGCCCTATGCCAAGGGTTTCTGTGGGGACCCCGGACTAGCTGTCCGAAATACCCGATTATGCTTAACACAACGATCCCGTGATCAGTCTGTCGTTGCACATAATCCGAACTGAATATCAAAGTTTACATCCAATACCGAGTTTAAAGTCTTACAACCAGGGCCATACTGGCCTAATTATACATAGGTGCCTTCAAGGGCCAATCATCTTTATTCAGCGGAAGCTACGATAGTAGGGCTAATCCACCTAACAACACCGACAGGCAGCTGGCTTATGAAGATCTTAGTTCGCATAGACGTCGCCGAACTCCTCTTCAACGTAGGGCTCCTCGAAATCTGGCTAAGACAATAGCCAGGGACGAAACCAATATGAGTACATTTGATTGTACTCGCAAACTACCCCAACTAGAGTAAGCACTAGTTTTAGTTTGTAAACTTTTACTTAGCTTTGAAACGACTTAGAAGAAAGCCTTTTCTGAAAAGGGGAAGAAGAAATTTTTTTACAACCATCCTTTGAGAAGACATCATTTTAGCTGTTTCCCCGAAACTCCTCCGGTATCCAACCACATTCCAATCATGGTTCCCAAACCCATCACAACCTCGTACCAACTCATTGGTACAGGTATGCAACCTTTTTCTACTTCATTTTCCTTTCAAAACTTAATATTTTATAAAATTTGCACATGGTCTTAAAACAGCCTCCCAACTGTCCATATCCGAGGACTCGGCTATTCGAATAGTTTTACCCTCTGCAGAGGTAGCACGCTTTTCCCACACCCATCCGGTCACTCATCGTGTCAGCCACGTCCCGCCATACCAGAGGTATGCGAAGTTGAGTTCCCGGCCATAGTCTGTCCTTTGCTCATGCTAGTATAGGACCCTGCCTTTACGACACTTTCCATCGACACTCAAATCCTCAGAAACTAAGTGTGAGGACTCGTAGTTCTGTCCGGCGGACCCAAGGGAGCCCTTCAATCCTCTTCCTCCGACATGTTCATACCGGCTTCCGGTAGACTCAATGAAGAGGACCCAGGTCAGGGGGTAGGTCACCAAACCATCCCTCATGGAACGAGGTCATCCTCGTTGTTGAGGCATCCAGTACTAACACGAGCAAATTATATGACTACGCCCTTGCCCATATGTGGGTAAATGTGGTCGCACCGGTTATTGGTTGGTCGCCATAGTGTTAGGACACAATGTGCACTTTTCCAAAACAACACCACCATTCTCCAACTTAATACCGACCTTTCGGCATTTCACCTTCATCCAAGTACCTTCAAAGGAGTTTTTTAAACATTGTTTTTCCCAACTTATAGTTTTAAATAACTACTTTATACTTCTACATAAGGTGGCAAAAATAGTTTTTAGGTATTTTGCAAAGGGATTTTTCTAAAATCATTGATTCCTTGGAATAACTCTGGAGACTAAAATAGATGTATATAAATGCAAGCTCAGTGAAGTAGCTTGCCTTGTTCAACACAGTGGTACTGGTCCTGATCTTCGGGTTCAACGAAACCTCCTTCTTCGATAAATCCGTCAATGGTATCGTCTAAACGTTAAACAAGCAAAACAAACAATCACTATACTAGCTCAAACATCATCACATCATTACAATCACAAATGCTACAATTAGCTACTGCACACATCAAGCAACACAAGGTGGTTTTAATTTAATTGAATTAAACTTTATTTAATTGCTTTCAAACTAAGGCAGAATCTAGTGGTACACCATTTAATTCACCATTTAATCTATGTTGGTCACAAAAATTCAAACTAAATTTCTATGGATAGCTACTGATGTGTAGAAGATCACCCAATTGGATTGGGGTCATTTGGAGTTACCAAACTCCCTACACATTTGTTTTAGTTCAGAAGGTTTTCAAACAAGTTTTAGCTACCAAACAAATTAGGTTGCTCCAAAAATTAAATCCTCTTAGGGGCAACTAACTTTGGTTACAAGTGATCTAAAAAATTGGTTTGAGCTTAATTGGACCTACTGATAAATCACACTAATTGGTTTAGTGCAGAAGGGTGCACTGAAGTTCAACCAAAGGCTAAGGATTTTAGACTACTCAATTAATTCTACCAAAATTTGGGGAGCTAAAGGATCCTAATACAAAGCTACCAAAATTGGTTTCAAGTTATTTGGATTTATATAACTCCAGAAACAAATGGTTTAGTGTTTTAAACCTTCTGGAGCATTTTTATTAATACATTTTTATTATTTATTTAAATGAGATGAGACCACTTTGGTGAGTTAAAGAATTTTATAAGCTTTCCAGAACATTTGAGTTTGATTTATTTGGATTCCTAGAACTCGAATAATGAATTTCTAAACTAGGTCCAGTACTGAATTTTCCAGAGAAAAAGAATTAGGAAAAACATCTCCTCTGGATAATGTTTAAAACTATGACATGTGGGGTCGGGTGGTCAGTGACTCAGTGGAAAAATTCCCGCGTGTGGATAATGTTCAAAACGCTGACGGGTGGGTCCCGCTTGTCGGCGTCTTAACGAAACGAATCGGTACGCTACCGTTGGATCCAGATCCAACGGCTCACAGCGGCCGCGAACGGCGACGACCACAAACGGGCGGCGCCGCCGCGCCGGCGACGGTGACGAGCACGGATAGCTCACCTGGGGGCTCGGGAGGTGGCGGAGATGACGCAGAAAGGCGGCGGAGGTTCGAGAAAGGTCGTGGGGGCACTGGGGCTTGCTGGAACTGGACGGAGCGTCGGCGGTGAGCTCCCTCCCCTTCCCGTGGCACGTCCCGAACTCCGGCGAGGTCTCGTCGACGCGTCTGTGCACGGAACAACGGAGAAAAAGGCGGGGAGGATGCGGTGATGATGGGGAAGATGGTCTCAGCAGAGAAAAGAGAGGGGAGAGGGTGGCATGGCCCTGCCATGCTCGGCTCCGACCTCGGCCTGCGGCACGCACGGCCGAGCTTGAACACGGCCGCTGCTGCGGCTTGCCTGCCCTTCTGGCGCTTCTGGAGAGTGAGTGGAGTGAGGGAGGGTGGTGGCGAGGTGTGGGGAGAAGGGGTGGGGCGGGGCGGCTTTTATAGGGAGCTTCCCTCACGGCCATCAATGGCACGGAGGTGCAGAGGGGGTAGGAGGGGTGCGGGGTCCGGTTGGAGGCGTCTAGGAGGTTGCTGGGAGCTAGGGAGTGCTGCAGGGGTGGTCAGTTGGTCGGGGGGAGACAAGGGTGGCGCGGCGTGTTGCGATGCCGTGCGCGGCCCGCCACGGCGAGCGGCGTGTACGGCATGGACGGTGTGCACGCTAGGGAGCGTCTGCGACGGCGTGGTCTCGTCGAGCAGGAGCAGAGGGTGGAGTGTGGTGCGGTGGACGCAGCGCAGCGTCGCCTCACGGTCGCGTCGTCCCCCTCCACGGAGGTGACCCGTGCGGCAGCACGCCATGGCCGGCAATGGCGTGGCGTCGCCCACACACCAGCTCTGGGTCAACGAGCACGTCTCCCTCTTGCTCTGATGACTGAGGGGAGTGAGGGGGAGGGTGTGGAGCAAGCAATGGATGCAGGGATCCATCCAATCGACTGATTGGAGTTCGGTTTCAGGGATTGAGGATGAACACGGGCAGTGCCCACCATGTGTTCGATGAAATTCCAGAACCAAATTCAAATTTGAATTTTCTGAAATTCTTTCCATGGTTTGCTTCAAAATAATTTGTCAAGGTTTGTGGTACCACTGGGGTATTTATTTTGGAAGTGTAGCTTGGTGATTTTGATGATTTCCAAAGTTAAAGAAACATTTGGAATTTTGAAAATAGAATTTAGGATATTTGAAATAAAGAAGGAGAGGAAAGTGTTAAGGGTGAAAATGAGAGGGTTCACTTCTCTCCACTGAATTTTTGGTTTGGAATAATTTTTTTTGAATCCACACTTGTGGTTTTAGTGTGACACTTGTCACATTAGTTTTATTGTTTCTATTATTTGTTTGATTTCTTTTCTTTTCTTTTCTCAGGTTTTTATTTATTTTTTTTAGCAAACAAACCAACACAAGCAAGCAAAACAACAAACACACAAAAATAACAAAAGTTTTTGTTGGCCCACAATTTGACTAATAAAGCTGGGTTACAATTTTGGGATGTTACAGATCCTTCCCCCCTTAGAATAAATCTCGTCCCGAGATTGGCTGGGCTTAGGTGCTAAAGAGGTGGGAAATTCGCTCCTAAGATAGTCTCACGTTCCCAAGTTGCTTCCTCTTCGGAGTGGTTAGTCCACTGGACTTTATAAAACTTGATCTTGTTCCTCCGGGTGAGACGAATATCTTCGTCGAGAATTTTGAATGGTCTCTCACGATAAGTCAGATCATGGTTCAGGTCAATGGAGTGGTGGTCAATGTTCTTGAAAACATCGGGCTGGTCAGGAACTTCAAGACACTTCCGGAGCAGAGAGATGTGGAAGACGTCATGAAATTCCGATAATTCTGGGGGCAACTCTAACTGATAGGCTACTTCTCCGCGACGGGCAAGAATCTTGAAAGGTCCAATATATCTGGGTGCCAACTTTCCTTTGACATGGAAACGTTGCATCCCTTTGAGTGGTGTCACCCGAAGATAGACAAAATCTCCAGGTTGAAAGGTGACGTCACGACGCTTGGGATCAGCATAACTTTTCTGACGGGATTGGGCCGTTTTGAGACGTTCACGGATAAGTTGGACTTGCTCCTCGGCTTCACGGAGGGTATCTGGTCCAAACACTTTTCCTTCTCCGGTCTCGGACCAGTTCAAGGGTGTACGACACTTCTTGCCGTAAAGTGCTTCAAATGGGGCCATTTGCAGACTGGACTGATAACTATTGTTATAGGAAAACTCTGCAAACGGAAGGCAATCTTCCCATTTAGAGCCATAGGCTAGGACACATGCGCGAAGCATATCTTCCAGAATCTGGTTTACTCGCTCAGTCTGTCCTCCGGTCTGAGGGTGATAGGCTGTGCTGAATGATAAGTGGGTTCCGAGGGCTTCGTGAAGAGCTTTCCAGAACCGTGAGGTGAACTGCGTGCCTCTGTCAGATACAATCCTCTTAGGCACTCCGTGCAGGCTTACTACCGGACATATACAAGTCTGCTAGCTGGGCTCCGGTGTGAGTGGTCTTGACGGGGATAAAATGGGCAACTTTGGTCAGCCGATCAACGATGACCCAGATTGAGTCATGGCCTCGGTTTGACCTAGGAAGTCCGGTATAAAATCCATTCCGATTTCATCCCATTTCCACTCGGGGGTCTTAAGGGGTTGGAGCAATCCTGCAGGGCGCTGGTGCTCTGCTTTGACTCGCTGACAGATATCACACTTGGCCACGAAAGAACCAATCTCTCGCTTCATTCCATGCCACCAAAACTTCTCACGAAGATCTTGGTACATCTTGGTTCCTCCGGGGTGGATCGAGTATGGGGTATTGTGGGCTTCTTTAGGATCAGACCCTTGAGTTCCTTATCATCGGGCACACATAGGCGTCCTTTGAATCTCAGAACTCCTTCAGCATCTATGGCAAAACCAGGTGCTTTGTCGGGGTATCTTTTTTTAATTCCTTCGATACTCTCATGACCCTTCTGGGCTTCTTTGATTTGGTCCAACAGGGTTGGGGCTAACTCCAGGTTGGCAAGATATCCATGGCTAACCAATTCAAGTCCGAAATCTTCGAACTCCTTAAACAAGGCTGGTTGTTCTGCTTGGATTAGGGTATTCAGGGTGCAGGGCTTCCGGCTTAGGGCATCGGCTACCACATTGGCTTTTCCGGGATGGTAATGAATTCCGACATCATAGTCCTTAATCAATTCCATCCACCTTCTCTGCCTCAGATTCAACTCCTTCTGAGTGAAAATGTACTTCAAGCTTTTGTGATCTGTATAGACCTCGCAGCGATGACCCACAAGATAGGGTCGCCATGTTTTCAAAGCGAAAACCACAGCTGCTAATTCCAGATCATGGGTTGGGTAATTCTCCTCATGCGGTCGCAACTGTCGAGACAGGTACGACACAACTTTTCCTTCTTGCATCAGAACGCAACCAAGTCCGAGACGTGAAGCATCACAATACACGTCGAAACTCTTGGTGACGTCTGGCATGACTAGGATTGGGGCTGAAGTCAGTCTCTTCTTCAGTTCTTGGAAACTATCTTCACACTTCTGGGTCCATTCAAACTTCTTATCCTTCTTCAACAACTGGGTCATGGGTTTGGCTATACTGGAGAATCCTTCAACGAACTTGCGGTAATAACCTGCTAGTCCGAGAAAACTTCGGATTTCAGTTACACTGGTGGGGATTTCCAGTCTAGAATGGCTTTGATTTTCTCGGGGTCAACAGAGATTCCTCCTGCAGACACAACATGTCCGAGGAATGCCACTTCACTTAGCCAAAATTCACACTTGCTAAGTTTGGCATACAGTTTGTGTTCTCTGAGGGTCTCCAAAACCAACGCAGATGTTCAGCATGCTCTTCTTCGTCTTGGAGTAGATAAGGATATCATCGATGAAGACAACCACGAACTTGTCGAGGTACTCCATGAAGATCTTATTCATGAGATTCATGAAATAAGCAGGGGCATTGGTCAAGCCAAAGGACATAACGGTGTATTCAAACAATCCGTATCGGGTGGTGAAGGCGGTCTTGGGAATGTCAGACTCTCGAATCTTCAACTGGTGATAACCTGTCCGAAGATCGATCTTAGAAAAGACTCGGGCTCCGTTCATCTGATCGAACAGATCCTCGATCTTGGGGGGGATACTTGTTCTTGATGGTTACATCATTGAGCTTGCGATAATCCACACACAGGCGTGTGGTACCGTCTCTTTTGTCCACGAAGATGATGGTGATCCCCAAGGTGATGCGCTTGGGCGAATCAGACCTTTGCTGAGCTGATCAGCTAACTGCTTCTTCAACCACCAGTTCCTCTGGATTCATCCGGTAGGGTCTCTGGGATATAGGGGCTGTTCCAGGAATAAGTTCAATCACGAACTCAATATCCCGGTCTGGTGGCATACCAGGCAATTCCTCCGGGAAAACATCCTTGAATAGGTGACAACACGGATCTCATCTAGAGCTGGTCGGGCTATGCCTTCATGACAACAGGGTTGGGATTGATTGGCTTGTGATGCATACTCCACTTCGGTTCCTTGGTCTGTGGTGAGAGATACTGCTCTTCTGGCGCAGTCGATACGACCATGATACTTTGCTAACCAATTCATACCCAGAATGACATCTATGCCTTGGGTTCCTAGAATGATTAGATCGCTGGAAAGTTTTCTCCTTTGATCTCAAGAGAGACGTCGGGACAAAACAGCTTGGTCTCTACTAGGAACTCTGGGGTTTGTATAAGCAGGGGTTTGGACAAGAGGCTCCCGACTAGACCTCCCTTAACAACAAACTCCTTGGTAACAAAGGAATGGGTAGCACCAGAATCAAACAGGACAGTTGCAGGTACTGAGTTGACAAGGAACGTACCCAGCACAACATCTGGCGCTTCCTGGGCTTCTTCAGTGTTGATGTGGTTCAGACGGCCTCTTGCAACAGCAGCATTGCCACGGGGTGCAGCATTCTTGCCATTTCCATTTCCATTACGGCCTTGTCCAGAGTTGGGTGCTGGTGCATTGGGGCGCTGAACGTTCCTCTTGGGATTGGGGCATCTCGGAGTAATGACCCTTGTTGCCGCATTCAAAGCAGACAACGCTGGCAGTAGGGGTAAAAGTGTGGTGTTTCCTCCGGGACGATTGTTGCCATTGGGGCGGTAGTTGTTGTTGTGTTTGGGCGGGGGACATTGTTGTTGTTGTTGGGACGGTTGGGATAGTTGGGACGTGGAGCTGGGGGTGGTCGATAAACTGGCTTGGGTGCTGGCTGGAAGGTGCGGGTTTCTGGCTGCTGGAACCTTCCTGAATATTCATCCTTCTCTTGCGGCCTTCAAACATGGATTTGCGCTTGGTCTCCAGCTGAATTGCCTTGTCCACTAGTGACTCCAGATCACGGAAGTCATGGACAACCAAGGCACATTGCATCTCATCATGGAGTCCGTTCAGAAAGCGCTCCATCTTCTTCTTTTCCGTGTCGGTATCTTCAGGAGCATACCGAGCAAGATCGGTAAACTCATCCAGATAACCAACCACATCTCTGCCTCCCTGCCTTAGCTTACGGAACTCATCCTTCTTCCTCTCGATAAGACCGCTAGAGATGAACTTCTTGCGGAATTTGTCCTTGAACTCCTCCCAGGTAATGACATGACCGCTTGCTGGATGGTCTTGGTAGTTTCCCACCAAGCTCTTGCAGGTCCAGCAAGGTAGTGGGTAGCATACAGGACCTTCTCATTCTCTCCTACCGAGGCAACTTCCAGGTTGTTTTCAATAGTGCGGATCCAGTCATCTGCTTCCAGGGGTGAAGTCCCTTGGAATAGGTAGGCGGTGTGGTCTTCTGGAAGTCACTCAGGGTAGAGCGCTGATTTCCACCCTCGTCGCCATTGCCATTGCCACCATTGTTGTTCTGGTTGGCGTGGGCAGCAGCAAGTTGCTGCAGGGCGGCGAGATGAGCTTGACGCTCTTCCCGGGCAGCTTGGCGATCCTCCATGATGATCGCAAGCAGTTGAGCAGCGGTGGGTTCCGGCGGGGTGGTGGTGTCGCGTGCTGGTTGTGGCGAGTGTTCGTCATCCTGGAATAGATACGATATAAGAGGCAAGGCAAAAAGGCTTTGGCTAACGATGAAGTCACAAAGGGGGTGGTTGATGAAACACTTAGTCAAACAAGACCATCACATTTATTCAACACAATCATCACATCAAGGAGTTCACACATCAAGCTTACAACATCCTACTACACCTAATGTACATACAACATGGTTTCTCTAGGAACCAACACATAAACTCTACTCGCATAGGGGGTCGACACAGTCCTAGGTAGTGCTCTCGTCGCTCAACTACTGAGGTGGAACCTCAGGCTCGACGATCTCAACGTCTGAGTCGTAGGGTGGCTCCTCGGGATCCTCCTCCTCGAGAACTGGCTCAGACGGCTCCTCCTCCTCGTCAACTAACTCCTCCTCGTCGTCCTCCTCCCCATAGTCCATCTCCTCTAAGTAGTCCTCATCATCGCTGATGAAGGCACTGTTCTCCTTGCGGAGATCCTCGCCCTCCTCCTCCATCTCGTTCGCCTGCTGCTCCATCTCGTCTATCATCTCGTTCTGCTCTGCTACCGTCTTGCGGAGCCTGACGATAGTCCTCCTCTGACGGGCCAGCTTCAGGCGGAGATTGTCATTCTCCCACTTCAGCTGGGTCTCACGGACTCGGGCATCGTCGAGGGAGCTACGCTGGAAGTGAACCTTGAGTCTAGCATCGCGCAGGTTCTCCTGGGTGTCGTGAAGTAGCACCTCCATGTCGGTGATGTACTCGCCGAAGAGAGTGTGCTGCGCGGGGTAGGTGGGGTTTCCCTCATCGTCACGCCTCCCGAAGTACTGGAAACGAGTGCCAACCAGCTCGTCCTTGTGCTCCTCACAAAGGCGGGCTAGCAGCCTCTGCATAACTCGGGTCAGACCGTCAACCCAAGTAGTGTCCATCGTGGAGTAGACCAAGTCCTTGGAGCGGGGTGGCTGAATCCTGCCTCGGACGGACGACTTGATGAGCCAGGACAGGTTCCCATCACCGAGGGAATCGACCTGAGTTCCCTCAAACTCTGGAACAGGGCGTCCCAAAGTCTGGCTCAACTCGTACAAGTCCTGCTCGAACATCAGCAGGCCGTCCTTCCTAACTTGGACGAACTCGGTGACGTTGGGTGCCATCTACAAGTTTAAGCAAAATTTTAAGTTAGTTAAGTGACATGAGTATCAAATGTAAACTTAATGGAGTAACAAGTGTGCAAAATTTTAAGGGTTCAAGAAAAGACAACTCTTAATGAGTATAAGGTTTTTACATAAATGGAAGGGTTGGGGAGATAAGAAATTTTCGAAAATACTCCACTTCCTTGTTTTAGAAATTAACTTTTGTAACTCCTAACTAACGCCCATGTTAACTAAGGTCTCCTAAAGTCAGGATGGCTCTGATACCAGCTCTGTGGGGACCCCGGACTAGCCGTCCGAAATACCCGATTATGCTTAACACAACGATCCCGTGATCAGTCTGTCGTTGCACATAATCCGAACTGAATATCAAAGTTTACATCCAATACCGAGTTTAAAGTCTTACAACCATGGCCATACTGGCCTAATTATACATAGGTGCCTTCAAGGGCCAATCATCTTTATTCAGCGGAAGCTACGGTAGTAGGGCTAATCCATCCTAACAACACCGACAGGCAGCTGACTTATGAAGATCTTAGTTCGCATAGACGTCGCCGAACTCCTCTTCAACGTAGGGCTCCTCGAAATCTGGCTAAGACAATAGCCAGGGACGAAACCAATATGAGTACATTTGAATGTACTCGCAAACTACCCCAACTAGAGTAAGCACTAGTTTTAGTTTGTAAACTTTTACTTAGCTTTGAAACACTTAAAAGAAAGCCTTTTCTGAAAAGGGGAAGAAGAAATTTTTACAACTATCCTTTAAGAAGACATCATTTTAGCTGTTTCCCCGAAACTCCTCCGGTATCCAACCACATTCCAATCATGGTTCCCAAACCCATCACAACCTCGTACCAACTCATTGGTACAGGTATGCAACCTTTTCTACTTCATTTTCCTTTCAAAACTCAATATTTTATAAAATTTGCACATGGTCTTAAGACAGCCTCCCAACTGTCCATATCCGAGGACTCGGCTATTCGAATAGTTTTACCCTCTGCAGAGGTAGCACGCTTTTCCCACACCCATCCGGTCACTCATCGTGTCAGCCACGTCCCGCCATACCAGAGGTATGCGAAGTTGAGTTCCCGGCCATAGTCTGTCCTTTGCTCATGCTAGTATAGGACCCTGCCTCTACGACACTTTCCATCGACACTCAAATCCTCAGAAACTAAGTGTGAGGACTCGTAGTTCTGTCCGGCGGACCCAAGGGAGCCCTTCAATCCTCTTCCTCCGACATGTTCATACCGGCTTCCGGTAGACTTCAATGAAGAGGACCCAGGTCAGGGGGTAGGTCACCAACCATCCCCTCATGGAACGAGGTCATCCTCGTTGTTGAGGCATCCAGTACTAACACGAGCAAATTATATGACTACGCCCTTGCCCATATGTGGGTAAATGTGGTCGCACCGGTTATTGGTTGGTCGCCATAGTGTTAGGACACAATGTGCACTTTTCCAAAACAACACCACCATTCTCCAACTTAATACCGACCTTTCGGCATTTCACCTTCATCCAAGTACCTTCAAAGGAGTTTTGAAAAACATTGTTTTTCCCAACTTATAGTTTTAAATAACTACTTTATACTTCTACATAAGGTGGCAAAATAGTTTTTAGGTATTTTGCAAAGGGATTTTTCTAAAATCATTGATTCCTTGGAATAACTCTGGAGACTAAAATAGATGTATATAAATGCAAGCTCAGTGAAGTAGCTTGCCTTGTTCAACACAGTGGTACTGGTCCTGATCTTCGGGTTCAACGAAACCTCCTTCTTCGATAAATCCGTCAATGGTATCGTCTAAACGTTAAACAAGCAAAACAAACAATCACTACTAGCTCAACATCATCACATCATTACAATCACAAATGCTACAATTAGCTACTGCACACATCAAGCAACACAAGGTGGTTTTAATTTAATTGAATTAAACTTTATTTAATTGCTTTCAAACTAAGGCAGAATCTAGTGGTACACCATTTAATTCACCATTTAATCTATGTTGGTCACAAAAATTCAAACTAAATTTCTATGGATAGCTACTGATGTGTAGAAGATCACCCAATTGGATTGGGGTCATTTGGAGTTACCAAACTCCCTACACATTTGTTTTAGTTCAGAAGGTTTTCAAACAAGTTTTAGCTACCAAACAAATTAGGTTGCTCCAAAAATTAAATCCTCTTAGGGAACTAACTTTGGTTACAAGTGATCTAACAAAATTGGTTTGAGTTTAATTGGACCTACTGATAAATCACACTAATTGGTTTAGTGCAGAAGGGTGCACTGAAGTTCAACCAAAGGCTAAGGATTTTACACTACTCAATTAATTCTACCAAAATTTGGGGAGCTAAAGGATCCTAATACAAAGCTACCAAAATTGGTTTCAAGTTATTTGGATTTATATAACTCCAGAAACAAATGGTTTAGTGTTTTAAACCTTCTGGAGCATTTTTATTAATACATTTTTATTATTTATTTAAATGAGATGAGACCACTTTGGTGAGTTAAAGAATTTTATAAGCTTTCCAGAACATTTGAGTTTGATTTATTTGGATTCCTAGAACTCGAGATAATGAATTTCTAAACTAGGTCCAGTACTGAATTTTCCAGAGAAAAAGAATTAGGAAAAACATCTCCTCTGGATAATGTTTAAAACTATGACATGTGGGGTCGGGTGGTCAGTGACTCAGTGGAAAAATTCCCGCGTGTGGATAATGTTCAAAACGCTGACGGGTGGGTCCCGCTTGTCGGCGTCTTAACGAAACGAATCGGTACGCTACCGTTGGATCCAGATCCAACGGCTCACAGCGGCCGCGAACGGCGACGACCACAAACGGGCGGCGCCGCCGCGCCGGCGACGGTGACGAGCACGGATAGCTCACCTGGGGGCTCGGGAGGTGGCGGAGATGACGCAGAAAGGCGGCGGAGGTTCGAGAAAGGTCGTGGGGGCACTGGGGCTTGCTGGAACTGGACGGAGCGTCGGCGGTGAGCTCCCTCCCCTTCCCGTGGCACGTCCCGAACTCCGGCGAGGTCTCGTCGACGCGTCTGTGCACGGAACAACGGAGAAAAAGGCGGGTGAGGATGCGGTGATGATGGGGAAGATGGTCTCAGCAGAGAAAAGAGAGGGGAGAGGGTGGCATGGCCCTGCCATGCTCGGCTCCGACCTCGGCCTGCGGCACGCACGGCCGAGCTTGAACACGGCCGCTGCTGCGGCTTGCCTGCCCTTCTGGCGCTTCTGGAGAGTGAGTGGAGTGAGGGAGGGGTGGTGGCGAGGTGTGGGGAGAAGGGGTGGTGCGGGGCGGCTTTTATAGGGAGCTTCCCTCACGGCCATCAATGGCACGGAGGTGCAGAGGGGGTAGGAGGGGTGCGGGGTCCGGTTGGAGGCGTCTAGGAGGTTGCTGGGAGCTAGGGAGTGCTGCAGGGGTGGTCAGTTGGTCGGGGGGAGACAAGGGTGGCGCGGCGTGTTGCGATGCCGTGCGCGGCCCGCCACGGCGAGCGGCGTGTACGGCATGGACGGTGTGCACGCTAGGGAGCGTCTGCGACGGCGTGGTCTCGTCGAGCAGGAGCAGAGGGTGGAGTGTGGTGCGGTGGACGCAGCGCAGCGTCGCCTCACGGTCGCGTCGTCCCCCTCCACGGAGGTGACCCGTGCGGCAGCACGCCATGGCCGGCAATGGCGTGGCGTCGCCCACACACCAGCTCTGGGTCAACGAGCACGTCTCCCTCTTGCTCTGATGACTGAGGGGAGTGAGGGGGAGGGTGTGGAGCAAGCAATGGATGCAGGGATCCATCCAATCGACTGATTGGAGTTCGGTTTCAGGGATTGAGGATGAACACGGGCAGTGCCCACCATGTGTTCGATGAAATTCCAGAACCAAATTCAAATTTGAATTTTCTGAAATTCTTTCCATGGTTTGCTTCAAAATAATTTGTCAAGGTTTGTGGTACCACTGGGGTATTTATTTTGGAAGTGTAGCTTGGTGATTTTGATGATTTCCAAAGTTAAAGAAACATTTGGAATTTTGAAAATAGAATTTAGGATATTTGAAATAAAGAAGGAGAGGAAAGTGTTAAGGGTGAAAATGAGAGGGTTCACTTCTCTCCACTGAATTTTTGGTTTGGAATAATTTTTTTTTTGAATCCACACTTGTGGTTTTAGTGTGACACTTGTCACATTAGTTTTATTGTTTCTATTATTTGTTTGATTTCTTTTCTTTTTCTTTTCTCCAGGTTTTTATTTATTTTTGTTTTAGCAAACAAACCAACACAAGCAAGCAAAAACAACAAACACACAAAAATAACAAAAGTTTTTGTTGGCCCACAAATTTGACTAATAAAGCTGGGTTACAATTTTGGGATGTTACAGTTTCCTTCGGCG
This sequence comes from Poa pratensis, assembly GCA_947311845.1. NCBI lineage: Eukaryota > Viridiplantae > Streptophyta > Magnoliopsida > Poales > Poaceae > Poa > Poa pratensis. The sequence continues at coordinate 42,544,656 of CAMZMU010000095.1, read as the reverse complement.
GCGCCGGACACAAAATTTCCATCCGGGCAGAGGGAAAAATCACACGCGTCAGTTACCCAGGCCCCTCTCTCTCCTCATCCCTCATCTATCCACCTACCACATCCTCTCTCTCCTCGTACTCTCTCCCCACCGCTCCTTCGTTCTGGCCTCCCGTGTAGGAAATTGTGTCTTGCAACATTTTATATATCTACTACATTGTCCGGAATTAAACTTCAATGTGGAAGTGTCACGGAAATAACAGGGAATTATTGATGCACATGTACTTAACGAAATATACTTAAGGAAGCCGATACGTCTATACTGGAATACAGTGTATATTAATACGCTGGAATTATACCCGGGAACAGTATAGAGTGGAATGCCAGGTTGTCCGTAGGATTGGCTCTATGGATTGTTAAAGCCTGCGAGTTTTGATTGTGTATTCAAACTCGGCGCATGACTCACACATGCGTGCTGGGACCTAATTATTTAACAGTAATAGGCTCGGTAATTGGCTGTTAGGTATGGTGGTCGTTCTAACATGTCACGAGTCCTATCTGGAAACAGATTGATTTATCTGGAATTTGGAGTCAATATAAAGGTCCCACCCTCTAGCCTCAATATGCATTGTGAGCGGCACCACCGATAAGGCAGAGGAATAGAGGGTAGGCCGAAATTGTTCCAACCCTAATTTTCCTACATTGGTATCAGAGCCGAGTTAGGTCTACGATGATCGCCGCCGGGAGCCCGAGTCCAATCCGCAACGATGGTGTACGATCGCTGCCATGTTCCGCTGCGCAATCATCTCTCTGTTGTATTCGCTTCTGCCGTCGCCATCGTCGCGTTGTTACGCTGCGCGCTTGTCGCGGATTGCATGGAATATCTCGCTTGGATCGCGGTTGCGAGTTCTTCGTTTTTTTTCTTCTGCCGTCTGCTCCGATGGTGCTGCGTTGGTCTTTGTTGCTCCCTGACGCAGGGGGATCGAGCTTTGCTTGCGAGATTGAAGTCGTCGGATTTCGCGAGGACTAAGGAAATTGTTCGCACGGACATCGAGCAGGACGCGCGCTCGGTTTTGTACTGCAACTCGCTGGTGCCTGATCGATCTGGAAAACAAAGTTGTCTGGTTGTTGCTGCACATGGATCGATGAATAGTGTGCTGGTCGCTCGGTTGATAATTTCTCTTCAATTCACGTGGAACGAGGAAGGTGACACGTAACAGGAAGCCAGGAACCAGATTCTCTTCAATTCTTCAGATCGAGGAAGGCTGGCTGAAGATCGTGTCTACACGGAATTTCTCCTATCGTTGCACTACTGCTCTTGTTCTCCAATTCACTCGCAAAATCGAGGAAAGAAACGAGGCAGCAGACCGTTCTCTTGATTCTTTAATATTTACTAGACAATTTAGCGCGGCGACACGCCGCGCCCGTGTGGTGATACTGAATATTGAAATAGGTAATAATGTGTTTTTTTTCTTTTTTCTTGATCGAAAGCAACTAAATGGATTGTGAACATAAGAGAAGATGGTAGAGCGGAGATGTGATCTCTTAGGCGGTGGGTCTTAGTCGTGCATGTACATACTCAAATAAATTTATCTAAAGCGTGGTCATATTTTTGTTTTGCAAATACGAAGAGTCGTCAAATTTTCATCAGAATACTAATATTTATTCGTTCTAAGCGGTAGGACGACAGTCATACACTAATATAAAAGGTGTACAATCTGCCATGATACTACAGAAAGGATTGTTGAGTCCAAATAATTATACAAAGGTACACTTAAATTACTAAATATGCAACCGTAGCTACCACTTGCAACGTTCCTGATACCAAAAATTACTCACACACAAAATGAGGACCGTCATAATAAGACCTTTGAGGCCACGAACCTGCAGAAAACATGAAGACAGTAAGAATTAAGTAATGAAAGAAAAGGCAACTTACAGAATCAAGCAAATAGAAATCAAAATGCAACAACTCATGTTTTAAAAGCGCAATCAGATGCTTAGGGAAAGGAAGATCTACATTAGCAGGTGGGTAGCCTGCTTTCACAAACCGACGATGACGGCGAATATACATGTGTACGCGTTGGTTTACACCAACTCTATCTGCCGGCATGGAAGGTGTGGCTGCATCTGTAAATATAAGAAGACATAAAGCAGAAGAAAAAATAAAAATAAGAAAACATAAAGAAGGATTTCAGGAAAAAAGACACAATAAAATATAGCCGATAGTAAGAGGAACAAAAGAAAAATCTGCACCTGGAGCTACATCAGCAGACAATGTGTCGAAAGAATCATCCAACTCATCCAATTCCATGTCAGACAAATCGTATGCGGTCAGAGCATCGGAGACCTCGCATAAAACTGAAGAGAATCAGGCTCCCAATCCACATTCGGATATATCGAGATTAAATAGGAGGAAGATGGAAAAGGAGTCCAAGAGCTAGAAGAAAGGGCTGTGAGCAAGAATGAACATTCGGCTGGATGCCATCATTCAGCAAAGAACCACCATCAGGAAATTCATCAGCACGAATAATGTTTTTAATTTATCCTAAAATAGATGCACAACATATATGTATTAGAGGCAACCGTTGAAACAATTTATAGAAGATATAGAAAATTACCCAGCCACTGGTCATGAGGTGACGTCGCTCATCCTCTGTAGCTAGATTGGGGATTTCTGCCTGATGCTCACTTCCTATGGATGGGCTATTGGTCTGTCATCAAGGATGAAGCTTCTAAAGATAAATGGTTATCACCACCGTCTTCCACCTAAAGTGTCTCCATCTGTTAAGAAGTGGCAGGGGAAAAAGGCCAGTTGTCAGGGAACATCAAATTGAAATAAGAATTATTCTTCATCAACATAAATAAGTTTTGTATGCATTAAGGTTGAGTCAAAAGGGAGCATCATCAGCACATGCCCTGTTCTATCTGGAAAAAAATAGGCTTAATGTCTGAAGAAATGAACACATGAGAGCGTTCATCCCTTGCAAAACTCGCATGCATCTCTTAATCTCTACATGCATGATATATGTAGCGTCTGAAATGTGATATATGCAATGGGAAAGTGAACGGCATTGCTAATTCATTGCGTACTACAGCAAGCAACTGGAGTAGAAATAAATACTGCAACAGGACGAACTGCATTGTGCAGCCCTGAAGCCTTCATTTCTTGGAATCTCTCAAATAAAATTGATAAAAAAAAGCTTTGTAAAGTTTATCAAATGATTTGCACAAGACTTGTGAATTTAGCTACGATGATAACAGGAGAAGAAGAACAAACACCATTGATGACACCCAGAAGTCAGCAATTGTATTCATCCTTTACAATTCCAACTACGGACAGACAATGCTGGCAATGTTTACGATTTAGCCATGTTTAACTATTTGTGAGGGAGAGCTACAGCTGAGCATGATTCACATCTATGTGAATAAAAATGTTTTTTTTGTTAGATGAGTAAAACTCTATCATGACCGACAGGTTGCATCTCTCAGCATGAACAATAAGAAACCATACGGTATTACTTCATAAATTAATGTGCACAAATTACAGGGAACGGATATAATTGAAGTAGGCTGAGAATGCCTATATATATATAACAAATTCAGAAATTTAAGGAAACATAAAACTTCAGAAATTCAAGGCGCTTAAATTGCAGGAGATTGAGGCACTAACCAAGATCTGGTGTAGAAATTAAGAGATTGGGGGACATCTTGCAAGCGCAAATATTTAACATGTGTAAGACCATCTTTGGATTCCAGGAAAATTCATCCTAGTTGAAGGGTTGCCATTTTGCAGCAGCACCACCAAGTTGGTACGAATGCATCAGCTTTATCAGTCTAATTGAATTTCCACGACTTCCTCAGTTTCTTTGACACAAAACAATAATGAGAGAAGCAAATTCCTCGGCCCAGGTACATCAGTATGGCCAATAATGTATTTCCTTGTAGAATTCCTTTGTCTTTAGCAAAGAAGAACGAAATGTGCACGCCAGCTCATATATAGGTATACTGAAGTTGCATCTTCAGCTTGACAATCGCTGATATGTAGTCTCTTTATTCTTGGGTGAGGTGATTCGATGCTGGGAATGATTCTAACATATAACTAATATGAACGCATAATAAGCTTAGTTGTCAACAAAACATCATAATATACTGTAGCTGCTCTGTGTGTAGAATCAAGACTATGTAGTAAAATTTAAATACCTATACTGGAGCAACAACAACTAATCTGATATGACATCCATCATGCAAAAACCAATATTAATGCAAGTAACATGTATGTAATAAATAATCAGAACTTCTGGGCAATTCAACAGTTAATAAAGTGATCTATGTGTCGTTATATATTGCATCTAAGCAGCCAAGAACATAGTACTAAGCACTCTTATGCTCATGCCTTTGGACTATTCGCTACAATCTGAAGATAATAGGAGGTAAACTGTCTAAGAGGTTAATGGTATTAGTGATCGATAAACCAAACTGCATCCAGTAGGTAGATGTGTTAGTTCTTTACTGAATTCCAATCAAATATTCTCTGCTACACACCCTTAATTCAAGATAATAGGAGGTAAACTGTCTAAGAGGTTAATGGTATTAGTGATCGATAAACCAAACTGCATCCAGTAGGTAGATGTGTTAGTTCTTTACTGAATTCCAATCAAATATTCTCTGCTACACACCCTTAATTCAATGCAGTGCAAACAATTATGGAACAGTATTATAGCATGCTCTATGAAATTATTTGGACTAATATAACCAATTGCAATTCATTATGGAAAAATACAAACTTAAGTGGGAATACAGAATTTAGAAGCACATAGGAGTCAGGCCCTCCACCGCTACTCATAGACTAACACACCGAGACAAAATAAAAGACATGAACTTAGACAGGCTGATTATTCAAATAGAAAGTTAACGCTACAGTCAGTGCACTTAGTACAATGAAAGTTTGCAAACTCACTGTTGTTAGCCTGTATGTCTTTGTTGAAATCAATGTCAGTTCACAATCCAAGACCAGAGCAGGAACCTGCATAGCAAGTCAGCAACAACTCACGATTATAAATGAGGAGTTTAAGTACCACAGAAGCAAATTAGGATAGGATTTACCTTCTGGATAGCCCGACGCTGGGGATGGCGAGGAGCTCCCAGCTGCTGCCCGTGATGGCGCTCCCGCCCCTGAGCCTCCTCTCGCCGGTCGCCCCTCCGCAGATGGTGAGCGTACGGTCCAGACAGACCTTCTTCTCGTCTTCCCCACCTTCTACTTCGCCTGGCCTCCGTGTTTTCCAGTCGGCCGCCGCGGAACTGGTCGATACCGGCGAGCCCGCCGTCCATACAGCCCCCAGCACCGCCCCATCGCCTCCCGCGTCGTCTCGCTCCAGATCCGCGCTGCCCACGGTCGCGCGCGTGCTTGAGCGAGGACGCCAACGCCTACAGCGGCTTGAACGGCTCACAGGCGGGTCACCGGGTGACCGGCGCCTGGGGCTCCGCTGCCGACCCCGGCGCCAGCGGCGGCGGGCGGGAAGGTGAGGGATAGGGCGAGCAGGAGGAGGAGGAGGAGGAGGAGGGGCAAGGGAGGCATGTTGGATTGATGGAGGCCGTGGTGGTTGGGGGGAGAGGGAGAGAGTGGTTTGCCTTTGTCGTCGCTGTTGCCGCCTTCGCGCTCGAGCTCGGCAAGCAGGAAGTCGACCTCGACCGCCTGTTGCCGCTCTCCATCGACGACCTCGAGGACGGCGGCGACTCCGGGTTCGGGAAGTGGAGCGCCGGCTTCTACATCTCGACCTCGTCAGCGGCGGCGGCGGCTCGAGGGGTCGAGGCAGAGAGACTTCTGGCAAGGGCGGCGCGAGGACACGGGGAGTGGACTGGGAAATTTTGGGGGAGAGACAGCGGGGAGAGGCCACCGCCCACCGAGTGCGACCGGGTGACCGGGGGCGTGGGCGGAGGTAACCGGGAACGTGGCGGCACGGGATTGGCAGAAAATCGTGGATGAACAGTGCTCGACTGGAAGGAGGCGACGTGGGCTAATCTGGATCGTCCGTCGCGGTGATCCGACGGCTGACGATCGCGTGCGACGTGGCTAGCGGGAGGTGCTGAGGATTCTTCCATCTTTTATATAGTATATATATAATATATATATATAGTATATATAGGTAATATAGGTATATGTGGATTCAGGAAGGTGATTCACGCCTGCGTGTCTCGAGGATTTCTTCGGCACGTCAGTACACCAACTCTTCAGGTTGCAATTTCTCAGATGAGTGAATCTTTCCTATGACATTAGACAATATTTTTTTCTTGAGTTATTTAGAACCTGCAGTTTATATGGCTCTAATTAAACGGTTTAGAAAGGAAAGATCATGTGTTTATTTTCAGCTGAGAATATTGATTATTTCTAAACCGGAAAAGTCAAAGGAAAGGAAAACTATGGAAGTTGACTAAGGAAAATAGACTAGTTCACAAAGTTATATCAATATTTAATTCATTATCCATTTAATATGAGAGCGTACAGATTACGGAATATTTTACGTAACCTGGAATTTTATTTATTGTGGACTTCTTTTGTTGGACACCACTCGCCTTTAGAGGAAGTTGGAATTCACTCTGAGTCAGACGGATTAATTATTATTTTTGCTACTATGTTTTTAATTGCTACGGGATTTACATTATCGCCGGAATATATTGGACTCATTGGATTACTCTGGAATCTATCGGAATATTTTAATAATTCATCGGAATTCTCTGGCGCAACGATGATGAGGCGACATGCATGAAGCATGTTTATAATGAAAGTCGTATTACTTATTATTTTGGAGGAATATGGGAAATACTCCAACGGAAGAGGAAACCGATATTTACTCAACGGTATGTCCAATGTTATTTCTTGCACTAAATATTTGTTTGTCAATACTTTTCCATATAGTTGGATAATGGACTTTGCCTCTACATCATAATTTGATGGAATACAATAGCAAATTTACTGACATGTGAACAATTCTAAAGGAATAATAAGTGTATTAATTAGTCACTAATGATTAATTGTATATACTTGGAATTGGAAATTATGTAATTGAACTCTGTTTATGGAGGAACTTTCTTTTTGTCACTTACGATGAGAAGGAATTTTAATTTACACTTCTCTATCGGAATTTGTTGATTATGTATGCTATTTGGAAAAGGAAGAGTAAAATTATTGCTCAACGGAAAGGTAAGTGCAATATGGAATTTAACACAACGGTCTCATGTTTTATTAATTCCGTTGGAAGTTTGTTGTGAAGATAACTCCAAAGGGAGGAATACTGATAATAGGAACACATGCTCAGAATTTATTATTGATGTTATTTACGACTTGGTCATTCTGTACAAACATAATTACGCTTGTTATTCTGGAATTATGAACTTTAAGTGGGAGGACTATCAGTTATGGATTTCTCTTCGATGTGACATTTGGTCTTACACTCACATTGGAGGTTCTATTATTTTGTCTCATTTACAACTTGTTCACATATCAAGGAACAGAATTAGTGGATTATTAATTCTGGAATTCTAAACTTTAGTGGGAGGATTATGATACTTTATCAACACATATTTACGGCATTTTTCGGACACTCCTACTTGAGGTGGATATATTTATTTATTTCATGATTCACTTGATATGGTTATTAATATCTTTGACAATACAAGTCGGAAGGTTTTTGTTGTATTAATATCTCATACTGAAGTGGAAAATCAGTTCATCAAAGGATTACAAGGTTTGAAACTGATTGGTGGGGGAAGTACACTTCAGGAATATTAATTGAAACTAATGTGATGACCATGGAATTATTCACCGTTGTCTTATGTCATATACTCCATGGTTGAATGGAGGAATACAACTCTTGGTTATTCACTAGATTATGAAAGCATTACATACTACTATTTGTTGAGTAAGTCATTATTTATCACAGTCACTGTTTATATTTTGTGAACCGGAAGGAAGTATTCTATTTATAATTTGGTAGTATGGAATTGGAATCATTGTTTACTACATAGTCACACCGAAATATATGTGCTAAACTCAAAGGAAAACACCACGTTACACTCCCAACACTAACATGCTTAGGAAAAGTGGGAGGAATTAAATTGGGCCATCAAATCTTGGCTACTATTGTGTGTTATTTGAGGAAAGAAAAATAGTAAACTTGTTGCTAATGTTAACTATGGGTGGAAACATTGCGGGAAGAAATAAACTCAGTGATGAATAATAAAAGTTTGGGAACTTGTTATTTTACCAAACAACCGCATGCCTATAGGTTGTTATTGGATTTATTTTCAAGGAAGTTTAATGCAACATTCTTAGTGGAAACTACAATTTTAAGTTTGTTGTTTAATTCTTTACACAAAGGAAATATTTATACTTTGTGGAAACTCTGGAATTTAGAGGAGGTGTTGTTGTTTAATTATTTACACAAACGAAGTGTTATACTTTGTGGAAACTCTGGAATTTAGAGGAGGTGGGAACAATGAAAGTGTTTGCTAATTGAATTGATCAATTCATCTATTTTGGAACAAGCTTCACATCAATGGAATATCAGGTCATACGGTTTTATTACTGATGGAATATATTCATATACAAAGGTTAGTGTGAATTGTTTTGTGTTATCATTATATGTGCTAACTATGTTCTTATTGTTTTTAAAATATCACATTAATGGAAGTGAAAGCTTGGTTCAGTTCTAATTTTCATATGAAAGGTATGTCTAAAGCATCCTGCATTTTGGGAGTGGAATTATATAGATAATATTTTGATATATTTTTCTATGGAAAAGTGCAAACCTGTCATGTACCTTTTGATTAAGGGAATGGTACTCTACGAGGAATAATATTTGAACTCGTGAGGAAAAAGGAAGGATAATTATCATACCATGGTTATTGTGGGACATTATTCGTGCGACCTGAACTTAGCCATGCCACTGTAATTGTTGCTATTTTGATTAGCACGGAAAAGGATTTGCTGGAATTTTAGCAAACGGAATATTAATTTTATAAAGATTGTTGGAATCACATAAATGAATTTGCCGGCGCAAGGAAATGTGGATTATTCATTCTTTGATGATCTGAAGCTTCAGCTGCGTGGATATATTGAAACTATTTTTGGAAATTGAGCTTTGTGAAAGGTAATCTATTTTTATGTTATGTGTTAATATTTACATTTGTAGGTATTTATTGTTTACAATGGAAACATGGATATTCTTTGTTTACGAAATATATATGAATACTTTGATGCATGTCAAGCATTGAAGGAAGTATATGGCTAAGGAATGTTTTTGAACATAAGGTCGTGGAAGGTGCATCATAACCTGTTACTTTGTGATAATATGACTCCAAAGGTCACAAAGTGTATATACAACGTGAGCGCATTGAAGGAAGGAATTATTTTTTAACCATGTTAATTGTATGGGAATTCACCTTGATTGAAATAAAATGTTTTCAGTCAAGTGGGAGATGTAGGAAATTGTGTCTTGCAACATTTTATATATCTACTACATTGTCCGGAATTAAACTTCAATGTGGAAGTGTCACGGAAATAACAGGGAATTATTGATGCACATGTACTTAAGGAAATATACTTAAGGAAGCCGATACGTCTATACTGGAATACAGTGTATATTAATACGCTGGAATTATACCCGGGAACAGTATAGAGTGGAATGCCAGGTTGTCCGTAAGATTGGCTCTATGGATTGTTAAAGCCTGCGAGTTTTGATTGTGTATTCAAACTCGGCGCATGACTCACACATGCGTGCTGGGACCTAATTATTTAACGGTAATAGGCTCGGTAATTGGCTGTTAGGTATGGTGGTCGTTCTAACATGTCACGAGTCCTATCTGGAAACAGATTGATTTATCTGGAATTTGGAGTCAATATAAAGGTCCCACCCTCTAGCCTCAATATGCATTGTGAGCGGCACCACCGATAAGGCAGAGGAATAGAGGGTAGGCCGAAATTGCTCCAACCCTAATTTTCCTACATCCCGGCCATCTTCGGCGTCCTCCCGCCGGAGACCGGGGAGGGAGCGGGTGCCGGCGGCGGTCGGGGATGGAGCGGGTGCCGGGGAGGGACCGGGTGCCGGCGGCGGTCGGAGAGGGAGCTGGAGGGAGCGGCGGCGGTAGGGGAGGGAGCTGGTGGGATCCGGTGCCGGCGGCGGCCGAAAAGGGAGCTGGAGGGAGCGGCGGCCGGAAAGGGAGCTGGAGGGAGCGGCGGCCTGGCGTGGACGGGCTCGAGGTCGGTGACAAGGCCGACGTCGATGCGGTGGAGGATGTCGTAGAAGGGCTTCCCGGAGGTCCTAGCGTGACGGCGCTCTGGGAGCGGAAGAGCGCGCGCACGTCGGTGCCGAGGACGAGCGCGTTGACGCGCTGGTCGATGGTGGGCACGGCGTGCGGCCTTGAGGAGCGCCTCGCCCCGCGCCGGTGCGCCTCGTCGCCGCCGTCCTGCAGGAGCGCCCTGCAGGATCCCGCGCCACGAGTAGAGCTGGTGGAGGAGGCAGGGGAGCCAGCGGAGGAAGAGAATAGAGGAGGTGGAGGTGGAGAGAGGCGCCATGGCCGACTGCTTCTTCTCTTTATGTGGACCCGTGGAGATGCTCGTTTGGGTCTCCGAGTGGGAGACGCCTCCGCACAATTTCATTTTCAGTCAATTTTATGACCGGATACACCCCAAATGACCCATCCGGACACGTTTTGGGCGGCCGTTTGGACGGTGCGACTGGAGATGCTCTTAGCAGTAGCAGTCAGCCAATCAAGGGCTGGATAACGTACAAAACTGGAGACCACTAGACACGAGTACCGGCTGCTAGTCTACATAAGTGACGAAAATGTAATTTATTAATGCTTTTGATTTGTTTTTTTGAGGGAGAAAGAGCAGGAACGTGCATGAGACGTGACATGCATAGGCAGAGCCCGTGGCCTTAGCTGCGGGCCCACAGACAGGGAGCCCCGAGCCGTTGCTGTCCTAGGGACGGTCCCACGCCACGCCTTGGATGCATGTCTCAATGTCTACTTGTTTGTTTCTGTAGCAGCCAGTGTCTCTAGACCACCTAGCAGTGCAAATCAATCATGCATCGCCTTGCACCGTACATGTGTGCCACAGTTCCTTTGGTCATTTAGACCACTTAGCAGTGCAAATCAATCCGCTTGTCGGGCATCGCTTCCTTTCCCTGCCTTTGAGGATCGACGCATGTATGATGGTTAAGAGCTTCTACAACCTACATGGCGCACAACCCATATCTCGATCGTCCCTTCGCGTGATTGAACGGCCTAGATTTGGCGTTCAACGCATTAAACGCTAAATCACGTGAACGGACGATCGAGATACGAATTGTGCGCTTCTAAAAAACCGTTTTCGGTAGGTGACAAATTAAAAGATCACCGGGACGACCGACCCTCTGCCTGCCTGCAGCACCCGACCGGCAGCTGCGTGCCAGGGAAAGTTATACTGGATCGGATCCGATATTTGAGGGTGCGAAGGGATATGTCCTGTGCAGCAGTCAGCAGAACTGGACAACGGAACAAACAAAATGCGACGCCGCCGGGACCTCTAACTCTCGAATGCATGAGATTCAGATCGGCTTACTCACGAATGCCGGGATATGTAGGTTCTCAGCCGGCGGCGCAGAGGAGATGGCGGCGCGGTCGGTGGTGCTCTGCAGGTCGGCGGTCGCCTTCTTCGTCGGTGGAGCTCAGGTGAGCTTCTCCGTCCACCGCTTGTCCTGTCCCTGCTTGTGGGTCTTCGGATCTACTGGGCGGGGATCCCCCGCGCCGGAGGCCGAGGTGCGGCGGCTCCGGTTATGCAATCAATCGAAGGCAACGATGTGTTGGTGCAAGACGGCGACGATGGCGTTGCAGGATGGAGGCTTTTCGAAGTTCGAGGATCGTCGACTTCCCGTCCGCCTGGGGGCTCTCCTGATCCAAGTCAAGAAGAGGAGTGCGGCGGCGGCGTGCCGGCGGCATGTTCTGTTTCCGCCATTGCTGTTCGTGGTCCAGCAGGACTTGTTTGTAATATCTTCTTTGTTCTGGGCTGATCTGCAAAGATCCTTGTTCTAATATATCACTGTAGTGCCACATCTACAGTGCCGGGTACTGTAGTTTTTTTTTTGCTCTTTTCGTGATAATATGTACATGCAATATATGCGCGCCGACGAGCAGGTTCCATTCCCGTGATCGGTTTCGATTTTGGTCGACTCTAACACCTTAATTTTGGATCCAAACTCGCAAAAACATCTGACGAATTTTGTCAAATTCGTCGCACTCAGTTATCCGTTTACATTTTCCTTTCACAAGTAGATGAATATCAACCTTCCGAACAAGTTTCATGTTTTAACCTTTTGGTTTTGACGGACATGAATATATTTCTCTCCAATCTTCAAATTTGTTGTATTTGTGTGTGCGCAAATTCTGACGGATTCCAAAATTTTGAAACTCGAGGTGGCCACGTCGCCCGGGCACTGTAGAAGCGCCGTCGCTTCGTCATCCGACGGTACGCGTGGCATTTTTGCGCAAAGGCCCATGCGTGGTTTGAAATTTGCAAACCGGCCCTCCTCGCACACCTCCTCTCCTCTTTCCTCCTCCGCTCGGACGAAGACGCCACCGACGCCGAGCTCCTCCCCCGATAAATCGAAGCACACAGGGAGCTTCGCCGTCGTCTCCTCTACCCCTAATAAAATTTTAAATTTAAGAAATTTTCAAACTTTACACATAAAGATTGCACCAAAAATCCATTGTGTACAAAAATAAAACTAAGAAATTCTTAAAATTAAGAAAATTTTAAACTTTTCACAAAAAGCATCGTTTCAGCGATCGGTCGATACCTCCACGTCGCCCGCGCACTGTAGATGTGTGCATCTACTGTGCCACATCTACAGTGTCGGGTACTGTATTTTTTTTTGCTCTTTTCGCGATAATATGTACATGAAATATATGCGCGCCGACGAGCAAGTTCCATTCCCGTGATCGGTTTCGAGTTTGGTCGACTCTAACACCTTAATTTTGGATCCAAACTCGCAAAAACATCTGACGAATTTTGTCAAATTCGTCGCACTCAGTCATCCGTTTATATTTTCCTTTCACAAGTAGATGAATATCAACCTTCCGAACAACTTTCATGTTTTAACCTTTTGGTTTTGACGGACATGAATATATTTCTCTCCAATCTTCAAATTTGTTGTATTTGTGTCTGCGCAAATTCTGACGGATTCCAAAATTTTGAAACTCGAGGTGGGCACGTCGCCCGGGCACTGTAGAAGCGTCGTCGCTTCGTCATCCGACGGTATGCGTGGAATTTTTGCGCAAAGGCCCCTGCATGTTTTGAAATTTGCAAACCGGCCCTCCTCGCACACCTCCTCTCCCCTTTCTTCCTCCGCTCGGACGAAGACGCCGCCGGCGCCGAGCTCCTCCCCCGATAAATCGAAGCACACAGGGAGCTCCGCCATCGTCTACCTCTAATAAAATTTTAAATTTAAGAAATTTTCAAACATTACACATATAGATTGCACCAAAAATCCATTGTGTACAAAAATGAAACTAAGAAATTCTTAAAATTAAGAAAATTTTAAACTTTTCACAAAAAGCATCGTTTCAGCGATCGGTCGATGCCTCCACGTCGCCCGCGCACTGTAGATGTGGCACACAACGCACCATCACCTCGGCTGCTCACTAGCTCTCTACACATCCAGCACAGTGCTGTGCATCAAATGGAACTGGTCCATGCAGGCCGGAGCAGCAGGACATGCATACTGCAATCGCGTGGCCCGGTCCGTGCAGCCCATGATTGATATTACGCCGCCCATGCAACGTGCGAAAACGTTTGGTGAACATACCGCCTCCCGCTTTTTTTTTTTGCGTTTTAATGAGCTTTATTGATTATGTGATAGGATTACAATCACTCCTAAGAGTATCAGCGAGGAAACCTGGGTTATAATTGATCCACAGGCACCTCCTCCTCTCACTACTAGCTTGTTTTGCACATAAATGGGCGGCGTTATTTGCATCACGCCCCACCGAGACAATGCGACAGCTAGTTAAAGCTCTCTTGATCTCTCTAATTTCCTGACAGATGGCCGTAATCTCTGAAGTATTATTTGTTTCATCATTGCACAACTGCACTGCTATCTTGGAATCACTCTCAATGATCACCTGAGAATATCCCCGCTCCAAAGCGTGTCTCGCACCTTCACAGATGGCCATTGCTTCCATGCAGAGCGCACTGGCAGCATGTTCTCTCCAACATGCTTGAGCTCTAATCATGATTCCTGTATGATCTCTCACGATAAAGCCAGTGCCTCCATTCATGGCCGGGGTGAAGAAACTTGCATCTGTATTGATTTTGATTATCCCCATATCCGGCGCCTTCCATCTTTCTTTCAGCTTGGGGATCTTTGCTGGTTTGTCTCGCGATAGTTGGGCCAAGTCCAAGGTCGTCTGCATGACCCATCGGGCTGACTCGACAACCGATCGCCCCGCCTCACCATGCTTACGAGCATTCCGCTCCTGCCAAGCTGCCCAGCTTCCACATAAAATCATGCATGTTTGTGATTCAGACAGGACCTTACCATCAACCATGTCCAAAGCCCAAGTATCAGGGTGGAGAGCTGGAACACTTACACCAGAGGTCATCTTCAACTCTGCCCAAAATAACTTGGCCCAGATGCACTCAAAGAAAGCGTGGTAGATGGATTCCTCCTGCCCGCAATTCTCACAGAAAGAGATGTGTTCCATATGACGATGCTGTAAAATTTTCCTTGCTGGTATAAAGTTGTTGATCACCCGCCACCAAAAAGCCCTAACCTTGGGAGGTACAGGCAACTTCCAGAGCTTCTTCCAGCAAGGATTGGTCGACTCCCCAGACCCCGAAGGTTGGTCTGCAATTTGCGCTGTCGCTAGCATGCGGTAAGCTGACCGCACGGAGAACTGACCCGATTCCTCCAAAGACCACGCCCATGTATCCTCTGCATATCTACCGAGTGGAATTTGACGGATAGCTCTCCTGTCAGTTTCAATAAAGTTTTCCTCCAGTTTAACCTCAGACCAGCACATGAGATTGTTGTCAATTAGTTCCTCAACCATTGTAGCATTTGCTTCAGGCTTCCTACACAAAGGTCGGCCCTGCACATTATCTGGAATCCACGGATCAGAGAAAATCCGGATGTTGCTACCATCCCCAACACGCTTAATGAGCCCCTTGCGGAGAGCTTCTCTTCCATGAATAATAGCGCGCCAGACATGAGAGGATCCTTTTTTCCTGCCTGCATCCATAAAATCTTGCTGGTGAAAGTATTTACCCCGTAGCACTTTCGCACACAAAGAATCGGGCTTCATCATCAATCTCCAGCCTTGTTTCGCTAGCATGGCTTGATTGAAAAGTTGAAAATCTCGAAAGCCCATCCCTCCAACAGATTTCGGGATGGCAATATCACACCACTTCTTCCAGTGGATCTTCCTCTTCTTCTCGTTACCTCCCCACCAAAATCTGGCCACCACACTAGTGATCTTCTTGCACATTTTCTTGGAGAGTTTAAAACAGCTCATTGAATAGGTCGGGATAGCTTGGCATATAGCCTTTACAAGCACCTCCCTTGCCGCACCATTCATGTTTTTGGCAGCGAACCCATTCACAAGCTTCTTGATCCGAGTAATAATGTGCTCAAAATGATCGTCTGAAGATCGACCTAGAGCTGTTGGGAGCCCCAAGTATTTCTCCACTAAGGCCTCAGCCTCAATATCAGAATGCTCATGTACATCCCTTTTCATGTCATCCGTGCAGTTTGCACTGAAGAAGATTGCTGATTTCATCCGATTCACCAGCTGCCCGGAACCGATCCTATAAACTTCAAGAATATTTTTCAACCGATTGGCACTAGCAGCTGAAGCTTGTATGAACACCAGACAGTCATCTGCAAAAAGGAGGTGGGAAAGCCAGGGGGCATGAATCCCCACTCTAATTCCTCGTGACAAATATTGTGGCCCAGAGAACTTCAGCAGACTAGACAGTCCCTCTCCACAAAGCAGGAATAGATAGGGAGATAAAGGATCCCCTTGCCGGATCCCTCTGGTAGGCTTGAAAAAGTCAGAAAATCTGCCGTTCATCCGAACCGAAAATGAAACAGTTTCCACACATCTCATAATCAAGCTGATCCAGCTTGAAGAAAAGCCTAGCTTCTCCATGATAGCTCGCAAATAAATCCACTCAACACGATCGTATGCTTTCGCCATGTCTAGCTTGATCGCACAGGCCCCACTCTTTCCTTTCTTCTTCTTTAGATAATGAATACTTTCATAGGCTGTAATGACATTATCAGTAATCAATCTCCCCGGAACAAAAGCACTCTGCTCCTCAGATATAATCACATCCAAGACCGGTCTTAGGCGAAGGGCTAAAACCTTAGACGCAATCTTATATAAAACATTGCATAGTGCAATTGGGCGATATTGTGATAGCTCTTGCGGTTGCTTCATCTTAGGAATAAGGACAAGAACCGTACTGTTTACCTCCTCCGGCATCGCTCCACCCTCCAAAAACTTACGGATAGCAGCACACACACTACCCTTCAACAGGTCCCAATGTTTGATATAGAACCCGGCTGTGAGTCCATCCGGGCCAGGTGACTTATTCGGGTGCATCATAAACAGAGCATTTTCTATCTCCCGATCAGTATAAGGTGCACACAAGTCCTCATTCATCTCCGCAGTAACCTTGCGAGGTACAAAATTTGTCACGACCTCGGGTGTCGTATTTTCCTGAGCTGAGAACAGATTGGTGTAAAAATTAGTAGCCAGCTGCTCTAACTCCACCTGAGTAGAGGCATAGGAACCATCCTCTTTTTTTAACGACACAATCTTATTTGTTCTGCTTCTTTCCTTTGCCTTGGCATGGAAAAATGATGTATTACGATCACCTTCAGCTAACCACAACACCCTCGATCTCTGCTTCATCATTGTCTCTTCTCTAGACAAAAGTTCAGAGATTTTATTCATCAGAGATTTCTCTTCACGAGTCGGCCCCGACCTAATCGAGCCCGCTCGTAACTCCTCCAGCTTCTCTCGCATTTGGCGCAGCTGTTTGTGGACAGATCCGAATTCATCTCTGCTCCACTTCTCAAGACTTGATCGAACATGTCCCAACGCCTGATGGAGCTCGGACAGGTCTGAGCTTCCGTCCTGCCACCCATTCAGGACCACATCTTGGTATTTCTCGTGTCTAGACCACATGTTCTCATAACGGAAAGGTCTACCAGAATTTCCACCAGTTAGCACTTCTGATTTACTCACTGAAATTAGCAGCGCACAATGATCTGTCTCAGTTGTTTGAATATGTTGTACCGTTGTGCTGTCAAAACGGTCCATAAACCGATCATCCCCAAGTCCCCTATCCAGCCTTACTTTAATGTTGGCTGCCCCTTGTTGACGGTTATCCCATGTGAATGGAAGCCCCGTATAACCAAGATCCACCATCCTGCAATACTCAACCGCATTCCGAAAACCCTCCATCTTCCACTCTTCTCGATCATTACCTCCAAACTGTTCCGAAGCACACAGCACTTCGTTAAAATCCCCAGCACACAGCCAGGGGTTATCGTACTCCCTCCTGAGGTACTCCAACAATTCCCAGTTCCGACGTCTAGCCTGCCTGGACGCATCACCGTAAAAACCTGTAAACCTCCACTCCACTGTTCCTGTTAAGTTGTTCTTGACAAAAACATCAATGTGATTCCGACTAAAGGATTTAAGAGTTACATCCGAGTCGTTGTTCCATAACAGGACCAGACCACCACTAGCTCCTAAACTCTTTACACCGTAAGCACTATCAAAGCCGAGCCTCCACTTAAGATCTTGTGCTCTTACATCCGACATTTTGGTTTCCGAAAGGAAAACCACTGCTGGGCGATACAGCCTCACAAGGCTGCATATTTCATTAACTGTCTCGGGCCGCCCACAGCCTCGACAGTTCAGGCATAAAAGATTCATTGTTGACAGCGGTCTGAATCACTCTGATCACCAGTTATCTTCAATCTTTTGTTATCAAAGCTATCAGGTCTCTTCCCCACAACCAAAACAGGTACTCTTTTGAAACAGACCTTGCACACCGAGCAGAATCAAGCGGCAACCCAAACTAGATCTTCTCCACAACCAAATCAGGTCCTCTCCGAAGACAGACCTTACAAACCGAGCATAATCGAGCGGGCAACCAAAACTACTACACGTCTCCACGGCCACCTCAAAACTTCACTTAAAGCAGATCGAAAACTCACCACCGGAAGGTCCGGGGGAGGACAGAAAACCCGAGCAAGGAGCCGGGGACAGAAACCCTAACGGGGACAAATGCCAGCGTTACCTAGCCAGGCGCCGGAACCGCAGCCGCGAGCGGCGGCCGCCGCCGTCAAGACCTAGGTCGCCCTGAAATCGCCATCGCGAGAGAAAACGCTTCGCTCGTTTTAGCAATTGACACATGTACGGTTTTTCTACCGCCTCCCGCTTTAATGCAGTCTCGGGTTCCCTATAGGTCGCCTAAAGCGAGTCGGGCGCAAGGACTTTTAGATACCAATTCAAAGATATGATTTTACAACATATAACACGTGTCTTGTTAATCAAATTAGTGGTTAAAGTTGGGACATGAAAAACAATGGGGCCACATATATACATCGGGACGGAGAAAGTACTTACCTAAAACATCACCCATACCGAGTAGATTTTTATAACACTGGAGGACGACGTGTATTAAAATGTCATCCATGGACTAGCCCCTTCAAGATTCGGGGAGCAAATTATTCATCAGGTCTTCTACTTCCAAAACTGAACAAAAAACATACAAAATGAGCTTAAACTATGTCTCATTTCTTCATCATCCAAAACTGAACAAAACCCAGCGAGGTGACGTCGGCGGCTCCCTGAGACACGGGTGGACACGCGCTCCTTGAGAACTGAGGAGCTTCCATATCATGGAACGTGGATCTCAAGGAGGGAGACCGCAGGCAAGTGCTGTTTCTAGAGAGGAGTATTCTACAACGCGGAAGACGAGCTTGGGGGTGAGCGCCCAGTCCATATTTATGCAAAAGGTGTCCACACTCCAATGTCATCACTCTGTTTTTCTGGGCCTGCCCCTCGTCTGGTAGCTAGGGCGCGTAGGGAAATGCTGGGTGGAACAGAGGCGGCGCCCCGATCTCAACTCCATGACAGTCGAACTTTATCGAAGTCCTTCTCGTCTCAACAATTCTTACACGTTCTTTGGAAACGAACCCGATTTGTAGCGACACCTGACCTTTTAACTTGTGGGTCTCTCTAGCGCTCAATCGAATGAGAATTAGCTTAATTTTCATTCACATGACGTCATCAATCCCAGTTGCAAGGCAAGTTGTAACTCATGATTAGCACGAATCACGAAGCAAATCAAATGGTCCGGAGCAGTTGCAGTCGAATGAGAATTAACTTAATTCTTATTCACATGACGTCATCAAATCTCAGTTGCAAGTTGACTTGCAACTGATGCACGAATCACGAAGCAGATCAAATGGTCCGAAACAGTTGCAAGTCCACTTGCAACTGATGACATCATGCGAATGAGAACTAACCTAATTCTCATTCGATTGAAAATTAGCAAAACCGTTAACTTGTTTGGTTAAACAAATTTTCTAGATAGATCCATTTAGGAAACATCAGACAGTCTCTACGTGGGTTGGATCCCTTAAAGAAAGGCACTACGTATAGTGTCTTTCCCTTTCATTTTCCTACCAAGAAAAAACGGGGGTCCTGTTTATTTATAGGTTTATGCGATAAAAGTGTTATGTTGAGAACGGTAGGTCAGGTCACTGCACCACTAGTAACTGGCATGATCCATATTTCAAATAAAGAACTCCACGATGGTTCACATAATATGGTTGTGGTAGATCTATAACCATAAAAGGACATGCTCATAATTTTAGGAAAGTTATGCATATATATAGCTGAGTGAGAGATGTACACTTGTGATATACTTCCGAGTACTCGTCTCAAAATATAGAAACAAACTACATGAAGAGTAGTGTTAGCAGTGTGGCTACTTTGACACCATATAACTGCTCCTACAAATATATATTGGAATTTATGGGTATGGGATGCATCAAAAACTCATCCGATCCAATCCGCCAAAATCGTTCCTGATGTAACCTATATTTTTCTCCTGAAATATATTGTCTTGTCACAAAAATGTCCATTGTTGCCTCCAGGACTTGGGGGCTGTTTGGATCTAGCCCTGACGTGCCACGCCAAAATTTTGGCTGCCAAAGATTTGGCGTAGGATTTGGCCGCCCTCGTCTCGCCCAGGATTTGGCGTCAAAATGTACATGGTAGGCATGGGCTGGCTTGGGCTCGCCAAATATTTGGTGCCCAACCAAACAGCACCAAAGCATCATGGGCGTCCAAATGTTTTGGTAAGGCTGGCGCTGGCACCGAACCAAACGTGCCCTTAGTCTTCCGTAGAGGCACAGCCACCGTGGCGAAACGGTTGACCCCAGCAGGTGCCGAGGATCATACATGCACACTTGTTCTGAGGCCCTACCTAATTTTCTTCCAAAATTGGTAGTACCTTGTTGTCCCGTGGGACTGATTCGTCGTATTTTGATGAAGTAGATTTGACTAGGTGAAGTTTGTGGCATACTGGGTTCGAGTACAAAGTAAATCTGTGTCAATCCAATTAATTTTGTATTCAAATGTAATATTTTGTGTTGGTTTTGACTAAATATTTACATATTGCTGACCGTGTTCGGCATCATTGTTCGGACTTTGTGGAAACCTTGAAAATGGGAAGATTGTGTTGGCATGCATGCATGAGCAGTGATACCCATGCGTGTATTGCACTCGCTTGCATGGCACGGGCGGCGCACCTCAGGCTTGATTACGCTAGACCAGCAATGTTATAAAACGTTTGGTGATACGGGTGTCCCCGGACCATGCGTCCATCGTTTCTTCTTGACACGCTTCACCGGATCGGTATGCGCCGACGAGGCCGGCCCCTCGACGACGGTGAAGGTGGAGTCGCCGTCCTCCTCCTCGTTTGATTGGGCTAGCTCGGATGATGAGTAGTGCTTTAGTTGAAATGTAGTAGAGAAGTGTAGTATAAATGTATTTTGGGTTAGAAGTGTCGAATTTGGTTTAAATTTGTCTGTAATGACCTCTGCTATGTGATGATGATCTATTTTTCCTTCTGCTATCGAATTTTGTAATCAATAAAGTTTTCGTTCTGTTTATTGGTGGTATCAGATATGAGAATCAGAAAGCGCGCGAGGGCTAGATCTCGTCGTAATTCTAGTCACTAATAAGAGAAAAGAGAATCTGAACTCCAAAATTCGAGTCACAACTTTAAAGAACATATAAACACGAGTTAAGATGGATGTAAATCGACGTCGGCTCCAAACAACTATTGTTAGAGACGAAGCAGAAACACGGCTGTGTAAGGGCTACTCGAAGCCGGTTAAATATCCTGTCTATCTCCAATGGTTATATTTTTGGAGACAATCGTTAGTAAAAACTGACGCCATCAATATAAGAAACGGACGCAAAATTCCAGCCGACTGAGGGATTTCATCCAAGACGGCCCATTTCTATTTTAGATTAACCGGCTCTAGGTCGCGTCTCTAATGTCAGGTTTGTACTAGTTTTAGGACACATCATACAAGTCTCTATAATGGTTGGATCCCCTAAAGAAAGGCATTGCATACAGTGTCCTTTCCCCTTTCCGTGTTCCTACAAAGAAAAATCGGGGTTATGTTTATATATTGGTTTATGCGATAAATCGTTATGTTAAGAATGTAGGTCAAGTCACTGCACCACTAGTAACCGGCATGATCCGCATTTTTTCAAGCAAAGAACTCCACGATGGTCACATAATATGGTTGGGGTAGATCTACAACCATAAAAGTACATGCTCATAAATTTAGGGAAGTTGTGCATATATATAGCTGAGTTAGAGATGTACACTTGTGATATACTTGTGAGTGCTTGTCTCAAAATATAGAAACAAACTACATGAAGAGTAGTGCTAGTAGTGAGGCCACTTTGATACCATATAACTCCTCCTACAAAAATTAGAATTTATGGGTATGGGATGCATCAGAAACTCATCCAATTCAATTGGCCCAAATCGTTCCTGATGTAACCTATATTTTTCTCCTGAACTATATGGCCTCGTCACAAAGGTGTCCATTGTTGCCTCCACCACTTAGTCTTTCGTAGAGGCAACAAAAATTGCAGCAACGATGGCGAAATGGTTCACCCTAGCGGGTGCGGAGGATCATACATGCACACTTGGTCCGACTACTGTCTGAGGCCCTACCTAATTTTATTCCAAATTTGGTGTTACCACGTTGTACCCAAGTACTGGTTCGCGCGTTGCTTCCATTCACCTGTATTTTGAAGAAGTAGATTTGGCTGGGTGAAGTTTGTGGCATACTGGGTTCAAGTACAAAATAAATATGTCAACCCAATTAATTATTTATTGGAATATAATATTTTATATTGGCTTGACTAAATGTTTACATATCACTGACCATGTTTGGTATGATTGTTGGGACTTTGTGGGAACTTCAAAAATGGGAAGATGGTGTTGAAATAAAAATATATTGCTTAACCCCTTTCCATCTATTAGTATTAAATACATACAAATAATAATTGCCGTTAAAAATCCTGCCATACCTTTTTCATGTTTATCGTCCAGTAACAATTCTTGGTCAATCGTATGCGTTGATGTTAGCAATAGAAATAAAAAATATATTGCTTAACCCCTTTCCATCTATTAGTATTTTTAAGATAGTGGATTAGTGCATCAATTCAATGTGGTATCCGCGCGAATAGGTTTTAAGTTCAAGAATCTGCTCGTGCAGTATTCAAAAGAATATTCTCGGCAAGCACTGAATAGTCTCGCTACACTTGCGGACATGCAGTGCAGCATAGTGCTGTCACTGTGCATCAAATGAACTGGTCCATGCATGGCAGGAGTGCATATATTGCAATCGCGTCGTGCGTTTCGTGCACCCCTTGATTGATTCCACAAAGGGAAAAAAAGGAAAACACATTTGATTTTTCTTCACGCCTTCTTTTTTCCTCACTTTGTCTCTGCATACTATGAGCAAAACAAATTCTCGATGAACCTAGATGACCGATACACGAGCAACTATGATATTGGCAGCTAGTTGTGTCCGCACTGATAGTTGGATTGTTGTTCTCATTCTTAATTTTCAAAAAAATCTAAAATTAATCATGGGCATATATTATGTTGTATGTTGTGCATCTACAAATTTTGATCCAAGAAGATGTTGGATTTTGGTGGGCTGAAACCCAACCAGTCAGCCCATCTAAGCAAAATTTTGAAATCTGAGAGGCCCAAGCTTGTGAAGTTTTATCGCATGTGAGACTAAATTTAGTCTCACATTATTAGTTGAGAGAGATGTGCATCGGATTATAAGGGCAGCTATTCTTCCACTAGTAAGAGGATGGGAACAGGAGGATACTCCGTGCACTCCTCCTCCTCTCCACCCGCCGCGCCACGCATGTCGGGTACCGTGAATTGAGTTCGAGTTAGAGCCCTTTTTGTGAGTCATCACCTGCACGTGTACGTGTCACACACATCACACACACAAGTGTGGCGTGCACGCGTGTCAACGTGCATGTGTGCAGTCTAAATTCTTTCACCGTGTGGCGTGTGTACGTGTCGACATGCGTGGTGCATGGTTGACACTTGTCCGACTCTTTCACCGCACGGCGCTTGTGCTATGCACCTATCAACACGTTATAAAGGAGAGAGTGGACGACTCCAGGTGGACAACCATAGGAAATCTCCACACACTTAAGTTTCCTTTTGCTGCATTGTCTTCTGGACTTCTCCATCCCGGCGACCACGTGCACGGCCGCCCGGGAGATCAGGCCTCCGAAACCCCGCTCGTTGATATCCTGCACACTGGGAGACGGAGAATAAGGTTTTTGGGGAGCGTCTCGACACGATTGCTTGTTTCGTTCGACGACTTCCGCGCCAACTCCAACTCCGAAGTCGGCAAGTACATCTATTATAGAATTGCTGCACTAGCCAACTATATCAATAGTCCGAACTGATGGAAAGAGACTAGTCATTATATTTATATTCAACATCTATGTCTTCTTCATCGCCATGGCCGACAACCATGATGTTGTGGCGGGGACCTTCCCAATCAACACGTATGTGTTATTTCTCTCTTTCTTAGCACTAGTAGTTGGGTCGTATGTAAATCTGCGAGATACGTCTAATTTGTTGTTGGTTGAAATTGCTACTGCATTTGTGTTGCTGTTTTCACTAATTAAACTCATAAAAAATGGCCTAATATTTCGACAGAAGATGACAGTGTGTGGCGTGCACATTATGTCCTCCTGTCCCACGCCACGCCTCGGATGCATGCCTCAGTGTCCATTTGTTTTTTTTCTTGACAACAGTACGTACAGTCATTGTTTGTTTCTCTAGCGAACGGTGAGGTAGCAACGTACAGAGGTTGCATCAAATGAACTGGTCCTTGCATGCAGGAGGAGCAGGACATGCACATCAAATTATTTGCTTACAAAGCGCGTTTGGTGATACAGCCTCCCGCTAATTTTGAATGCAGTGTGTCCCATGACCATTCGTCCATAATTTGTAGCCACTTCCTCACGCTCCATCGATCGGCTGAGTCTGACCTCCACTGTTGTATATCAGTCCGATTTCAAGCCTGGTCGCGTACGTATTCTTGATCTTCCAGCTTTTTCCACAAGTCTATCCATATGCAGCGGCAGCGATGCCTGGACACAAGTGCTATTGCGCATGTGGAAATTTGGAGATGATGTATCTCTTTACATATACACCGCAATCTAAAAAGATTATTTTTATTTTTTCACTAAAAGTCTCTATTCAGGATATCAACCTCATATATTTTAGTAATTTTTTCTGAAAATGGGGGCAAATTGTTTTGCCCCAGTCTATTAATTAAGAAGGGGTTTTATGGAAAAGTAAAAAGGGTTATGACAAAAGCCGACTCTCCCAGCATACAATCACCCAAACGCTTAGTACCCGCGAAAACCACAAGCGGGCCTCTTTCTTAATCATATCGAGAATAACTAGAGGAGGCACGTGCTTGTTGCGAAAAACCCGAGCGCTGCGCTCGTTCCAAACTTCCCAAATGGTTAGCCAGGTGAGCGAAGCTAAAGCCTTGCGATTGGGCATAGAGCCATTTACCATCAACGACCACCAACTTTGGATTGAGAACCCCGTCCAATTTGTAGGATCAAGCGAGTGGAGACCCCATCCTAACGTCAGGAGTCGAACAGAACTAGAACCGGGCCAAGTCTTAGCCGAGCTGTGACATGATGTGAAGTTTTCACCAAAACCCATGTACTACATGAAGTCGTCTTACTCCGGTATCTTTAAAAGACAACCTAGAACTTCCCCCAAACCAGCAATGGCGCCCATAGATATTAGATGGTAGCACAACAAGGAACTTCCCCCAAAATAGTAACTATTATCCCAGTATGCAACAAAAAATGGAAACACGTAAGTAAATTTTGACACATTGTGAAATACCCTAGAGATATCTATCGTACATGAGTCGATGATGTAATATACAATCATTGTGAGAAAAGATTTTTTTAAAACCTAGGAATTCTTCATTTCCAAGATTATCTAGCGAACTAAAATTGGGGGACTAATTGGATAGATTGTGTTGATACATGAACCTCATGCTTTCACCCATTTTTTGTTGTGCCAATAGCCAACACATGTGGTTGTTTGTAATACGAATGAGGACAAAACTCAATATGTTACTCAATTAACCCCATCGAAGGTGGTACTTTGCTTCCTAAAGAGTGTCCTACATATGCCCAATCATATTATTTGATGAGACAATTTGATTAAATCCATAAGCTATTGCAAAGATAACTCGTCATATCCCAAAATATTTTGCTATCGAATCACCGTGATTTGAGGAAGATACCCAACATGAATCAGATCGGTTAGTTGTTCAAGCAAGTTACTTACTTGTACCTTGATGTAGCATAATGCTAGTGACCCAATTAAACCTAGCCATGATGACCACTAAATATGGTTGTTGAATATTTACGACCATATAGAACATGATCACTCTTCCACGGAGCTGAATATATATGTAGCAAGAGATGGAGACTGAATTGTAGAAATCAAAAAAATGAAGAGTAGTGTCAATAGTGAAGCAATTTTGACATCTAATTTTCTTATGAAAGAATAGGAATGTATGGGCTTGGGATGCACCAGGAATTCATCCAATTCCAGAAGGTCAAGATGTTATTTATGCAATTATTCGCTTGGATTTTATTTCTTTAGAACGCACAATGGGAACCCGGTCAATGGTCCGTGCCCCTAACTCAGTCATAGAGACGAGGAACAAGGTTGTAGCCTCTGTCGTCAATTGCTTTGACCGCCCGGAGGGAATGTGTTTGAAGCCATCTCAGTCCTCAGGGTGGTCGTCAAAGGGTTAGATCTATGCATAAACCATTTTTAAATTCATGATCATTTTTTCGTGAATTTATTTGAAGTTCGTTACATTTTACGAACACTTTACCCAAGTCATGTACCATTTACAAATGCATGAACATTGTTTCGTGATCGTTTTCTAAATTTGGTATATTTTAAATTCACGATTGCTCTTTTTTAAATTCTGCTATATATCTGCGGGGTCGCCGGGTCACCTGTTGCGTCACCGCGAGCCACTGCCGCCTCGTTCTCTAATCAACCGATTAGACATACACGTATCCATGATCGACATGCCTGCTGCCTCCGAACAGCACACACGTACCATGCATGTATTAATTAATGAGGCAGCGAACTAGAGACCAGAGGGCGTCGTTCAAAAAACAACTAGAGAGCGTGACAGAGGACGATGGAAATAGACGTGAGGTACCGATGTTTTTTCTTTTGTTTTTGTCGGGAGAGAGAGGAACGTCCATGACTACGTGAGACATGCATAGGTGTGGCCCGCTGGGCTTAGCTGCAGGCCCACACACAGGGTGCGCCCGAGCCGTTGTTGTCAGCCCCACGCCACGCCTCGGATGCATGCCTCGATGTCTAGTTGTTTTTTCTTGACAGTCCATCGATCGGCGTCTACTGTTTGTTTGTCTCTCTAGCTAACAGGTCGCCATCGATCGATGGAGCTAGCAACTTCACCTTGCACGGCCGCACTAGTAACTGTACGTGTTGTTCAACTGTGCTGTGCTGTGCTGTGTGCATGCTTGGCCGGTTGCTCTAGACTACCTAGCACTTGTTTATCCTTAAAATGAAATCGTGCAGTAAATGTAACGCAATAGCACTTGTGTTCAGGCATCGCTGCCGCATACAGATAGACTGTTCGAAAAAGATGGACGAAGTGCAACTGTAACGCAATAGCCCATGAGTATGTGCATGCTTGGTCAATTGGATTTTTTTTCCGAAAAGAGGTAGTCCCGGCCTCTGCATCATGATGATGCACATAGTCATTGCATTAAAATAAACGTCTTGGTCAATTGGTGAGTCCATATTCATGGGCTGAGTGCTCAAGACTAACTGCTAAGCACTAAAATATGGGCCGGTAATTTTTCCACGCCGGGGCCATGGCCATGTAGTATGGGGCCCAACTACGCCTTTGGTTACTACCGATCCATGCAACGCGGACAATGATGATCACATCGTTTTCGGCAAGCAGGTGTGTAAGGAGTTCTATTGGGGAAAGTATTTAGATCTTGGATAAATTGTTCTCGTCACATTGACGAATACTTGTGCAACTTGGAGTTGATAATTGTGAGGGAGATCGTCGAGTGTTTCTAATTAGTTTATCGAGGGTAAGCAATTATATTAGTTTCTTTGCTCAAACTGAAGTTTCTAGTCAAGAGAGAGATATTTTTGCCCAAACTGAAGCTTCTAGTCAAGAGAGACATATTTTTGCTCAACTTACATTAGATTTGTGGAAGGTAAACAATTATATTAGTTTATTTGCTCAAATTGATGTTTACTAACTAGAGTTTTTTGGCACACCACAATTAGGCAATTTTGCACTAGTGGCTAAGCAATATATTTCAACAACGTAATGAGATCTCCTAGGTCATCTTGATCACCCAGTAAACTCAACATGCATGAATCCACACACATACGTGACATATTCCAACAAAATCAACAATTGAGCTGAGATTAGTTTGAGGCTAGTGCTTCCATAGCCCCCCAAGCCTCACAATCACATAAACGTACCCATTAAGCTCGAGCCGAGCCGACCTGGTGAGCCGCGTACCCGTTCAGCTCGAGCCGACACGACCTGGTGAGCTGCGAGCCAGCTCAACCACTGAAAAAAGGCAGAGTAAATATGCGGCCGCGGGGACTTGAACCTGCGTCTCCAAGGTAATGCGCATCGTTCTCAACCAATGTGCTAACATTGTTTCTGTGATGTATTACACATCTTATTAGTAATATTTCAATTATCTACGTGTTGGCTGAAAAAGTCCAGTTTGTTGTCCCAATTTTTCACGTAACACTCAGCTTGCATTCACGTGATGATTTCATGGATGAAGTCAACATTTTCTTTTTAATTCACACAATACTGTGTTGGTGAGGAGACCACGTTTGAGAGCTGGGCTGATGGAATATACATGCTGAATATGGCCGTACGGAAAACTACTCCTAAACTGATGGATAAATATTTTTGTTAGTTAAAAATCTAAGGAAAAAAATCTGTGTTTGGTTTGGGCATCAACCAACGAACAATGTCATATTTTTGTTTGCATGTCACGTAGACTATGATATCTCCACAGTAGTAGTAAAATGTATTTTAAAATATTTGAAATGTCAAAAAATTGATCATGTAAATCTTGACATTGTATGTGCTCACAAAGTTGTTATTCAAAATAATGAAATTTTGTGTGTTGTTAAAAAGATAAAATTGATGCTAAAACATGCTTTTCACATGACATCTTTTTGTCTTTTCTACAGAGACCACAAAAATTGTCGGATCTCCGTGAAACTTGGCGTGTGCATAAAGAATGTCGATGTACACTCCGAATGTTTGTTCGTAGATATTTTGAAATATTTTTTCCCGTATTGCGTTTTTATTTTTTTGTTGAATCGATCGAGACTCCTTTTCCGATCGCGTGTGTAACACTCCAATCGGGTGTATTTCGTTTTGTGTTTTGACTTACAAGCACCAACCCTCACCACAAGTCGTATTATAGAGCAGAGATATTTAAATTAGCTACCTTACTAGGGAAAAGCAGATACGACACTAGCTATACAAACAAGATTCCGTCGTTCTTTCACTCACTAATCATTGAAATTGAGCATCAAAGTTTTCAAAATTAATTGTAATAAATTAACAACATGAAATTAAAATATAGATGAACCCATTTTCGTGAAAAACTTGATAACTATAGCAAGTATTTTTTTTGACCCGCTTGAAATGACCCAATATTATTTTCCTAGTATAGTATACCTAAATTACTCATCCTTGACAAGATGTTTTGTTTTGTTTTTTGACAAATCCAACATATTATTTATTTTTTATCAACAAATCTGCCGAAAAAAGGGCATTCTCGCAGTGTAGGGAAACTTGCGATTACTGAGGATCACATGCTTGTATGGCCTACCCTTACACAGTCAATAAGAAAAACCAATTGGTCTACCCATTTCGAAGCCGGTCCAAGGGGTAGCCGACGTACGACAAGACAAATCATCAGGGTTCATCAAGAATCTATGATAGTATGCGTTAGAACCACTTGAAAAGAAATGATTATATCATAATATTCCTATGTTGGTGTGGAGTGAAGTTGAGGAGACAATATCCAACATCCAAATTCACAAAATTACAATTTTGCCAATAATCCTAACATTTTTAAATGCAAATATTAAAAAAAATATGAAAACATTGCCAAAATGCAAAATAACATTGCATTCATGACTAATTTGGTCTAGCTAGACTCCTTTGGCACATGTGGACCCAAATTAAACACTCAGCCTATCTAGGGCTGGTGCATGTGGATCCATATGTCTATTAGGCCATATAGGTATGTATCCATCACCTTTGAGACATGTGGATCCACATGCAACACTTCTAGCCATTTTGAACTAGCAGATCGCATATGTCTTGTAGATCATATATGTGTATCTACCAACTTTGATACATGTGTACTCACATGCAAACCCCCTAGCCATTTTGATCTAGCACATTTGGGAGATTTTGACCCACATCTAACACTCATAGCAATATAGATAACAATCTAGTTGTATATGTAGCACCTTTGAAACATGTGGAGCCACATGCAACACTCCTAACTATGTTGCATGTTGTGAGACCCACATGATAGTTCTAGGTCAAGCTGTAGGGTTGGTTCATGTGGGTCTAGATGTCTAGTAGGTCATATAGGTATGTATCTACCACCTTTGGTACATGTGGACCCATATGCAAAACCCCTAACCATCTTGACCCAACACGTACATCTGAGACATGTGGAACCACATATCTAGATATACAACTATATTACTATGAGTGTTGCATGTGGGTCCATATGTCCCGATGCGTTAGGTCAAAATGGCTAAGAGTGTTGCATATGGGTCCCCATGTTCCAAATGTGCCTATATTACCTACTAGACATTTGCACGCACATACACCAGCCCTAGACAGGTTTGACGTAGAACTATCATGGGCGTCCCATAAGGTCAAAAAAAATCATGGGCGTCCCACAATAGAAGTGTTGCGTGTGGGTCTAGATGTCCCAAAGTGGTAGATATTTATTTAGATCACTATGAGTGTTGCATGTGGGTCCACATGTTTCAAAGGAGCTAGATACATATCTATATGACCTACTAGACATCTGGATCCAAATGGAACCTTAAAGTATAATTATCATGTGGGTCCCACAATATTTAACATAGATAAAAGTGTTTCATGTGGGTCCACATGTCCCAAAGGTGGTAAATATACAGCTAGATGACTTTGAGTGTTCCATGTGGGTTCATATGTCCCATATGGTCAAGATGACTAGGGTGTTGCACATAGGTGTACGTGACACAAAGGTAAACATACATATAGGACCTATTAGACATGTGGACCCACATGCACCAGCCCTAAAAAGCTTGACGTAGAACTATCATCTGGGTCCCACAACATGCAAACAAAGAAAGGAGTGTTTCATGCGGGTCCACATGTCCGAGAGGTGCTAGATATACAACTAGATTACTATGAGTGTTGCATGTGGCTCCACATATACCAAGGGTGCTAAGAGTAGACCAAACTAGCGTGATAGGAGTGTTTTGATGTGGGTCCACATGCCTAAAAGGTGATAGCTGTATACCTAGATGGCTAGGAGTGTTGTGGTGGGACGACATATATCCAAAATATTGTAGGGGCAACCTATCTCGTAAGGAGAGTTGCATGTGAGTCCACACTTGTCCTGAAGGTGGTAAGGGTAGACGTGTGTGGGTCCACATGTCCAAGGGTGCTAACTGAAGACCAACGGGCGTGATAGAAGTGTTTTCATGTCGGTCCACATGACCAAAAGGTGATAGATGTATACCTAGATCACTAGGAGCGTTGCGGTGAGACGACATATATCCCAAAGGTTGCAGGGGCAGAACTATCTCGCACGGAGAGTTGCATGTGTGTCAACACATGTCCCGAAGGTGGTAAGGGTATACCTAGCGGGTCGGATAGGAGTGTTGCATGTGGGTCCACATGTCCCAAAGATGGTAGGGATGGACATGTGTGGGTCCACATGTCCCAAGGGTGCTAAGGGTAGACCAACATGACGTAATAGGAGTGTTTTCATGTGGGTCCACATGCCCAAAAGGTGATAGACGTATACCTAGATGGCAAGGAGTGTTGTGGTGGGACGACATATATCCCAAAGTTTGTTGGGGCAGACCTATATATCTCGTAAGGAGAGTTGCATGTGGGTCCACACATGTCCCGTAGGTGGTAAGGGTAGACCTAGCTGGTCAGATAGGAGTGTTGCATGTGGATCCACATGTCCCAAAGGTGACAGGCGTAGACGTGTGTTGGTCCAAATGTCCCAAGGGTGCTAACGGTAGACCAAGTGGGGCTGATAGGACTGTTTTCATGTGGATACACATGCCCAAAAGGTGATAGATGTATACCTAGATAGCTAAGAGTGTTGCAGTGGGACGACATATATCCCAAAGTTTGTAGTGGCAGACCTATCTTGCGAGGAGAGTTGCATGTGGGTCCACACATGTCCCGAATGTGGTAAGGGTAGACCTAGCGGGGATAGGAGTGTTGCATGTGGGTCCTCATGTCCTGAAGGTGGGTCCATATGTCCAAAGGGTGCTAAGGGTAGACCAAGCGGGCGTGGTAGGAGTGTTTTCAGGTGGGTCCACATACCCAAAAGGTGATATATGTATACCTAGATGGTTAGGAGTGTTGCGGTGGGATGACATATATCCCAAAGGTTGTATGTGCAGGCCTATATACCTCGCAAGGAGAGTTGCATGTGGGTCCAGACATTTCCTAAAGGTGGTAAGGGTAGACCTAGCGAGTCTGATAGGAGTGTTGCTTGTGGGTCCACATGTCTCAAAGGTGGTAGGGATTGATGTGTGTTGTCCCAATGGTGCTAAGGGTAGACCAAGCTGGCGTGATAGGAGTGTTTTCATGTGGATTTACATGCCCGAAAGGTGATAGATGTATACGTA
Source organism: Poa pratensis (assembly GCA_947311845.1). Lineage (NCBI taxonomy): Eukaryota > Viridiplantae > Streptophyta > Magnoliopsida > Poales > Poaceae > Poa > Poa pratensis. Next base: position 42,511,998 of record CAMZMU010000095.1, on the reverse strand, counting down.
GATAGTTAGGAGTGTTGCGGTGAGACGACATATATCTCAAAGGTTGTAGGGCAGACCTATCTCGTAAGGAGAGTTGCATGTGGGTCCGCACATGTCCCGAAGGTGGTAAGGGTAGACCTAGCGGGTCACGTTGCATGTGGGTCCACATATCCCAAAGGTGATAGGGGTAGATGTGTGTGGGTCCACATGTCCCAAGGGTGCTAATGGTAGACCAAGCGGGCGTGATAGGAGTGTTTTCATGTGGGTCCACGTACCCAAAAGTTGATAGATGTATACCTAGATGGTTAGGAGTGTTCCGGTGGGATGACATATATCCCAAAGGTTGTAGGGACAAATCTACATATCTCGTAAGGAGAGTTGCATGTGGGTCCACACATGTCACGAAGGTGGTAAGGTTAAACCTAGCGTGCCAGATAGGAGTGTTGCATGTGAGTCCACATGTCCCAAAGGTGGTAGGGGTAGACGTGTGTGGGTCCACATGTCCCAAGTGTGCTAAGTGTAGACCAAGCTGGCGTGATAAGAGTGTTTTCATGTGGGTCCACATGCACAAAAGGTGATAGATTTATACCTAGATGGTTAGGAGTGTTGTGGTAGGACGACATATAACCCAAAGGTTGTAGAACGGACCTATCTCACAAGAGAGTTGCATGTGGGTCTACACATGTCCCGAAGGTGGTAAGGGTAGACCTAGTGCGCCAGATAGGATATTTGAATGTGGGTTCACATATTCCAAAGATGGTAGGGATAGACGTGTGTGGGTCCACATGTTTCAAAGGTGCTAAGGGTAGACCAATCTGACGTGATAGGGGTGTTTTCATCTGGGTCCACATACCCAAAAGGTCATACAAGCACGTGAGTACCTAAAATGGAGCCTCACTTCTGCTAGATTCGCTAAAATAATTTGTCATTTTTTCATAGATTCTTGACCTAAAATGCACTTTTTTGAAACATTTGTTGAGCATGTGGGTCCACATGTGTTAAACATGGTAGATATATAAATAGATGATCATCAGTGTTGCATGTGGGTCCATATGTCACAAATGTGCTAGGTTAATATGGCTAGGGGGTTGCATGTAATTCCACATGTACCAAAGATGGCAGATACGTACCTATAACAACTACTAGACATTTAGACCCACATGTACCAGGCTTAGACTACAAACCATGTAGACTTGTCACAAAATAAAAGTAGTTGTCAAGTATGCCTAATTTTGTCATAATAAAGTAGAATTTTTTTGAGTAGGTTAAAAAATCACTTGATATAATTATCAAGTTTTTCATAAAAATGGGTTCATCTATATTTCAATTTCATGTTGGTATTTTTTTAAAATTAGTTTTGAATAATCTGGTCCTAAATTTCAGAGTCAACAAAGGTTGAAATCTTTATCGCAGTCGCGTACCGTCCGTAGTTTGGTTCATCGGTTAAACCGCCGGTTCACTCTTTTTATTTGCCGGTTTTTTAAAAATAGAATAGTATAGAAATATTAATAGTCTATGAGGAAATTCAATCTATTTAATCCCTACGTGTATTAGTACGACATAAACCAGTATCGCGCCAGCTGGTTAAGCCAAACGCCCTGCCCTGCTCGCTGCTGGGAGGTCGCAAGTTCGAATCCTGCCCCTGTAATTTATTTTTCGTTTGCGTGAGGCATTTGTTAAAATGCTCGGCTTGGTGTGTTTATATAGGTTTTTGTTCTACTCTAAACATAAACCGAGACGTAGCTCATTGGCTATGCTCCCGACTCGGCTTAACACAACTCCAGCCTTCAAGGCTCGGCTCGAGCCGAACTGAGATTCCCTTCGCCCTTGAGGGCCTATGGAAGCACTGGTTTGATTCATATGAAGATATACCAACAGGGCAACAGGGGTAGACGAGTTAGACATGAGATGTCTCGTAACTCGTAAGCCATCGTATGTCGTCCCTTTGTCGAGAAACATAAGCGCTGGTGATCTCAAAATACTCCAGCTTAGACAGGTTGCCAATCTGAGGAGGCACTGACCCACAAGATACGTAGTAGAGATCGAGATGTCTCAAGAAGTTGAAAGACCCCAAGAACTCAAGACGGCTATTGTGCGTACACAGGGAAACCCAGCTGACACTGAGGTACCGCAAATGTTCTAGAGAAAGCAAGGAACTTCTTAACTGTCCGACCAAAGTATGATGGCTAAGGTCAAGCTGGATGACATGGCCAGTTATGTTGCTGCAGGTTACGCCTTTCCATCGGCAGCAATCATGGCGCCCTGGTTGCCATGACTCAAGGTAGTCGTTGCGGTCGTCGTCTATGCCTTGCTTGAAGGCCAGCAAGGCATCCCTCTCGCGTCCTATATATGCAGCTCCCACCGGCCGCATGGACCGGTTCGAGCTGCCGCGCGTCGCTGCTGAGGAAGAAGTTGCTCCAAGTTGCTGCCATAAGGAGCAAAGACGAACACGGCAGGCGAGCGATGCATGGTGGGCACAGTGGTGGTGTCGGTGATCACGGATAAACTGAGCTACAAATAAAAAAGGGCCTGTATAGAGAGCCGCGTGTGGAATGGGCGAGGGTTGCAGATTTTCTTCCATGGCAGATTTTTCTCTTGTTGAGCTTATCTTTCCATGGCCGGTCAACGATCGCCGGTCAAGTCAAGGATCGCCCTTTCGTCGACCGATTTGTGGAGGTTATGCATGCAACTACTCGCGGGCCAGTGATCACAGGGACGTACAAATAATTCTGGAACTGCGCGCGGCCACTGAACTGACAGACAAATTAACCTGAGAAGTTAGTCTGATCCTCTCCTGTGCGCTGGTCGGGTGTACCTGATTGCCTGGTGCTCCGCTCTACGCAGCACCGCGCTACCCGCCGTGCTCTGGCTCGTCTGGAAGATGAGGATTGGGATGGTCTTCAGCAACATCCGCACATGGAAGTCTGATCTCTTCGCCCAGCTTGCCACTCATCTCTTGCTCTGGGGTGTGCATGCTTCCGGCCGTGTTGGACTATACGCTCCTGTGCTCGCGTGGTGTGATTCTTGTCTACCTGATCTATCCACCTTGTCGTGTTTTCTCTTGTATGTTCCGATATAGTTGATCCCCTCTAAAGCTCTACTATGGAAATTCCCGCGTGACTCAGTTAAGCATAGATTCATGTAACATGGCAAAAGCACCGGCAGTATACTAGTCTAGCATTAAGTAGAACTGTTGACTGTCTGTAGTATACTAGTCTAGCATTAAGCAGAACTGTTGACTGTCTGTAGGAAAAGAAACCGAGCTCGTACGTGCTCATAGAAGACAGACAGCCTGAGAGCCAACAGATAACAATAAGATAATAATACCTCCGATCTGATAAAACTGTCGTGGAAAGAATACTACGAGCATACAAAATTTCTACACATCTCACGACAGTATTTACAGATCAGGGAGTACCACTATTGCAAGTTCGTAAGAAAATTTGCCTTTATTTAGAGGCCTTTTGTGGTACCCCAAGTGAATAATAGCCATCCATTTTCGTCCATCCAAAGGCTTATAACAATTAATACTAGTGCTAAAATAGTGACTAGTACAAATCATACTACTCACCTCACGAAGCCAAATCGTTACAGCAGGAAAAAAGAATCCCGTAGACGGGCCGGCCCAAAGAGAGTCCAGTCAATCTGATCGTTTGCTGTCGTTCACCAAAAGGAAAAAAATCCTAAAGGTAGAATCCAGCTCCACGATTCCAGTGCAAACATGGAAACCAGCATTGGATGAGAAATGTGCGGTCCAGATGAACTATTCTGTTCCACCCAAATGCTATGTGCTGTTATTGGAAAATAACCCGGTACATCTTTTGTTAGCCAACAATCAGGTGGATCCTGTACCAGTATTTACGGAAGAAAAATGATGAAACCGATCTGTACCAAGTAGAGCAAAGGTACAAGTTCAGACCGATAGAACTAACTACTCCCTCCGTACACAAAAGGATGTCTCAACTTTGTCTAAAGCTAGATATATCTAGACATTTTTCATGTGTAGATACATGTAAATTTGGATAAAGTTGAGACATCTTTTTGTGAACGGAGGGAGTAGTAGTTTAGTAGTACTAGCACTTTTCGGAGCTTCATGTCAGCATAGAGAGAAAGAACGGGTACTTTTTTACAAAACGCACACCTTGGATGCGGGCGTTTCTTTGCAAAATGCATGGAACAGTTACATAATCGATCTGGACCATCTGCTTACAATCCAACGACACAGCTTTGGGTTTCCATGTTTCACTGGATACTTTCTCACCACACCACGCCTACTCCCGATGAACCCCGCACATCGCCGCCGCGTTCGGTGGTCCTTCATGTCGCCGGCGCGACGGCGCGTCACCTTCTCCACGTCTCCGGCCGGCTGTGCGCGCGCACGGGCTGCGGGCAGGACGCCATCGGTGGTTGTTTCGTGTGCGCCACAGCCGACTGCCGCGCCGGCAGTTTGACAGTCTGAAGTGCTCCGGCTGGGATGACGCTGCAGGAGTTCACGCTTGATAGTGGCGGCCTCAATGACTTCTACGACGTGAGCTTCATGGACTGGCACAACCTTCCCATCTTGGTGGAGCCCGTGGAAAGCAGCGGGATCACCGGCATGATGTGGGCGGCGCCGGGCTGCTCGGCGGACCTGAAGTCAACCTACCGTGCCCCACGGAAACAACGTCGACGGATCAGAGCTTGCTACGTGCGCGCTCAAGGGAGCGGCAGCGTGCTCGGGCGTGTGCGCCGTAACATTGAGGACTTGAGGTCACACAAAGCTTAGCAGCTCCGGAGAACAATTTTTTTTTTGAAAGGAAGGGCCACGCCCCAATTTTCAAATTTTATTGAAAACTGATAAGACAATTTTCACGGAGAACATAATCATGTAAAAATTATGAATTATCAGGACAGAATGAACAAGTGCTAGAAAAATAAAAACCACAGGGGTTCTTCGGGACCCACCAGTTCAAAACAACACACATACAAGAAGAAGGTGCTAAAAATTTTGCACCTTCATTTATTCGTACAACCTAGTAGTAGGGTGACACCAGCATCTGGTTGAGATTGTTTTATTCAACGAGCCCCTCAACTTGTTGTCTTGCCATTTATCCTGCCCCAAGTAACAACTGCAAACACGTATGCATCGTCATACACCTTGTCAAGGAGGCGGAAGTAGACAACTCTCCACGCTTACTTGAATAGCAGGGCGCAAAACACGACCCAGAGGCCAGACGCAAACCCAGACCCAAGTCCAAAGTAGAGGAACAACACTGGCTCAGAAAACTTCGCCCTTCTTTGTTGATTCCTATCCTCTTGTGTACTGTCTCCTGAGCAGTTCCTTGCAATAGGAGGACCACATAGACCTATATTGCCGGTGTATATGGAAGGGTTTTGCATGTACATGGTGTCAAGTTGAGCACCAGGTGGTATTCTTCCTTCAAGATTGTTATATGATAAGTCCAAGAAGCTTAGATATGTCAAATCTGACAAACTCGATGGAATTTCCCCAGAAAGGCTGTTCCTTGAAAAGTCGAGTGATTCAATTGATTTCATAGACCCAATCTTTGCTGGAATTTTTCCACTCAAATAGTATGATAAGTTTAAATTCAACACTCCATTGAGAGAAGTTACACCTTCTCGAATTCTGCCAACTAAGTGGTTGAGTGAAAGGTCAATACTAACCACATCAAAAACTCCTGAGCCGTACATAAGCTCTTGACGCTTCATCACAAGAGACCAAACTTCTCTAAATTTCCCAACATAGCCAGTGTACCATATAGACATGTCAACCCCGGGTCTCTTTGGATGTTTTTGGGCCATTGCTGTCAAATTTGACAAAGACCATGGCATAACACCAGACATACTATTTCCGGCTAAGCTCAATTGGCGAAGACGCTTAAGATTTGTAATAGTCATCAGAATATCTCCAGACAACAATTTGTAGCTTAACTATAGAAAGCGCAAGTATACCAAGTCACCAATCCATAATGGCAATGACCCAGAGAAACTATTTGTTGAAAGATCCATGAATGCCAAACTCGAGTAGTTTTGAAGTGCTGGCGGGAACTTTCCAGAAAAACGATTGTGACTTAAGTGGAGAAAAACCAAGTTAGGTTTCTCAGAACACCGGTGTGTTCTCCCTCTAGAAGGTTGTGTGATAGATCCAATACAATAGGTTTATCAAGTTGCAGCAGATAAATGTGAAGTAGTTGAAGGATAAAGACATCTCAATTAATTCTGGAGCTCCATATTCTGAAGAAAGAGGCCCTGAGAAAGAATTGTTCGACAAATCCATGTGCTTTAAGTTTCTTAGAATAACCATGGATTCCTCCGTGATCTCACCATGCAAGTTATTGTTGCTAAGGTCGAGATCTATCAAATTACCTAGCATCCGAATCTTGAATGGCACATGTCCAGTGAGAAGGTTATTAGAAAGAGTAAGGTACATTAGTTCAGTGCAGTTCACTATCTCTAGTGGTATAGGTCCAGTAAGATGGTTGTTTGAAAGAGAGAGTGACTCCAATTCGGTGCAATTCCCCAACTGTGGTGGTATATTTCCAGTAAGAAGGTTGCTCGATAGATTTATGGAATATAATCTAGTGTAATTCCCCAACCATGGTGGTATAGGTCCAGTGAGATGGTTGTAAGAAAGTGAAGGTAATCTAATGTAGTGCACGTCCCTATGCCAGGAGTTATATCTCCAATAATACTATTGTAAGAAAGCTCAAGGTGCTCTAATCTAATGCAACTTGATATCATTTCCGGCATAGGTCCAACAAGATTGTTATTGGATAGAAAAATATACCGCAAACTGGTGCAATTCCCTTGTTTTGGCGGTATAATTCTAGTAAGATGGTTGTTAGAAAGGTCAAGGTACTCTAAGTGAGAAAAATTGCCTATGCTTAGAGATATAGATCCTGTAATGTTATTGTAAGAAAGGTCAAGGTGTTCTAATCTAGTGCAGCTCTCCATTAGTAGTGGTACATGTCCAATAAGATTATTATTGGATAGACAAATATATTGCAAACTAGTGCAACTCTCCATTAGTAATGGTACATGTCCAATAAGATTATTATTGGATAGCGAAATATACTGCAAACTAGTGCAATTCCCCGGTATAGCTCTAGTAATATGGTTGTTAGAAAGATCAATGTGTTTTAAATAAGACCAATTGCGTACGTCTAGCGATATGGATCCTGTAATTTTATTGTAAGAAAGGTCAAGAAAAGTTAAGCTACTTGGCTGGCCCAATCTGTCTCCTAACATTCCAACCATATTGTTGCTCTTCAAACTCAAGTATTGCAATCTGTTGGATGGACATCGTGGCAACATCTCTAGAAACTTTGTAATGTTTCCAGAGGAGAGGCTTCCATCAAGCCACACTTTTTCCAAATCACATAGATCTCTCAAGTGTCTACTGTCATTGTTGCCTTGTTACAGGTGGTTGGGTGATCATATTCCAGATCGCAGATAAACTTTAGCTCTCGGAGGGATGTCATTTTTCCTAGTGCCTTAGGAAATGGACCATACAGAGAGGTTTCAGATAGGTCAAGGTATTTGATGCTTGTTATGTTCCAAAACCAAGCTGATGCAATTGGATGGCCAAAGTTATTGGCGGAGAGATCAAGGTATTGAAGATTTGTGAAGTTTAGGTGTGTGAGGGATCGGTTTGCACTCAAAAGGGAGCAGTATGAAAGATAGAGGTGCTCCAATGATGGAAGCATGTTCACGACCAGAGGCCAATCAGCAGAAATTGAGCTGAGATTAGTACCACTCATATCAAGATGAACCAAGACAGGTAGACGGGTTAACCATGAGATGTCTGTTGAGTACATCCCGGAGTTGGAGAGGGAGAGAAATTCGAGCTTGGAAAGGTTTCCAAACCGCGGAGGCACAGTACCACTGAAATCCATGTAGGACAGATCGAGATGTCTCAAGTATTTGAATGAACCCAAGAACTCAATTGGACTTGTCAGGTATGTACCAAAGAGACTGAGGTATTCAAGATGCTCCAGAGAAAGCAAGAAAGGACTTATCTGACCTTCTAAAATTCTTTGGCTAAGGTCAAGCTGGATGACATGGCCCGTTGTATTGCTGCAGGTGATGCCTGCCCATCGGCAGCAGTCGTGGCTCTCCTGTTGCCACGACCCAAGGTAGTCGTAAGGGTCGTAACTGACGCCATTCTTGAAGGCCAACAAGGCATCCCTCTCGCGTCCTATGCAGCTCCGGCCAGCCACATGGGCCGGCACGAGCTGCCCTGCCTCGGCGACGAGGAAGAAGCTGCCCCGGGTTGCTGCTGCTGCTGCCACAAGGAGCAAGATGAACAAAGCAGGCGAGCGATGCATGGTGGGCATGGTGGTGGTAGTGCTCACAGATCGGTGCAGCTTGTAGGAAGGCCCGGGTTTCAGTTCCGTTGTAACGCAACGTACGATGGTGCACTTATATGGGCCTGGACACATACATAGAGCGCTGCGTGCTTCTACGATGGTTAAAGACGTTCATTCCATGGCAGATTTTTTTTGTGACTAAGGGTTGAAAAGTGGTTCATTCCATGCCAGATTTTTTGTGTGACTAAGGTTACGTATATGCATCAGTGACAGAGAGAATGCAGCTAGCTAGTAGTAGTGGTTATACTCAAGAACTGCGTGCACAAACCTGAAGTCAGTCACCGAGGCTTGATCAGTTGAGAGATGCTTGTGCGGAGGCCGTTAGTCATCCTGCCCGCCTTGCCTGGCACGCCGAAGTGCGAAGAAAATTGCACAAAACCCCACCCGCTAGTTCTGTTGATCACCATGAGAACATCTGAACATTGCTATGCAGCTGATTTTCTTAATCTTGTTGCTCAATTCCGACTTCGTCTACTAGTACATTCTAACGCTATTTGTTGAACCACAACAAGGATCCTGCTTTATCATGTTTTTCCATCTGCAAGTACATTTGAAACTATATCCCTGACAATTAATTCTCGTATTGGCTATTCAAGAAGCTAGACAACTTAGAGTAGTTTGGATCACAGAAAATTCAGTACAATATTTTCTTCACAACAGGTATGTAAAGTAAAACCTGTACTACGGAGTACATGACTACAGGGTGCTTCATCTGAAAAATATATATACGCTTGTTTATTGATGCATATAAGACCATCAGGTGAACGATATGTAAGGATGGATAAGAGTAACAGCTTGAAACACACATCTAGCATGTTGCACCAGCATTTGACATGAACTCTTGCTCAAAGCTATAACACTTCCTGACTTTTTCAGAATGTAAATGATCACTAGCACTGAAATCACCATCCACCAACTGATCAAAACTATCATCATATTCTCCCGGGGTTAGCAATAATTCGTTCTCTTCCCCATTTCCTAGATCAACATGGAACTTTTTTAGCCTTTCTGTTTGCAGAACCCTCAAAGTCATCTCCACTTGTTTCATGGTTGGTCTATCCTCACCTCGGAGCCTCAAGCACATCTCTGCAAGGGAAGCTACCCTGCTAATCTCTTCCTCGGTTGCTTCATCGAGAACTTGGGCAGATACTATTTCTGTAACTGGTCTCTCTTTCCGTCCCCAAAGAAAATAATTTGATAGGTTTTACTTTGAGCCTGATTCACTTGTCAATATTGGCTCTTTCCTGAGAAGTAGCTCAATGAGTACCACACCAAAACTGTAGACATCACTTTTCTCATTCAGTTGTCCAGTGTAGTAATACTCTGGATCCAAATATCCAAATGTGCCTTGTACATTCGTTACAATGTGAGTTTGGTCAATAGAAACAAGTCTTGAAGCACCAAAGTCAGCAACTTTAGCCGTGTAGTTTCCATCCAAGAGTATATTGGATGATTTCACATCACGATGGAACACCGATATTGAAGCTGCGGAATGGAGATATGAGAGTGCTCCTGCAGCTTCCGCACCAATCCTTATGCAATCATCCCAAGATAAACAACTGGTGCTGGAATCAGAATGAAGAATACCAAATAATGACCCGTTGGGGATAAAATCATACACTAATAAAGGTACCTCGGTTTCAAGACAACATCCAAAGAGCTTTACGATATTTCGGTGGTTGATCTGAGAGAGAATGGCAACCTCATTGATGAACTGATTGATCTCACCTTGTTCAATGACCTTAGACTTCTTTATTGCCACTACCCTTTGGTCGGATAGTATGCCTTTGTAAACCATGCCGTGCCCTCCATGACCAACGATGCGCGTTTGGTGGAAGTTGTTTGTTGCCTTTTCTAGCTCTTCCACAGTGAAAATTTTCGTCCTGTCACTTGCATTTTCATCTGACGATATAAGTTGTTCTAAAAGGAGACCTTGGTTTTTCCTAAAATATTTCCTCCGTAACTGCCTTCGGATGTATCTTTTCCATTTACGTATAATGAGAACTCCACTCAAGCTGAGCAGTAGAACACCGAAGCCACTACTCAACCCAATGATTATACCTGAAAAAATATTAAATCACTCTTAGTGTCTTGCCTTATTTCATTTTTTATCAAGGAATGTGATGGATCAACAAAACTCACCAAACAAAATATTTTGTCTTTTTGTTGAACTGCATTGCATTGTTATAGTGTCATAATCTGTTTTATCAGGACACTTGCTGCAATAGTAGCTCCCAACAGTATTATGACAAACCCCTTTACATATACCTCTTTTACTATTGCACTCGTCAATATCTGCAACCACATATCCTTTACTTGAGTCCGCAAGAGGGAAATGTACTATATACAACAGAGTGGTAGGTACTATTTTTGTACAAAAGGTTATAAAGGATAATTTTTGGTTCTACTTCACATAGAAAGAAATTACCTTGACAACCTTTTTGTACGTATGGATTTCCTTGAAAGCCTGATGAGCATTCGCATCGATAACCGTAGAAATCATTCTGTGTGGAGTTGACAACTAAGCATGTGCTATTAATGCTAACACACGCATATCTAGATATGTCTGTCTGTGCCTCTTCGCAGGTTAAATTAGCGACAGCCCACTGCGCCGATGATGTTTCCCAATTACCCATATACAGATTAGGTTCTTCGTCAATGTAAATCCTTAGAAACTTCAGTTGGTAAGATGCCATGTATTTAATATCAACAAGCCCCTTGTCAATCTTTATGTGCGTCACTTGATGTTCACCATCTTCCATTTCAAGTGTAGACGTCGTTGCATTAGTGCAATTGAGTTGAAATACCTTCCTTGCAAAACAACCTTCTTCCAGGCCAAACGGAAATGGGATGTCAATGTTCCCGCATCGTCGTGTGCAATTATTCACCGTTGAATTGGGTTATATCCTATTCCACACAGAAAACATAAGTTCATTCAGAAAAATTGTAGTGTTCCACATTGTGCTCAAGATAACTAGCAAAATTAAAGACATAATTTCGCAAGTGGATACTACTATGCACATGTGCGGTTCTGTTTGAATAGATTTGTATTTGCTATATACAAATACATTTCTTATTTGCATCTTATTGATCTGTGCTAACTGTTAGAATTTTGACCCAATGTATCATACCAAAAATTCAAGATAAATTTACACTACTAGGAAAACCCTTATAGAGAGGTTACATTCTGTGGCGCACCCTTAATTGGTGCGCCACAGAAATAGCCTGGTGCGCCACAGAAAGGCATATTTCTGTGGCGCACCTAGCCATGTGCGCCACAGAAATGTGACTTTCTGTGGCGCATTAGCCATGTGCGCCACAGAAATGTGACTTTCTGTGGCGCACCAAGCCAGGTGCGCCACAGAAAGTCACATTTCTGTGCCGCACATGGCCGGCGCACCTGGCACGTGCGCCACAGAAAGGTGACTTGGTGCGCCACATATTTTTTTCTTTCAAATCCCACCCCCACCCCCCCCCCCCCGGATCGCCTTTTTAGTCTTGCAGGAATTAAAGGAAAATGATAAAAAATTTAATAAATAAAATCCTTTGACATGTAGTTAGGTTTGAGTGTCTAGTAGGTATAGAAATTTTGAAATATGAATTTTGACCTTTTCTGCAACAAACAGGAAAAAAAACTTGTAACGGCCATAACTTTTGCATACGACGTCGAAATAACGCAAATAATATGTCAAAAAAATCATCGAAATAACGCAAATAATATGTCAAAAAAATCTGTGGCGCACCAAGCTTGGTGCGCCACAGAATGTCACCTTTCTGTGGCGCACCTGGCAGGTGCGCCACAGAAATGTGGATTTCTGTGGCGCACCAATTAAGGGTGCGCCACAGAAATAATTTTTGTGGCGCACCAATTAAGGGTGCGCCACAGAAATAATTTTTGTGGCGAGATTTCTGTTGCGCACCCAGAAAACCTGGGGGTGCGCCACAGAAAGTAAAAAACGTGCGCCACAGAAAGGCCTTTCTGTGGTAGTGTTAAATCCTTTGCGTTTTTAATGTGAATTCTGATAAATTTTCCTCCATTTTTGTTCCAATGATTAAAATCCATGTAATTTACCGAGACTTAAGAAATGAAAATTGATGAATTTTCCAAGATCCAAATATTATCTATTGTATAGATTTCACATTTTCCTTAATCTATAAAAAGTTTTTTTGTACAAAAACTTGCCAAGAGAGGATAAATGGTTGTTCCAAAGAAAAGATTACACAAGCACAAAAAATATACAAAACCGCTTTCGAATCCAAGACGGTGGCTTCTTCTCTGCCTTAAGTTCCGCTGTCACATCCATCTCCAAGCGCAGGCGGAACAAGTTTTCTGTCATCTATGACGAGGATGGCTAGCTCATGCAGCTCCGTTTATTTTGAAAGATTTGCTAATCCCTTTCCCACCCAAAGTTATTTATACTCATAAAAATTCTCATGGTTTGTAGGTTGTTTTATGATTTAGATAAATTTATCTAAGTCTGGTGTCTTACATTCTTTGTTTGTTTTCTATGAAGCTTCTGGTAAGAAACTAACTCAAGATACCCCTAAGATAAACGGGCATCACTGACTAACCTAAATGACTCATCACTCGATCGTACTAAGCCCATTGACGGGCGAAAAGAGCAACAGTCACTAGTAATTTCAAATGGAAACAAATTGTTGGTGAATAATTTTCCAGTGACATGCCTAAAAAGTGCCACCCGTAACTACTAATGAGTTACCACTAACGGATACTATCACTAAAGGACATAAATTTAGGCTTGTACACTAGAGTATATTGACGGTCCAAGCTTTCAGCCGGTCATTGGCGAATGTACCCATCCAACTCACAGCGCTCATAAGTCCCAGACGAACCACGTAGGTATAAAAGACCCCTCCTAAACCTAATCCTATCCATTCCTCTTTCTAATCCCACTCATGTCCCTCCTTTCTCAACCACCCTCTCTCTCCCACATGATCCTCTCTTTTCCTCTCTACCTGATCTTACCCTCGTTACTCCGACATCTTCCAATGGAGAGGCGATGCCACCACCACCCCTCAATGGATCGGCGACCTCCTCCACGCCTTCACCTGTCTTCTCGTTGATCCCTTCTCCTGCAAGACTTCCCTTGTAGCTATCATCTATCCATGAGGGGACCGACACCAATGACGAGCTCGTCGATGGCCACTTCTTCAAGAAGGATAGACCGTCATCGTCGGCAACCTTCAACAACAATGCGGCAGAGGACCATGGCGCTATAGGCTGACAAGATTGTAGCGGGAGGTGCTTGGGCTATAATGGGACATCCTCCTAGTGATGTGGCTCTTCGGGTCCCCCGACGAGCATGGGGTGCTGTGATGCGAGTTCGTGCACGCCAAATGCACGATGCGATTTCAAGAAGTCTAGTGGCGAGTGTGTCCCGGAGGTAGTGATGGGTCATTGCCGGGCTCAACCAGGAAGGCCAGGTGGTGGTGGAGTATGTACGCATAGGGTACCAGTGGCGCAACCTATTCCACGAATCCTGGTGGCAGAAGCGCACCGATTTTTTTTAGAATCATCATGCCTCTTTATTAAAATCATTAGGCCTAGAAGCTGCTGGAGAAGGCGGGGATGGCCGGGTCCAACCCGTGCCCAAGTGCAGCACGGCACCCGCGATGGATGCGACCGAGTTCCGGAGCATCGTCGAGAGACTCAGGTACTTGGTGCACACTAGACCGGACCTAACCTTCGCAGTCGGCTTCGTGTCGCGCTTCATGGAGGCTCCTACATCACCGGGTCGTTAAGACTCAGATGTAGGTATGGAAGTAGTTCAGGTGCACCACGCCTGGTCGGCTACAGTGACAACGACCTGGCTGGAGACGTCGACTCACGCAAGAGTACGTCCGGCACGATGTTCTTCCTAGGGAGGAGCCCAATGACCTAACAGTCACACAAGCAGAAGATCGTGGCTCTCTCTGCGAGTCGGAGTACGTGGCTGCTGCCACGGCTGCTTGCCAGGGGATCTGGCTGGCTCGGTTGCTGGTTGAATTCAGCAACGGCAAAACTGAGCAAGTGATGTGCAAGGTCGACAACAAGTCGGCAATCGTGCTCGCCAAAAACTCCGTCTTCCACGAGCGCTCGAAACACATCAAGTTGAAGTATCACTTCATTCGAGACTGCGTGGAGGCGAAGAAGATCAAGCGTGAGTTCATGCCCACCGAACACCAACTCGCTGACATGCTGACCAAGCCACTAGGACGAGTTCTCCAGGCGAAGCTGCGCTAAAGCATCGGCATGGTGGATGTGTTGCCGGAACTCAAGACTAGGGAGTGATTGTTGGAATATGCTTGTGTTCCTGGCCGGCTCCTTGGGAGTCGCCCAGTGTGCCGACTCGGGGAGTGTCCCGAGTCGAGTAGGAGTTCATGCGACTCCGGAGCTTGTTCCGGGTTGTAGCAGTATTAGCCGGGTCGTTCGGGAGTCAGCGGTGTGCCCAGGAGTCGCCAGGTCATTTGTCCTGGGGCGGCTGTTTTGGAATGCTGCGTCAGCACCTGTACAACTAATACAGAGTAGGTAGATACAACGAGATAGTCAACATCTACAGTAGTTTCGAGTCTGTCGCGTCATCCACAGTGTACTCGAGTCATGACATCACCAAAAGTGTCGGGTTGTCAGTGACATCATAGGACCTGCCATATCAAGTCGGATGTGACAACTTAGTTAATTTTGTAACTTCGTCCCCTATATAAAGGGAGAAATAGAAAATGAGAAAATTGTGCCAAACCATTTGGTACACACTCCCTTCCTTCTCCTCCCTCGCAGCTCTCTCAACCCGGTTCGGGACAATAATATTGTACAAAGCTCACATATTGTAAAACATAGTGAACTTTTTTCATGACATTTCGTATTAATTTCTCTATCTTGGTCATCTTTTTTTACAGATATCCGAGTGTAAAATATTTTATTTTCATTTCTCCCAGATGGCAGAACATTCCAACTTCAAACTTTGTGGGTCCACTAACCAAAAGAACTATACACTATATAAAGAATTCCATATTTTTAATGCACATTAAATATCTAAAATAAGGATTTTACTAGTAGTAAACTTAGCTTTTGTGGTGTACAAAAACGTACGAAGCGTTTTTAAACATCTTAGTTCCAACGTGTTATTGATTTGCAAAGCTTCAGTTTTATCATCCGGAAGAAACAAAAAAGATAAAGTATCAATATAATTTAAACACGGATCTTATGCAATGTCAGATACTCGCGCGACCATGGCCGCTTCCAGGGATGGCGCGGCGCCGCCGACCTGATCTCCCGACGTCCGCCTCCTCTGCTCCCACCCCGACCGAATCCGGATTCTCCTCGACGTCGTCTCTCCGTCCATCTAGGAGTCCGGCGACGCCGCTGCCGAGGTCGCGGCAAGCGTTTTCTTCTTTCCCTATGGCTCGTGATGATGTTGTCGGCTGAATATTGTCGGATGGTGCTCTCGCGTCGTCGCCCACGCAGGGTGGCCGCGTGTCACCGCCACCCGGAGCTCCGCCCCGCGGCGCCCTCTTCCCGTCCCGGTGGCTGCCGACCTGCTCCGTCTTCCGCCCCTCCTGCTCCGACGTTGTCCGATGTGCCAGCTTCCTCGGCCTCTATCACCGTTGTCGGGGCGAGTTCTGCCTCCATCCCACGCCCTCCGTCCCGTTTCTGCCGCTCCTCTTCGGCATCGACGCTGCTTGGGCCGTGGAGCTGCAACGAGGTCACTTGCGATGGCATCGCGGATCAGAGGTCCCTGCAACTGCCGCCGACCCCTTCACAAGCGCTCCACTCCGGCGGGATCCGGCTTCGGGCTGTGGCCATGACACCTAGTCGTGGGCCTCTCTCGCTAGCGAGGACAATGACATTGATGAAGAGGAGTTGGCCCTGATGACTCAGTCGGCTTCTAAAAGCTTGGCCATGGCCGCTCAATCGCGTGCGAGGCGCAAGGCGGAGGTGAGCGGAGGATGGCAACAGGTGCACCGTCCGGCGTCACCACTCCTACGTTGTGTCCTCCTATTGAGGTTGGTGTTGGCTCTTCGAAGGACAACGGAGCGGAGTTGTATGGTTGTTTCTCTCCTCGTGTGGGGGATATTTCATTATCGTTTGCCTTCTCCTTTGTTTCGGCTACCTCTGAGGCCTAGGGCGATGCCGAAGTCGTGGCTCCTGTGGAGGAGCTGTGTGCGAGCCGTGCTTTGCATCTGTCAGTGGATAATATGAAGGTGGACTCACCAGCGGCCTTGAGCTCGCCTGAGCGATCAGATGTGGTTTCGGCGCCCATCCGACCACCGCCGACGCATAATTCCGATGCTCTATTCGGAAAAGAGGATTGCGACTTGCTCAACGGTTTGGAGGCTGCTATTTCTGAATGTGGAAGGGCGATTGCTTGCCTCCTAACGGGACAGACAACCAAGCGGAAAAGTAAGGTGGCTGATTGTCCTCGGAATAGCATCTTGAAGGAGAAGTCACTCAGGTGGAAAGACAAGAAGAGTGGCATGGTTGGAAAGGCGCCCGTGACTGCTTGATGGGTGATTTTTGGTTTCTCCAATCATTTTCATGGGTTAGGTTGTCCTCTGGCTTTGGCGTTGCCCTTTACATGTTGCTGAGATGTTATCATCTAGGGTTACATCGCGTTGTTCAAATGTTATGGGTTGTGGTTGTTGTATGCACTACGGGAAAATCACAAAACGCCGACGGCCGGACTCTACGCCGACGGCCAAATGTTGGGGCCGTCGGTGTAGACCCCGATCAGGCCAGCCAAAAAAAAAATTTGGAACTAGCCGTCGGCGTAGCTTGACATACGCCGACGGAAGCCGTCGGCCTAGTTTTTTTAAGCTACGCCGACGGCATTGCCGTCGGCCTAGCTCTGTTTTTTTAACTTGCTCACCGTTTTGAGCATAACTTTTGCATTCGAACTCAGATTTCGATGTTGTTTAGCTCGTTTCGAAAAGGAGAAGCAGATCTCCATCATCATACATATTGTTCAAGCTATATTTTTCAAAAAAAAAGCATGAGCAAAGACGGAACCAACAATAAAGGGTGAAGGGCTTTTCTCTAGCGGGGTTAGGGTTTCGCCGAAGAGGGGCTCCGGAGCGTCGGATCCCACCACAAGCTAGGGGGTGCCATACCATGTGTGTACAAGTGTGTTATGGGTTTTGGATGGCAAATATTGCACTCCGGGGTGTGACCTGCTTCACCGGCATCCACTTCTCTCTAGGGAGTTTACATGCACTTATAGCCTGAAAGTCCCAGATCGGACAAACATGAGGGAATCTTGTCAAGAGTTGGTTTACACCTTTGTCTTGTTACTTCCTATGGCCTAGCCTAACACAACCAAGCAACTAGTTACACTTTTCTACCCCATTTTGACGCCGGTACCGGCTTTAGTCGTAAAAGCCTGGTTTTTCTCTAGTGGGGCTAGGGTTTCACCGGAGAGGGGCTCCGGAGCGTCGGGTTCCCACCACAAGCTAGTGGGTTCCATACCATGTGTGTAAAAGTGTTTTATAGGTTTTGGATTGCAAAGATTGCACTCCGGGGTGTGACCTGCTTCACCGGCATCCACTTCTCTCTAGGGAGTTTACATGCACTTATAGCGTGATAGTCCCCGATTGGACAAGCCAGAGGGAAACTTGTCAAGAGTTGGGTTATGAATGATATGGATGTCATATTTGGATTTCTCTCATTTTTCTAATCGATTTAGACATATTATTTGTCAAATTTCGATTTACGGATTTGCAGATATGAATTATTCAATATTAAATGGAAAAACGCAAATAAGTTAATTATTATTTGCATTCAAGAATATTATTAATGATTCATTTGTTTTTATTTAAATAATTATTTGGATTCATAAAATAAAGCTGTGTGACATCATAGTCCATGGGTTAATAGGATTGATAGGATACTATTGTCAGTAAAGCATCTGTTGTTTGTAGGTAGCTCATAGGGAAGGGACTAAGAAGTTAAGCGTGCTGGGGCTGGAATAGTTTGAGGATGGGTGACCTGTGGGGAAGTGTTAGTAGAAGCAAGTAATTTAGATTGAAATTAAGAATGGTTAGTGATAAATGTGTGTATAGTGCGATTAAGTGGTTAAACAATTCAAAAACAATTGGGAAAAAAATTTGAAAAAAAAAATTTGAAAAAAAATTCTGCCAAATCATAGGCCGACGGCAATGCCGTCGGCGTAGCCCAGTTTACGCCGACGGCAGCTAGGCTACGCCGACGGCCTTCTGGTCTACGCCGACGGTTTCCGGCCGTCGGCGTATTGTGGGATTCCCGTAGTGATGTTTGGAGAGTTTGTCGGGCTATCGATGTGTCTGTGTGATATTCTTGCTTTGTGAGTACTAGTTCGGGTTGGTCGGTGTGTATCGTTTTCCTTCCGGTTTTTTATAAATTAACCGGAGAATTCTCCTCTTTTTAATTAATAGAATGGGACAAAAAATTTACTCTGTCACAGAAAAAACACGGATGTTTGTAAAGGACTCGGCTTTTTTCATAAGAGGAAACTTAAATGAAAGAGAAATAAAGATCCATTACCTCTGTCGCGCGAGCAGCCACGGGGAACATAGGGATTGCCCAGGTACCCGCCGTTACACGAGCATTGGTAGCCGCGAGATGTGAACACGGCATGGGTGCAGCTGCTGTGGTTGCTGATGCATGCGTATGTTCTTTCTTCTCCCTCGGCGACCTCACATGTTGGCTGATCCACCACACTCCACAGGAGTTCTGCGTAGTGCGTTGTTACGCTGATCTTGTTCCACAGGAGACTTGTGTGGTCGACGACCCTGCTGTCCTCGCGCCGCCGGACAAAGCTGAACTGAAAACCGTGAGAATTATGGAAAAACCTGACGGAGCAGCACCACGTGCCGTTGCAGTTCTGCGTGGCGGTCGTCTCCGGGATCTCGCGGTCGGGGCAGGTGATTGAGCAGACGTTCGAGCGCGTGTCGGTGTCGTGATCGAGCATGTACACGTCGTAGCCGCAGCCTGTGACGTTTATGCTGGCATCGAACAGAACAAACGAGCTCCCTGGAGGTGACCAAGACACGTTGTAAACGTCCACGCCGGTGACGACGGAGACGGTCTTGGCGTAGGCGATGCTTATGAACTGCGTCCAGCCGACGTCGACGCCGGAAGGCTCGGAAGTGTCGCGGGTGACGACCTCGGTGAGGCCGTCGCCGAAGTAGAGCCTGGGGATGCCGCTGTCGACACAGGTCAGGTTGAACTCGGGGTCGCGGAAGCAGCCGGGGCCGATGCCGAAGGGGTAGCCCAAGCTCAGATTACCGCACGTCTTTGGGCACCTGGCGAGCATGGCCGTGGACGGAGCAAGAATATTGCTCTCCTCATTCCGGCGGCCAGTACTTGTCACTACGTCGGCGCCTGATTCTGGTATTGCCTGCGTCCCTAACATGGCAAGCAGGAGCACGAAGAAGCAGCGCTTCATTGTAATCTCTCTCGCTTTGCTCGATCTGTTTTAGGTTCTAATAACCGGCATCCTAGCTTATTGCTGAACTTACATTATTTATAGGCCTAGAAGACATTACCAATCTGACATGTAAATACTGTAATAAATACATACGGGGCCATGTGGTAAAATAGGAGTGAAAAACCTTTTCTGTGGTGTGAGTAGCATATGCCCCTATCGTCAATGGATGCTCCCCGTGAAGGAAATATCAGCGTACGCAGACAAATGGGCTATCCTTGTCATGGATGCATGGTTTTCTCCGTGGACTAGTGCAGGTCTTCGAACAAGTTGGTCCTAAATATCTCAACCAAATGTTTTTTGTCATTCTTAATTTCCATTTCTATAAGTATATATGTCAATTCAAACGGATTCGCTTATTCTCAATAGATTAAAGATTGGTAAAACTAGTGAATCAGCACTGAAGTTGCACGGCCGTTATAAAGTATGAATGCATCGTCCTCGTCCTCGTCCTTCTGCACATGAATTCTCAATAAATCCGATATTTTATCTTAATTTATCATTCTATTGTCGAAAATTTATGATCTTGAAAATATATAGAGGGGCGAGAAAAATCAATATATGGAGATCGAGGTCCTTTGGAGAGAAAAAAAAGGGACAAATCGAAGTTACGCGTTGTGTGGCTGTGTGCTAGACATACAAAGGCGCGTGCTGTATTCAACACTTCGGTTGGAGCGATCCTCTCATTGAGACGACAGTGGCCCCTAGACTTGTACTTGTTGTTTTATGGTGTTCCAAATTCCAGCGGTAGTACCGCTGGGTTAAGCGGTACTACCGCTCGAGAGCTGCCGCCACCGCTACCGCCAGAATGGCCGTCTGACGCACTTGTCCGGTACCGACTGGTACCGCTGGCGGTACCGCCGCCGGTACCGCTGAGGTGGGAAGAGCCGAACCAGCCCACCCCAGCGGTACTACCGCCTATCCCAGCGGTAGTACCGCCGCGGTGGGATCGATTCCGGGTTGGACTGCAGCCGACCTAGGGTTTTATGCTTTATATATTCCTCTTGTAAGCCGCCGTTTTGGGGTAAGCCACACATTGTAAACCCACGGCGTTTGTAACCTCACCCGATATAGTGAAGTATTGCTGGCTGGCGCCCGTGGTTTTTTCCTCTCCTTTGTTTGGAGAGGTTTTCCACGTTAAAATCTCGTGTCCCCTTTGGTTTGATCGTTCCGCTCTTCGTCGTTTCTTTGCTATCGTTTAACAAGTGGTATCAGAGCCCTGTTTCAGATCTGTTTTCAGATTAGGGTTTTGGATGGCATCGATGAAGTTCGATCTACCGGCGCTGGACTACAAGACGAGATTTTCGCTGTGGCAGGTCAAGATGCGTGCGATCCTCGCACAGTCCAATGATCTTGACGAGGCGCTGGAGAAATTCGGCGACAAGGATGCGGCGGCATGGACCGCCGATGAGAAGCGGAAAGACCGTAAGGCTTTATCGCTTATTCAACTTCATCTATCTAATGATATTCTGCAAGAAGTACTCCAGGAGAAAACCGCAGCGGCACTGTGGGCTAAGCTGGAGTCGATCTGCATGTCCAAAGATCTCACCAGCAAGATGCATGTGAAGATGAAGTTGTTCACGCACAAGTTGCAAGAAGGTGGTTCGGTAATGAATCACTTATCGATCTTTAAGGAGATCGTTTCTGACCTAGTGTCGATGGAGGTAAAGTACGATGATGAAGATCTAGCACTTTTACTTCTATGCTCGCTGCCAAATTCCTTTGCAAATTTTCGTGATACCATACTGTTAAGCCGTGATGAACTAACCACCGCGGAAGTATATGAGGCCCTGCTTGCCAGGGAAAAGATGAAAGGTATGGTACAGAAAGAGGAGTCGTCGTCCTCCAAGGGCGATGCTTTGCAGGTCCGAGGGAGGCCTGAGCAGCGAGATAACCACTACCACAACAACAACAGAGACAAGAGCAAGGGTGACAGAGTCGCTCAAAGTCTAAAGGCCGTGACAAGTTCTGCAGGTATTGTAAGAAATCTAATCATGTCATTGATGATTGTTGGAAGTTGCAGAACAAGGAGAAAAGAAAAGGTACTTACCAACCGAAAAATAATGAAGGTAAAGATACCGGTGAGGCTTCTGTTGTTGATGGTAGTTCTGATGGCGAATGCCTAGCTGTTTTAGCTGCATGTGTTTCTCGTCAGGATGAATGGATTCTAGATACTGCATGTTCTTTTCATATTTGCTGTAACAAAGATTGGTTCAGTTCTTATGAGTTAGTGCAGACTGGAGATTTCGTGCGTGTGGGGAACGACCAGCAATGCAACATTGTTGGCGTTGGTTCCGTTCAGGTCAAGACACATGACGGTATGACACGCACGCTGACGGGAGTGAAACACATACCAACCATGGCAAGAAATTTGATCTCGCTCAGTACCCTTGACTGTGACGGGTACAAGTACAAAGGAGGAAATAAACTCCTAAAGGTATCAAAAGGTTCTCTCATAGTTATGGTTGGTGATATGAATTCTGCTAAGTTATATGTTCTTAGAGGTAGCACGTTATCTGGTACTGTTGCTGCTGTTTCTCATGATGACGCTAGTAAAACTAACCTTTGGCATAAGCGTCTTGGACATATGAGTGAACTTGGTATGGCAGAATTGATCAAGAGAGACTTGCTGCAAGGATGCAGTTTGGGTAAGATGCAGTTCTGTGAACACTGCATTTTCGGTAAGCACACAAGAGTTAAGTTTAATGCTTCTGTCACACCACCAAAGGTACACTTGATTATGTACATGCTGATGTTTGGGGGCCATCTCGTAAGCCCTCTTATGGTGGTGCTCGTTATATGCTTACCATTATTGATGATTACTCTAGAAGAGTTTGGCCTTATTTCATGAAAAATAAGGATGATACGTTTGCTGCTTTTAAAGAGTGGAAAGCTATGATTGAAAGGCAAACAGAAAGGAAGGTGAAATTACTTCGTACTGACAATGGTGGCGAATTTTGTTCGAATGCCTTTAATGATTATTGCAGGAAAGAAGGCATTGTCAGGCACCTCACCATCCCGTACACGCCTCAGCAGAATGGTGTAGCGGAGCGGATGAACAGGACCATCATCTCCAAGGCTCGCTGCATGATCTCCAACGCTCGCATGAGTAAGCGTTTTTGGGCTGAGGCGGCTGCCACCGCCTGCTACTTGATAAACAGGTCACCATCTATTCCCCTCGACAAGAAAACTCCCATTGAGGTATGGTCAGACTCCTGCTGATTATTCACAACTTAAAGTTTTCGGCTGCACTGCTTATGCTCATGTTGATAATGGAAAGTTAGAGCCGAGAGCTATTAAGTGTGTGTTCATTGGTTATGGTTCGGGTGTAAAAGGATACAAGTTGTGGAATCCCGAAACTAAAAAGGCTTTTATGAGCAGGAGTGTTGTTTTCAATGAATCTGTTATGTACTTTGATAAGTTGTCCTCAGATGTTTTGCCAGATTTTTCTGAGGAGCAGGTTCGTGTCGAGGTGGAGCACTCTGTTGAAAAGGAAAATGTCACTGTTGACAATGATGGTGCTGCTACTTCAGATGATTCTGATCCTGATTCTGCTGGTTCTGATGATTCTGATTCTTCTGATTCTGATAATAATAATGTTCAGAACTCACCCCCTGTTTTGCAGCCACAACAGTCTATTGCTGCTCGTAGGAACAGGAGGAATTGTGGTCCTCGACCACGTTTAATTGAAGAGTGTAACATTGTTGATTATGCTCTGAGTTGTGCAGAACAGGTGGAGCACGGACATGAGCCGTCCACCTATACTGAAGCTATTGGTTCCGGTGACCGCGAGAAGTGGCTTGCTGCTATGCAAGAAGAAATGCAGTCACTCGATAAGAATGGCACATGGGAAGTTGTGCGCTTGCCTAAGAAAAAGAAGGCAGTCCGCTGTAAGTGGATCTTCAAGAGAAAGGAGGGTTTATCTCCTAGCGAGCCTCCGAGGTTTAAGGCAAGGTTAGTTGCAAAAGGCTTCAGTCAAATTCCAGGTGTTGATTATAATGATGTTTTCTCTCCAGTTGTTAAGCATAGTTCAATTCGTACATTCTTTGGTATTGTTGCTATGCGTGATCTTGAGCTTGAGCAGTTAGATGTAAAGACTGCGTTTCTGCATGGAGAGTTGGAGGAGGAGATATACATGGACCAGCCAGAAGGGTTCATAGTGCCTGGTAAGGAGGATCTTGTGTGTAAGTTGAAAAGGTCCTTATACGGTTTGAAACAATCTCCTCGTCAGTGGTATAAAAGGTTTGATTCTTTTATGTTGTCACATGGCTTTAAGAGGTCTGAATTTGATAGCTGTGTGTACATTAAGTTTGTTAATGGATCACCTATATACCTGTTATTATATGTTGATGATATGTTGATTGCTGCCAAGAGCAAGAAAGATATCGCTGCTCTCAAGTCACAGTTGAGTAGCGAGTTTGAGATGAAGGATCTTGGTGCTGCTAAGAAAATTCTAGGTATGGAGATTACCCGTGACAGAAATTCTGGTTTGTTGTTTCTTAGTCAGCAAAATTACATTAAGAAAGTTCTTCATCGTTTTAACATGCATGATGCAAAGTCTGTTAGTACTCCTATTGCTCCTCACTTTAAATTGTCAGCTGAACAATGTCCTAGTACGGATGAGGATTTTGAGTACATGTCTAGAGTTCCATATTCTAGTGCTGTTGGTTCTTTAATGTATGCCATGGTTTGCTCACGTCCAGATTTATCATATGCTATGAGTTTGGTTAGTAGATATATGGCTAATCCTGGTAAAGAACATTGGAAGGCTGTTCAGTGGATTTTCAGGTACCTTCGTGGCACATCCAATGCTTGCCTCAAGTTCGGCAAGACTGATGAGGGACTCGTAGGCTATGTGGATTCAGATTTTGCTGCCGATTTGGATAAGAGGAGATCCCTCACAGGTTATGTGTTCACGCTTGGTGGTTGTGCCGTGAGTTGGAGGGCAACGTTACAATCTGTTGTTGCCCAGTCTACCACTGAAGCAGAGTACATGGCTATTGCTGAAGCATGTAAAGAATCGGTTTGGCTGAAAGGTTTGTTTGCTGAGCTTTGTGGAGATGATACTTGCATTAACCTGTTTTGTGATAGTCAGAGTGCTATTTACCTTACCAAGGATCAGATGTTCCATGAGAGAACAAAGCACATTGACGTCAAATACCATTATGTGCGTGATGTTGTTGCAAAAGGTAAGCTGAAGGTATGCAAGATAAGTACTCATGATAATCCTGCTGATATGATGACAAAGCCAGTTCCTGTTACTAAGTTCGAGCTTTGCTCGGGCTTAGTTGGTATCACTGTCTAGCCCAAGAGGCTATTTGGCGCCGAAGGTGTTTCTTTGTTGTTTTCAGGGTGAAGGTTCTCATTCATGCTACAAGATGGAATTTGTCTCAAGGTGGAGTGTTGTTTTATGGTGTTCCAAATTCCAGCGGTAGTACCGCTGGGTTAAGCGGTACTACCGCTCGAGAGCTGCCGCCACCGCTACCGCCAGAATGGCCGTCTGACGCACTTGTCCGGTACCGACTGGTACCGCTGGCGGTACCGCCGCCGGTACCGCTGAGGTGGGAAGAGCCGAACCAGCCCACCCCAGCGGTACTACCGCTATCCAGCGGTAGTACCGCCGCGGTGGGATCGATTCCGGGTTGGACTGCAGCCGACCTAGGGTTTTATGCCTTATATATTCCTCTTGTAAGCCGCCGTTTTGGGGTAAGCCATACATTGTAAACCCACGGCGTTTGTAACCTCACCCGATATAGTGAAGTATTGCTGGCTGGCGCCCGTGGTTTTTTTCTCCTCCATTGTTGGAGGGGTTTTCCACGTTAAAATCTCGTGTCCCCTTTGGTTTGATCGTTCCGCTCTTCGTCGTTTCTTTGCTATCGATTATAACAGTACTGTAGAGTCCAGAAGGAAGTTTCTGTCCAGATCAGGGAACAGGCACGGAGTATTGTCTACAGCTGGATACTGGAGGAAGTATCTAGTGCTACCAGTACTATGGGTGCTACAAATGCTATCACAAAAAAAGTCAACCTTAACTGTTTCGAAAAATTCTAAGAAAATTTGTGCATGTTCAGAACGTATGTTTCTACAACCTCCAAAAATTTCACCTCAAAATTCGAAACGAACATTCCCTGATAAAAAAGAGAAATCTGCCATGAATAGTGTCATTCCTTTGGTGTTAGTCTTTTTTGACACCCATGACACTATTCATGGAGACAACGTCCGTGATGTAGCCTCCGTCGTCGCCTACGTTTCAGAGAGAGAGGCCCGCCATGGGAGCTGACCGTAGGGATGGAAACAAACGGATCGTCCGTTGTGTAGACAAACACATTCCGATTTTGCCCTGGTTCTGCGAGATTTGCTTTGATTGTTTTCCAATTTTGCCCCTTAAACGGAAAATACTACTCAGCTTACCAACAAGTATTAGTGGATCTGGACGGTTTGATTATCATTTCGTCCCTACCGTAAAAGACCTCTCATTCCAATGCAGATGTTTGGGCAGCCGCGAGTCACCGTTGCCATGTCGCCGATCAACATCGAGGTCGCCCTTTCGTGGACCGATTTGTGGAGGTTATGCATGCAACGACTTGCGGGCCGGTGCATAACTCAAGAATTTATCGGCGACAAAGACTCCGAAAGCAGCTGGCTAGCAGACTAGTAGTAGTGGTTACACATAACTGGAGAACTGCCGCGCGGCCACTGAACTGACAGGCAGTACAAACCTGAGAAGTCGTCGATCGGTCGCCGAGGCGTAATCAGTTGAGTGATGCCTGTGCGGAGGCCGTTAGTCGTACGTCCAGAATTTATACGTGTGTGTAGCTAGACGATATATATATCAGTGACTGGGTCACCCAGACCCCGAGTCAGGCACGTTGGAGAGGGAGAGGAGAGTGACCTTTGTCTCTACCATGTCATTTGCATTTGAAGTTTCATTAAAAAAAAGTACATACAACTCAGCTTATATATACAACTACTTGTATAATTCAGGGACATATATATATACGGTCAAGCCGGCTGTACGTACGTACATCCATTTTTAGGTTCTACTTGTCGACCGAGCAAGATATTATTTGAGATGCTTTCTTGCGTCGACAGTGGGATACATTTGATTTTGAATTTGTAGTTACTAGTTAGACGTACGTGCATCATTGATCGTCCCGCCTGCCTCCGAACAACACACAGGCCGGTACTAATGCATGCACGCCATTATTGATCAATTAGTCCAGATAAGTTGATGATTAGCACGGCAATCAGGGCGACTCCGTACAAAACTAAAGATCACTTGCAGTCTAAATCAGTGAATATAATTAGGAAGACAGGTACCGGGACGAGATGGATGGTCGTGAGGTATACACCTTTTTTTTTGTTGTTTCGACGAGCAAGGCAGTAGCCACACCACCACGCACAAATACGCCATGCTTGGGATCGATGCTCACTCGCATGAACATTGAGATCAGCTGCTCTGCAGTACACTACACATGCGGACATGCAGCTCATCAACTAGATGAACTGGTCCCTGGCTAGCTCCCTGTGATGCATTTCTATGGCAGTGGCACGCATGGGCCCGTGTACCCCACGATTAATTACGCCAACGTTACAAAACATTTGGTGACCGCCAGACCGTCCATAGCCTCTCGTCGTCTGCTCCCTCACGCTGAATCGCCTCGACGTGCATAGAAAACCTAGACGAAAACAGAGGTTTTCTGGGAAGCATGGCACGCATAGGGCCGGACTTTCCTTCTCATTATACGGATCAAGTTACAATTAACCGGTTAGACGTACAATACATGGGCCTAACATGTACAACGTGTATAAATACGTATTCTGTTACCTTCCCTGAATCTCAACCGGCGACAGACAATTGAAATTGCGTTTACAATGCTCATACAATGGAAATGGGAGTGGCTTGGTGACGACATCATCAAATTAATCTTTGGAAGAGATAAACCGAATCTAAACCTGGTTCTGAGAAACACGCTCACGGATAAAGGAAAAATACACCTCGATATGCTTTGTTTTTTGCGTGAAACACTAGGTTTTATTATAGACATGTTGAGCCGATGTTATCACACCATAACACCAAATGCTGGGCTTTTATAACACCGAGCTCCTGCAACAATGACTAAAACCATACAATCTCCGCTATAGCATTACAAAGAGCTTAATACTCAAGCTCAGTACTCGACTTGGAAAAGAAGCACTCTATGCCATTAGATCAACACCACTCAGCATCTGAGAATGCAAAAAGTAGTGCCGAGAAGAAAGACGGAGCTCAAGACCAGAGTCAATGGTAAAGCGCACATGTCGAAGTATGATCTTAAGAACAGACTAATGGGGAGTGCGAGGCTCCTGAAGGTATTGACACACCTTATTAACAACAAAGGATAAATCAGGAAGTGTCACAGTGAGGTGCTAAAGACCAACAACAAAATACCGCGATACTGACTTGTAGGAATCCTGCAACCGATGGGTGACTACGATCTTGCCCTATAATGTTGACTGTGCTGGTGGAGATCGTGAATGGATAAAGCTGTTTGACGACAACCTTGTGATCCAAGATAGTGTAGAGTGCATTCCATCATGACGGTCTAGGTAAAACATCCTACCATGGTGAGGACAACTTCGTCTCACTCCGTTACTAAGCAAGGACAAGGGGCAGGAATGTGGGTTCCCATTGAGCACCCTCTTCCACATAGTGAAGAAATGAAATTCAGGAGAAGAACTTATCTTACATACAGAAGTGTTTGTACCAATTGAATCGGATGAATTCTTGATGCATCTCAAGCCCATACGTTCAAACTTGTATAGATTTAATCCAGGTTTCTAAATTTATCATCACTATAATACGGTCATTCATGCATGGAATGCGTGTTTATTATTACGTCAAAGAGAAACGGTGGTGAATAAAGTATGAAAATTCTCAGAAACGGGTGGAGAATTATTTGGGAGTGCAAGATTGTGTATCACTGCATTTGAATTGAGTGCAGAGATATGGTCGGTTTGGCAGATATGCATGCCGACCGACGCTTCCGTAGTCGAGTGTTTCTACATGCGTATGCATGGTCGGTCGCACTCGCACACGTTTCGGAAACACAACATATGCTAACTGCATGCTGCCACTGCTGCACTGTATATACACGTCGTAAAGACGTACTTTCTCCGTTTTTTAATACTCTAAGATGTTTACCATTTGTCCACATGCACATGCATACAAATATATATAGACACATTTTAATGTGCATGTTAACTCATTTTAGTGTGTATGTAGACAACATGTAGAACACCTAAAACATTTTGTATTAAAAAACAGAGCGAGTATGTACGTAGTAGCTACGTACAGTGATGGCGGTCCATCGTTGCGAGACTGTTTGGCCTCACTTGAAAAAGGTAGCTACCAGGCAATAATGCAGTTGCGCAACAGCAAAAAGCAATAGAGAGATGAACGGTTACAGTGTACGTACAGCGTTGATGCTCATCATCACTGGCGGTTTTGATTTTTTTTTAAAAAAATCGGTGACCCGATTGCTAGAAGATGAATTTCCATGATTGCAGCATGGCTAATTTTTAAAATAATACATTTTATTATAGAAATTCGATGAATATTACGCGTTTGAGACTATTTCAAAAATAATACACCCTAATTTGGGGCATGTACGATTAGTGTCTATCGTCGGGAGCCTGGACGATCAGGTTTTGGGTGGGCCAGCCCACGCGGCCGATAGCCCTGTCGTCGATGGCATAGACGATAGGGACTAATCGTCCAGACCACCGACGATAGGCACTGACATAACAAAGCAATAGAGAGATGTTTGGCCTCACTTGAAAATGGTAGCTATCAGGCAATAATGCAGTTGCGCAGCAGAAAAAAGCAATAGAGAGATGAACGGTTACAGTGTACGTACAGCGTTGATGCTCATCATCACTGGCGGTTTTGATTTTTTTAAATAAAAAATCGGTGACGCGATGCTACATTAATTAATTCTTTTCCCGTTGGCCGATTCAAAACTCTCTCGAAATACATTGTTTTAGGAAGCACTCGAGCGTGTGTCTTCAAGCTACTGCCCATGCTCTGCTTGCTAGAAGATGAATTTCCATGATTGCAGCATGCACATATCTCCGGGTTAATGGAAGACAAACACACAATATAACTCCATGTCTATATTGAGTAATAACGGATAAACGCAAGGGCCGGAGATGAAGAGGACCTCTCCAGGAAAAATAAAAAAAAGCGTACGAAAAGAGAAAAAGTGATCGGGTCCCACCCCTGCCCTTTGTTTGGCCTGCATGCAGGTACAGACGTTGGCGTCACCTTACACATGGAAACGGAGCTGTTTTTCTGTGCACTGACCTGCAGAAGGAGGAGCGAGCGAGCGTCACCTCTCACCTGTATTGTTCCATGGTCGATTCTCGAGTTTGTCTTGAATCCGATTCTGAACCACGTCACATCTAGGCCTGGGCATTTCCGGTTTAAAACGGTTTCAAGTGGTTTCTCAAACCAGACCGTCGCTGCCAGTTTGTACCGGGTTGGTCCGGTTTAAACCGTTAGATGGGAGTTGATGCCACGGGTTGGTGCGGGCTGGTTTCAGCGGTTTCTCACCGTATATGTCCGCGAACTCATATATGCAATCCCTGCTGTTTTAGGCGGCGCATCAGCGGATCGTGGGGACGGAGAGCGAATCAAGGCCGCCCGGTGGTTCTCCGTGGACCAGGTTGCACCTTGCACGGCAGCTCCTCCGACGTGACTCCCTCATGGAGAGGCGGCGCGATGCGTTGTGTAGCAGCTTGGCCTCCGGCCCCGACCTCCCTGGCGGCGGCGTGGCGTGCTTACCGCTCTGGATTTGCGACATGGCCGCAGCAAAACAGGTCCCGCAAATTCACCTCAGGCCTTCATGGAACCCTGCGGCAGCAAAAAAGACCAGATCACACCCAGAATACCCCCAAATCCGAAGCAAATCTGCGCAAGAAGCGAACCAGGACGCGGATATTGAGGCCGAATCCACGGCGGCGCGGGCCAAATCGAGGACCTAGGATCCGGATGCGGAGGGGAGGAGGACGGGGAGCTTCGATTTCCCAGGGACGATGCGATGGGTCTATGTGCATACGGGTTGACTGGTTTCATCAGTTTGAGACCGTCCCAAACCAGCTAAAGATTTTCCACTCGCGGTTTCAGGCCTCAGACCAGGGAACCCGACGTATATGTGGTCCGTGCGGTTTGGTCTCCCGGTTTGACCGGTTTCACACCAAACAATGAACACGCTTAGTCACATCATTCGTCTTACTCCCTCCGTTTCAAAATATAAGTCGCACTACCTACTTACCAACCATGTATCTAGACATGTTTTAGTGCAAAATTCAACATGAATCTTGCACTAAAAGATGTCTAGATACATGGTTGGTAAGTAGGTAGTGCGACTTATATTTTGAAACGAAGGGAGTAGATTATAACGCCTTGGTCAGCTTTCTGACCCTCACCCTGTTACTTATTTTGGTCAGTAGGCAGTAGTAGCCTAGTAGGCGACTCCGGCCTTGGTCAGATGGAAAACTATACTCTCGCGGTTTGCGGTTTCAAAGAAATCGGGCCGAGGGCCCTTTCTAAAAAAAATTGTTTATGGCAAACTAAAACAAGTGAAACACCGATTGTTGTGTGTGTAAGTGAAAACTACTTTCTCCCCTTACAAAAAGTTAACAACACCCACACGTAAGATAGAGCTAGATCACCGCAGAAGACAAAAACATCGCCGACCCAAACCTTTAACCTACTCACCATCGGAGCAATCACACCCTCTCTACCTCCACCTCCCCCGCAAACAAACATCGGCCGAAGTACATGCCATCGCCACCCAACGTACACTATTGTCGCCCCCCACACCCTCGTCGCCCCGTCCTTCCCAAATCACAACATCCATTGCCGCCGCCACCCTCCTTTGTGCCCCTTTCTTCTTCAACACCGGTGAACCCCTCACTACCCCCTTCGTAAGTTTGTTGCTCGACTTCGCCTTGCCCATGGCTCGGTGCCACCTCTATGTTGC
Organism: Poa pratensis; assembly: GCA_947311845.1. NCBI lineage: Eukaryota > Viridiplantae > Streptophyta > Magnoliopsida > Poales > Poaceae > Poa > Poa pratensis. The sequence continues at coordinate 42,480,165 of CAMZMU010000095.1, read as the reverse complement.
AGATCAGGTTGCCGGCTCTGACGAAGTGGTACAGGAGGTGTGTGTGTGTGTGGGTGCAGGAGGTCCAATATCAGGAAGGAGACCGTGGGAATCAAAGAGGAGAAGGGAGGGCATCAGGAAGAATTATAAAAAGAGAGGAAGAAAAGAAAAGATATAGGGAGTGGGTGGGCCAACCCACGATGATAGAGATACTCGGCCTATGCATCACGATGATTCAAATAGCCTTATATTAAAATACAAACTAGTGGAATTTTGCGCGTCGTCACGACACACTTTTGTTAGTTTTTAAATTTTTATTGGCGGTACGTTGTGGTAATATTTCGCGAACAATGCTTTATTAAAGTATTGCAGATGTCTAAAGCGTATTAAAGGAATGGTTTAGAATTGAGAAGATTAAGTAACAAAATCACTTAGATGAAAAAAACTTCTTATTTTCTCTGCATATTCATACTAAAATGTGCAGTGTTGTAAGCAAACTGCATTCGTTGAATTAATTTAATTTCATAAATTGGAATGATCAAATATCTTTGTAATTTGTCATAAGTATCGAAATATTTAATTTAACTCCATAGTCTGAGGAAATGCATTGTAAGGGAATTCGTTAAATTCAATCCATAATTAAAAGAAATGGATTTATATTTTGTGCAAATATGTAGTAAGTGAAGCATTTTTAAATTTATCTGCATAATTAGAGAGATTTCAGCTAAATTATCTCTGAATATTAAACAATTTGGTAAGATATAGGAAGTTTGTATTTTGCCTTGGAAATTTAATTGATCTCCATAATCAGATGGAATACATTATATGAACATTTATTAAATTCAATCCATAATTTGAGGGAATTAATTTGGATTTTCGCCAAATATTTATCGAATTGAATTCTTGAAATATGTTTGCACTATGTGTGATTAGAAGAAAAAATACCGCGGAGTAGAAAATTTAAATTTGGAAATGTCCGCATTAAAAAGTTGCTCAGATTTGGAAATTGTTGAAGTTCAAAAAAAGTTTTTGTTGGAAAGTTATTCAAATTTTAAAAGTGGTCAAATTGGGAAGCTATTCATATTTGAGCTATTTTCACGTTTAGTAAATGCTTAGATTTTGTGTGCATGTTGATATATTTGTTATTCTTGTAAATACCGTGGTGTAAAGAATTTAAATTTGGTAAGGGTCGCATTCAAATTCGTTTAGATTTGAGTGTACTGAAATGTGGAAGAAGGTTGCTTTTAAAGTTTGTTTGAATTTCAAAATTATTAGAATTGGGAAGTTATTCATTTTTGAATTTCTGTGTGTTTTTTAATGCTTAGTTTTGGAATGTATTGAATTTTTTTGGATTGACGTCAAATTCTGGTGGCGTTCTGGATTGGAAAAAAATGTTTGTATTGGAAAAAAATTAGTTTAGATTTACGCTGCGCCCTTGATGAGAATATGTGTGATAATTTTTTTTCTAGTTGCATTATATATATTGTAAGGGAGGTTGTGTAATGTATTTTGCTGAAATTCAATTCGAAAGCAACTCGTAATTAGAGGGAATGTATTTGTATTTTCTCGGAGTATTCATCTAATCTTTTTTTGTGTAAATGTAAGTACATAACTAGAGAGATTTAAGTTTTATTATTTGCTATTATGTTAGCTAAATTTGAATGATTAAGTTGAATTGGTGTGGTATGTTTGCGTTTTGTGTTAAATATTTAATTTAACTTGTTAATTGAAGGAAATACATTTTTGAGCGTTTGGTGAATTCAATTGAAAATCAAGCTATAATAGGAGGAAGTGAATTTGCATTTTCTCGAAATATCGATCTAATCAAACATTTATTTTTAAAATGTAGTGACTATTTTGACAAAGGTTTTGTTTATGTTAGTTTTGGTACACTGTTGACATTATTCTGAATTTGCATTTTCTCGAAATATTGATGTAATCAAACTTTTTTGTCAGTGCAGTGTCTATTTTTGTGCAATTCAAATGAAATCAAAATTCATTAACTATGTGTGAAATGCAGTAGTTACAAAGTTTTTTATGTTAATTTTGGTACATTGTTTACGTTATTCTAAATTTCCAATGAAATTATTTAATTTTCACAAATTTTATTTTGTTTTGTAATGATTGAATCGAAGTGTATTTAAAATTGGAATATCCAAATATCAGACAGTTTGACTTATTCAAACATGTTTGTTTTTGTGTCAACAAATACTTATTATTTTTGCTAGCATTTTGATATGTTTCTTATATTTTTTCTGTCGTTATTTGTGGAAATTCCGTCAGTTCTTTCTAAAAAAAACTGGTACGTGGGGACCACCGTGACGCCAGGATGACGTATATAGTGGCCATGGCGGCCACAGCGAGCAGAGCGCACGGCAGCTCCACGCTCGCCCGCCTCCGCGCGGCTGGGATGCTCGCGTGCGCGCGGCCGAAGCGCGTCGAGGCGGAGCGCTCGCAGGCGGCGGCGCCGCCGCGTTTTTGTCGCCAGAGCTGCGGCTGGCGAAGCGCAGACGCGGTGGTGGGCGGCGACAACGGCGGCGACGATTGCAGCGCCAGGCGTGCGGCCCAGCACGCGAGGCTCGCCGGAGATGGAGATGAGGCGGTGGCGAAGCTCGTCGTGACCGTCTTTTTCAGTGGGAAGGAGCGGAGCGGCCGCGATTCGCGTCGGCGCAGCGGCGAAATCGGCGGCGAACTCCGGCTTGCGCGAGAAGAGGGGGGATCTGCGGATGGTTTTGCTCGAAAGCCCCTGAGGTTGCCGCAATTTACAAATAGGTCCATTTATTCGTGAAGTTGTGAACTGCGGAGCAAGTGTCGGATTAGCGGGTTTTTTTGTAAAAAACGTCACGGACGTGTTCTGCAGGTCGTTGGATCGACGGTGGACGGCACAGATCATTTACTGTTCAACACTGTTCCTAGCTACAGTACCACTGTTGCCAGGAACAGTGCACGAGCGCTGCGAGGCTGAGAAATTGCTCGGCTTTCATATAGTTAGTGATTCAAAGGTCTGAAAGTATATGCAAAGCATGCCAAGGAGATGGGAAATAAGGCAGGGAGTTGGTCGTCTCCGTCATTTGCATATCTAATCAACCGATTAGACATTCTGGAGAGACATGCCCGAAGAACACACACGTACACTGTATTCAACCGATTAATCATGCATGCATGCATGCGAGGTGATTATTTGTCTATCAGACCAGATAACCAAGTCTGTAATTCCGATGGCCGATGGCCTTGGTTGCGGGCCCACAGACAGGGTCGGCCCCACGCCACGCCTTGGATGCATGTCTCGATGTCTACTTGTTTGTCTCTGTAGCCCACCTAGCAGTCCAAATCAATCATGCATGTAAGCGCGCACCGTACATGTGTGCCACAATTCCTTAATTTGGTCATTTTAGTTTATTTTAAGAGCATATGTATCCTCCGCGGACAAGATCATCCGCTAGTTTTGGGCATCGCTTCCTTTCCCTGCGTTTGAGGATCGATGCATGCATGCGTGATGGTTTGTGGTGCATTAGGTGACAAATTTAAAGTTCGCCTAATTGCAGCACCCGACCGGCAGCAGGGGAAAGTTATAATGGATCGGATCCGATATTTGAGGGTGCAGCTAGCGATCCAAGGGATATGTGATGTCCTGTGCAGCAGAACTGGACAACGGAACAAACAAAATGCGACGCCATCGGGACCTCTAACTCTCGAATGCATGAGATTCGGATCGGCTCACACACTCGTATATGCTGTACTCACCTCGGCTGCTAGCAGCACAGTGCTGCGCGTTACTGTCACTGTGACACTGTGCATCAAATGGAACTGCTGGTCCATGCAGGCCGGAGCAGCAGGACATGCATATACTGTATTCGGTCTGTGCAGCCCATGATTGATATTACGCCGCCCATGCCGCGTGCCAAACGTTTGGTGAACATACCGCCTCCCGCTTTAGATTGTGTTTGGTTGGGTTGTGCCTTTTTTTTTTGCGAAGCGCGAGGATACATCAGCCGAGCATCTTACAGATAAACCCAAAAACAAAGGAAAATTACAAGTAGGTCCTTCTGAGCTCCGGCGTCTTTTTCGTCGCGCAACACGTTCTGCCGGCGGAACCTGCCGCTTTCTCCTCCACTTGACCTTGGACTGGGAGGAGCCCTCCGGCGAACAGGAAGTCGACAGCACTCGGCACCCAAGCGCCTCCATCCCGCACCACGACCGACGCCAACTCGGTCAACGCCATCCCCACGGAGATCTTCAAGAACCGGCTCCGCCATCACGAACTCCGGCTTGAGGGAAAGCACGTCGCGGCCCCGAGGAGCGGCGAGCGCGCTGCAGATGGCAGATCTGCCTAGAAGCTCCACCGGAGCCCGTAGGGCAGAGGAGTGGACCCACGCACACCTAGGCTATATACACGTCGGGATCCGTTGATTCCCCGTCCTCCCGCCGCCGGAGCGGCCGCCGGAGGGCGGGGAATCCGACGAATCGCCGGCGGCGAGCTGGTGACACGGGTTCGCCTCAAAAATCGCCTCCTTTCACTGTAGATGGGGAAAGGATAAGAGGTCCAGGCTCTCTCAAAGGTTGAGGACCAACCCCGGTTGGGTTGTGCCTTTCGAATAAGCAGCTATCAGTTGTGGGTTGTAAAAAAGCGGATGTACTGTAAAATTGTTGTGAGCACTGTAATCGTTTGACAAACTGGCCGGCGGCTGTCATCTGTTAGTGTAGAAAAGTCCGGAATGCCCTTGTGATGCTGGGAATCGGTTTATATATTGATTTACTGATTCTTCACCAAAACTGAACAAAATCCAGCGAGGTGACGTCGACGGCTCCCAGAGACACAGGTGGACCCACGCTCCTTGAGAACTGAGGAACTTCCATATCATGGAACGTGGATCTCAAGGAGGAAGACCGCAGGCAAGTGTTGTTTCTAGAGAGGAGTATTATACATGGCGGAAGACGGGCTTGGGAACGAGCGTCCAGTCCATATTTTGCACCACCGACGAGAGGACGCCGTTATGTCAGGCAATGGTGATGCAACAGATGCGGGCGAGGAGCAGACCGTCGTGTATAGGGATGGACCTAGGGCGGGTCAGTTGCCACTTAATTCTTAATTTTAAGACGACTTGTTCAAATTTTTATTGAAAATTACTCATGTTTGTTAAATTTATACAAAAGGTGTCCGCACTCCAATGTCATCACTCTGTTTTTCTGGGACTGCCCCTCTCGGGTAGCTAGGCGTGTAGGGCACTGCTGGGTGGAACAGAGGCAGCACCCTGATCTCAACTTCATGGTAGTCGAACTTGTATCGAAGTCCTTCTCGTCTTAACAATTCTTACACTTCCTTTGGAAACAAACCCGATTTGTAGCGGCATCTGACCCTTCTTGAGATCTAAAATTGGCAAAACACCATATGAACTACGATTTGGGCGCAAACCTGTTGTATCTCACCTAAGAGTTTTTGGCTGTAAATGCTTTGTGCTTAAATCAGGCAATCTAGATAAGTTTGAGTCTAGATCATATGATGGCATTTTCTTGGATATCCTGCTCAATTCACATGGTTACCGTGTTTATGTTTATGAGACTAACCAACTAATGGAAACCAATGAAGTGACTTTTGATGAGGCTAGTTCTGGCTCTAGTCCTCTTATTTCTGATGCAGGAACATATGTTCAGGGCGAGGAAATCTTTGTAGATGATAAAGATGAGGAGGATGGCGCGCCCCCTGCTGTCCCTGCGCCATCTGCAGCGGTTCCTACACCTACAACTACTGCTGCTACAGCTAGGCATCCTCAGGAGAGTACTTCGACTACAAACATTGGGGATGAGCAAGCTGCTGAGTCAAATATTTCAGCCCCCCAACACATTCAAAAATGGCATCCTCCTGAGAAGATTATTGGAAGCATAACTGAGAGAGTCACACGGTAAAGATTTATCGATTCTGACTCTCACACTCATTCTGCATTTGTTGCTTCTTTCGAGCCCAAAGATATATCTCATGAATTAACTGATGAATCGTGGATCAATGCCATGCACGAGGAGTTAGAAAATTTTGAACATAACAAAGTTTGGACTCTTGTTTCACCTCCTTCTGGTCATGCACTTATTGGAACTCGTTGGGTTTTCAAAAAATAAACAAAGTGAGGATGGTGTTATTGTTCGTAACAAGGCTAGGTTGGTTGCTCAAGGTTTTACTCAAGTTGAAGGTCTTGATTTTGATGAAACCTTTGCTCCCGTTGCTAGATTGGAAGCTATAAGAATTTTATTAGCATTTGCTGCATCTAAAGGTTTCATGCTTTATCAAATGGATGTTAAAAGTGCTTTTCTTAATGGCTTTATTGATGAGGAGGTTTACATTAAGCAACCACCTGGTACACGCATGATCATGATATGCACAAATTGAAAGGTCTCAAAGTATATGCAAAGTATGCCAAGGAGATGGGAAATAAGGCAGGGATTTTGTCGTCTCTGGGATTAGCATATCTAATGAACCGAATAGACATTCTCGAGAGACATGGCTGTCTCCGAACCCGGAGAAGACACACATACACAGTATTCAACCGATTAATCAAGTATGCATGCGAGGTGATTATTTGTCTATCAGACCAGATAACCAAGTTTACGTAAGTGACACACATACACAGTATTCAACCGATTAATCAAGTATGCATGCGATGGGCTTGGTTGCGGGCCCACAGACAGGGAGCCCCGAGCCGTTGCTGTCCTAGGGACGGCCCCACGCCACGCCTTGGATGCATGTCTACTCGTTTGTCTCTGTAGCAGCCAGTGTCTCTAGCCCACCCAGGGGCGGAGCTGCGGCCGCCCGGGCTGTAGCACCGGTCCAGCAAATAAGCCCAATACGTACTATTTAGCCCAAAAAAGGTGAAGCTGAATAGTTCAGCACCACAAGCATGCTTGGGCCTTGGTCCACGCGGGAGACAGACTTGTGTTTGTTTCTCCAGGCCTGCTCGGCCGCTGCCGAGAGGGACACACACGGTCGATCGATCACAGAACTGCCTCGCGCCTACCTTGTTCTTCTTCTTTGTCTCCTGAAAAATCATACCGCGAGACCCTGACGGCGCAGGCATTCATCAATCTGCCGTGTCGCTCCAGTTATATTGGAGGTCAGTCGTTGCCCAAGGGATAAACTGAACAAGGTAATCTCCATTCGATCAAATCTTGAACTACTCCATTCTTGGGAGTAGTACACTTGTATGGACTAATGGACACATACAAGAAATACTAGGGAATTGATGGTAGACTGTAGCATGGTGGTGTTTACAAGAAACGATGCAAAGTTTATATCAATTCTCCATTCTTGGTTGTCGACAAAACTATTTATGTTTGTGTTAGTAGGAATAGATTTTTCTATGGTGTATCTTGGTTGCCATATAGCGAATTTTTCTGCATGCCACAAGTTAGCACCTCCTTTGCTTCGTTTCCGGCTCCGCCACTGAGCCCACCTAGCAGTGCAAATCAATCATGCCCCTCTCGGGTATGATTTTAGTTTATTGCTGACCTATTATTTTAAGAGCATGTGTATCCTCCACGAACAAGATCATCCGCTTCGTTACTGTCACTGTGACACTGTGCATCCAGTGGAACTGGTCCATGCAGGCCGGAGCATATACTGTAATCGGTCCGTGCAGCCCATGATTGATATTACGCCGCCCATGCAACGCTCCAAAACGTTTGGTTCCTCCCGCTTTAATGCAGTCTCGGGTTTCCTATACGTCGCCTAAAGCGAGTCGCGCGCAAGGACTTTTGAATACGAATTCAAGATTATTAGTACTACCTCTGAACTGAAATAATTCACGTAGGAAGTGTGCTACGGCAATAGAGCCAGTTCGGATCGGAGGGAGTATAACATATAACAAGTGACCTCTTGATCAAATTAGTGGTTAGAGTTGGGACATGAAAAACAATGGAGCCACATACATCGGGACGATTTGAGCTACACAAAAAAGTCAAAAGTTAAAATTTTGAAACTTTATGTTGTTCACTATACTCAGATCTACACATTTCAGAAGTACTTTACTTATGATTATGATTTATATCACATAAGTCACATGTTAAATGCGTTTTTTTTTTTGGAAAAAAGCCTCAGTCAAAGGAAACAAAATATGCCTTATCTTTTCAAACGGAGGTAGTATATTTTATTTTAGTGAAAGTCTTTCCCAAATATACTAAATTAAGGACGTTTACGGAAAAGTAACACGGTTATTACAAAAGCCTACTCTCCCAATATCAAATCACCCAATCGCTTAGCACCCACGAGAACCGACAAGCGGGCTTTTTTCTTATCGAGAATAACTTGAGGAGGCGGATGGTTGTTGCGAAAAACCCGAGCTTTGCGCTCGTTCCAAACTTCCCAAGTGGTTAGCAAGGTTAGTGAATCTAAAAGCCTTGCGATTGGGCATAGAGCCATTCACCATCAAAGGTCACCAACTTTGGATTGAGAGCGCCGTCCAGTTTGTAGGATGGAGCGCGTGGAGACCCAACCTAACGTCGGGAGTCAAAACTGAACCTGAACAGGGCTAGGTCTTGGCCTAGCTGCGATATGATGTGGAGTTTTTGCCAAAACGTGCCCCAAACAAAGCCCATGTACTACATGAAGTTGTCATTTACAAACTAGGAATTCTTAATTTTCAAGATGATCTCAACGAACTGAAATCGAGGGAGTAATTGGATAGATTATGTTAATACATGAACCTCATGCTTTTACCCATTTTTTGTTGTGCAATAGCCAGCACATGTGTTGGTTTGTAATAAGAATGAGGACAAAACTCAATATGTTTCTGAATGAACCCCATCGAAGGAGGTACTTCAATTCGCTTCCTGAAGAGTGTCCTACAGATGCCCAATCATATTATTCGATGATACAACTTGATTAAATCCATGATAAGCTGTTGCAAAGATAAATCGTCATATCCCAAAATATTTTGCCAATAAAATCGTCGTGATTTGAGGAAGACACCCAACATGAATCAGATCGATTAGTTGTTCAAGCAAGTTACTTACTTGTACCTAGATGTAGCATAATGCTAGTGACCCAATTAAACCTCGCCATGATGACCACTAAATATGGTTGTTGAATATTTACGACCATATAGAACATGATCACTCTTCCACGGAGCTGAATATATATGTAGCAAGAGATGGAGACTGAATTGTAGAAATCGAAAAAATGAAGAGCAGTGTCAATAGTGAAGCAATTTTGACATCTAATTTTCTTATTAAATAATAGGAATGTATGGGCTTGGGATGCACCAGGAATTCATCCAATTCCAGAAGGTCAAGACGTTCTTTATGCAATTATTCGCTTAGATTTTATTTCTTTAGAACGCACAATGGGAACCCGGTCAGTGGTCCGTGCCCCTAACTTAGTCATAGAGACGAGGAACAAGGTTGTAGCCTCTGTCGTCAATTGCATTGACCGCCCGGAGGAAGGTGTTTGAAGCCATCTCAGTCCTCAGGGTGGTCGTCAAAGGGTTAGATCTATCTATGCATAAACCATTTTTAAATTCATGTTCATTTTTTCTTGAATTTATTTGAAGTTCGTTACATTTTACGAACACTTTACCCAAGTCATGTACCATTTACAAATGCATGAACATTGTTTCGTGATCTTTTTCTAAATTCGGTATATATTAAATTCACGATTGCTCTTTTTTAAATTCTGCTATCTGCGGGGTCGCCGGGTCACCTGTTGCGTCACCGCGAGCCACTGAGCTACCGCCTCGTTCTCTAATCAACCGATTAGACATTCACGTATCCATGATCGACATGTTCACATGCCTGCCTCCGAACAGCACACACGTACCCCGCGGACTAATCATGCATGCATGAGCGCGATAATTGATTATTGGTGCACGTACCAGATCCATCATCAATGAACGTACTGATGCATGCCTCGATGTCTAGTTGTTTTTTCTTGACAGTCCATCGAGTGCATACAGATGGACGAAGTGCAATTGAGTACGTGCATGCTTGGTCAATTGGTGAGTCCATATTCATGGGCTGAGTGCTCAAGATCACTAACTGTGCCCCAGGCTATGGCCCGTGTAATGTGGGGGCACAGCTACGCCTTTGGTTACTACAGTTCCATACAACACGGACAATGATGATCACATCGTTTTCGGCAAGCAGTGTGTAAGGAGCTCTATTGGAGAAAGTATTTAGATCTTGGATAAATTGTTCTCGTCACATTGACGAATACTTGTGCAACTTGGAGTTGATAATTAATTGTGAGGGAGATCGTTGAGTGTTTCTAACTAGTTTATTGAGGGTAAGCAATTATATTATTTTCTTTGCTCAAACTGAAGTTTCTATTAAAAATAGACATGTTTTTGCCCAAACTGAAGCTTCTAGTCAAGAGAGACATATTTTTGCTCAACTTACATTAGATTTGTGGAAGGTAAACAATTATATTAGTTTATTTGCTCAAATTGATGTTTACTAACTAGAGTTTTTTGGCACACCACAATTAGGCAATTTTAGAATTTTTGACAAAAGAGACCACTTCGCGAAATGAATTGTCAAAAAGGACCACTTCCGAAAATTATTGTCAAAAAGGACCACCTGCACCGTGGCGGCAGACGTGCCAAGCGACACGTGTCGCCTGCCGCCACACCGAGGCGGCAGGCACCTGCCGCCACTGCCCATGGCGGCATGCTAGGGAGAACAAGAATCGAAACTGTGCTGAACGGGGAAACGTACGATGTGGGACCAGCCGCCACTGACCCTGGCGGCTAGTTGACCTGGACACTGAAAAAATTATTGATACCGACTTTCTCTCGTCTAATCAAACTCTTCTAATTAATTATACGGCCACGCTTGAACACAAGACTCCAAAACCAACCGCTCGGACTCGGACACATGCATGCAGCATGCACAGGCAAAGCAGGTCGCCACGTCAGGGTGCTGCCAGGGTCAGAGGCGGCAGGGCCCAACACCTCCGTTTTCCGTTCCCGACCTGCTCCGATTTCTGTTCTGCTCGACGTGCCGCCTCAGCCCGTGGCGACAGGCCCTGCCGCCTCTGCCCGTGGCGGCAGGTGACACGTGTCGCCTGGCATGCCTGCCGTCACAGTGCAGGTGGTCCTTTTTGACAATAATTTTTGGAGGTGCTCCTTTTTAACAATTCATTTCGCGAAGTGGTCATTTTTGTCAAAAATTCGCAATTTTGCACTAGTGGCTAAGCAATATATTTCAACAACGTAATGAGATCTCCTAGGTCATCTTGATCACCCAGTAAACTCAACATGCATGAACCCACACACATACGTGACATATTCCAACAAAATCAACAATTGAGCTGAGATTAGTTTAATTCATATGAAGATACACCAACAGGGCAACAGGGGTAGACGAGTTAGACATGAGATGCCTCGTAGCTCGTCAGCCATCGTATGTCGTCCCTTTGTCGAGAAACATAAGTGCTGGTGATCTCAAAATACTCCAGCTTAGACAGGTTGCCTATCTGAGGAGGCACTGACCCACAAGATACGTAGTAGAGATCCAGATGTCTCAAGTTGTTGAAAGAACCCAAGAACTCAAGACGGCTATTGTGCGTGCGTACACAGGGAAACCCAGGTGAGACGGAGGTACTCCAGATGTTCTAGAGAAAGCAAGGAGTTTCTCATCTGGCCGACCAGAGTTGTACGGCTAAGGTCGAGCTGGATGACATGGCCGGTTACGTTGTCGCAGGTGACGCTTTTCCATCGGCAGCAATCCTGGCGCCCTGGTCGCCACGACTCAAGGTAGTCGTTGGCGTCGTCGTCTATGCCTTGCTTGAAGGCCAGTAAGGCGTCCCTCTCGCGCCCTATGCAGCTCCGGCCGGCCGCATGGGTCGTTGCCGAGGAAGACGCTGCTCCAGGTCGTTGCTGCCATGAGGAGCAAGACGAACACGGCAGGCGGGCGATGCATGGTGGGCAAATGTTTGGGCAGCCGCGAGTCAACGATCGCCGGTCAAGTCAAGGATCACCCTTTAGTCGACCGATTTGTGGAGGTTATGCATGCGACGACTTGCGGGCCAGTGATCACAGGGACGTAGATATAAATTCAGGAACTGCGCGCGGTCACTGAACTGACAGACAGTGCAAATTAACCTGAGAAGTCGTCGGTCAGTCTGATCCTCTCCTGCCGCTGGTCGGGTGTGCCTGATTGCCTGCTGCTCCGCTCTACGCAGCGCCGCGCTCGCCGCCGTGCTCCTCACTCGTAGATGTTCGGTTCTGCAGCCGTAGAGAAAACGTAGTTCTAAACTGCCTCGATCTTAGCCTTACTATGGCGCTTCGTTCGTATACAGGGGACGGACGTTCCTTTGCATCGTCAGTTCGCTTTGCTGAGCAACGGCTTTTGATTCCCTTCTAAGATCTAACTCTGCCCCTCACTCAAACGGGCTGGTCTAGCTTGCGCGGTTCTCCGACAGCCGCACGTGTGGTTCCGACAGCACTGCACCCCGAGGAAGGAAGAAGACGAGCACCGCACCCCCGCCACCCGCGGACGGCGGCGCTACCGCGACCGCCTCGCCGCCCCGCCCTGCTCGAATCCCCTCCTCCGCCGGTCCGCCGCCCCGGCCATCCCTCTAACCCCCCCCCCCCCCCCCCCCACCACCACCACCACCACCACCACAAAAACTCGTCGCCGGCGAGCACCCTGTTAAACGATAGGCTTCTAGATGGTTCGATAGTTAACTTGTAAATCAAGTTTTGGTATTTGTATAAACCAAAACTTGATACGTTTCTTGATTCTCAAGCTTTGTAACAGATCTTGTAATCTTGGCCGTTGTTGACCCCTATATTAACACGCAGAGCCGAGGCAAAGATATCGCTTTAACCAATCTAGCTAGAATTATAATATGGTATCAGAGCTCGTCCTCCAAACCACATCCATGGCGAGTTCTACCTCTGCTGCTGCACCGACCAGCTCTCTCTTCGGCCAGGTGGTGACCGAGAAGCTGACCAGGGGCAACCACGTTCTGTGGAAAGCCCAGGTCATGGCAGCGATCAGGGGCGCTCAGATGGAGAGCTACCTCGACACCAAAGCGGTGCTGCCCGACAAGAAAGTCTCGGTGACCAAGGGGACCGAGACGATCCAGGAGCCCAATCCCGTGTATGGTATGTGGCTCGCCCAGGATCAACAGCTCCTTTGTTTTCTGCTCACAACTTTGTCTCGTGAGATCCTGACGCAGGTGGTGACGAACACCACATCGGCAACACTCTGGGTGGTGATCGATGACATGTTCTTGTCCCGCTCACGCGCCAGGACCGTGAACACTCGCATAGCCCTGGCCAATGCACAGAAGGGCAACAGCACCATCCCCGAGTTCTTCGCCAAGATCAGCGCCCTGTCGGATGAGATGAGTGCTGCTGGCAAGAAGCTGGACGAGGAGGACATCGTCTCCTACGTCCTTGCAGGCCTGGACGGGGAGTACAACTCCATCGTCTCTGCCATGTGCTCCCGAATGGAACCCGTCACTGTTGCAGAGCTGTACCCACAGCTCATGGCGTTCGAGATGCGCCTCGATCTCCTTCAAGGAGGTTCCCAATCTTCAGTGAACGCCGCTGTGCGCGGTGGGCGTGGTGGCAGAAACCACTACGGCAATTCTGGAGGCCGTGGCAACTATGGAGGCCACGGCGGACCTGCTCCTGGACAAGGCCGCGGCAATGGCGGCCGTGGCAACTATGGTGGCGGAGGCCATAATGATGGCCACAACGGTGGCAACTACAACAACGGCGGTGGATACGGCTACAACCGCAACGGCAACGGGAACGGGGGCAACACCAACAAACCCCGATGCCAACTGTGTGGCAAGATCGGCCACACCGTCCAGAAGTGCTGGGAAAGGTTCAACCCTGACTTCATCGGCACCCAGGAGAAAAGCGCAGGCCACTACTAGGAAAAGGGTTATAGGTAGGTTGGCATTCTGTGGCGCACCATGAAGCGGTGTGCCACAGAAATATTTTCTGTGGCGCACAGTTTTCGGTGCGCCACAGAAATCAGCATTTCTGTGGCGCACCAAAAACCGTGCGCCACAGAAATTCAGCTTTCTGTGGTGCACATAGTCCCGTGCGCCACAGAAATCAACATTTCTGTGGCGCACCTAGCCCCGTGCGCCACAGAAATTAAGTTTTCTGTGGCGCACCGAGCCCCGTGCGCCACAGAAATCAACATTTTTGTGGCGCACCTAGCCCCGTGCGTCACAGAAATGTGCTGATTTCTGTGGCGCATCCGTCCCCGTGCGCCACAGAAAATTCTAGATCTAAAATCCCAGATCCACCCTCTCTCTCCTCCTGGTCAAACCCACAGTACACCACACACAAAGAAAAAAAATGCACGCCACACACGGACACACACATGCACGCACGCCTCCCTCTCTTCCTTTCCCCTTCCGTTCCTCGTCGTGTGGGCACGCACGCCTCGGCGCCCGCCGCCGCCATGGCCGCCCCAGCCACGCCGCGTCTCCTCCCCCACCGCCTCCTCCTCCCCCGACCCCGCCTCCCCGCTCGACGCCTCTGACCCCGTCCTCTCCGCCTTCCTCTCCCCGGCCTTCTCCCCGTCTGCTGCCCAGGACCAGGAAGCGGCCGCCGCCGCGACGGTGATGGCCGCGCTGCAGCCGCAGCCGCAGCCGGCGGCGATGGAGCAGTATGAGCCGCATCCGGAGCACGAGGAGGAGGAGGCGGCCGAGGGGGAGCACGCGCAGCACGGCGCGATGGCGCTGACGGCCGGCGTGCCGCAACCCGTGCCGAGCACGCTGACGCTCTCGTTCCAGGGCGAGGTCTTCGTCTTCGACAACGTGTCCACCGAGAAGGTTCCTTGCCGTGCCTCTGATCCTTTGCCCTGCGATTCCCTCTTCCCTCGCCAATCAATATGCGCTTACATTGCTTTGAATTTGGTAACTCCGCAGGTGCAAGCGGTGTTCCTGCTGCTCGGAGAGAAGGAGCTCCCACCGGAATTGGTCCCGGGGCCGTCCGCGCACCACCAGCACGTCGTTCTGCAGAACCAGGCACGTCCAGCGTGGAGCGCATGTACTCGGCCGTCACAGCTGCCTTGGCCTCGCACACCAGCGCCACCGCGTCGCCGATCGAGCTGTCGCGCAGCACGGCGGCGTCAGCCAGCGCCGTCATGGGCACGTAGGCTTCGCCGTAGTACCCCGTCGGCAGGCTAAGCTCCAGGAAGGCCCTGAAGTTGGCGATGAACACCAGGGAGGGGCGCCGGAGCAGCGACGCCTGGTCGGGTTGACCAGGACCACGGCTTTTTTTTTAAACCTAAAAACAACTTTTAGTGGCGCATGCATGTGTAGTGCGCCACAGAAATCTTTTAGTGGCGCATGCATGTGGAGTGCGCCACAGAAATATTTCTGTGGCGCATGGCTAATGGTGCGCCACAAAAAAAAATTAAAATTTAGTGGCGAGAATTATGTGGCGCACCCAGCAATTTGGCGGGTGTGCCACAGAATTCCAAAAAGGTGCGCCACTGATAGGCCTTTTCCCACTAGTGGGCGCGGCCACGACCTCGTACGGCGTCGACACGAACTGGTACATGGACTCCGGGGCTACCGATCACATCACCAGCGACCTCAACAAACTGACGATCCGTGACAAGTACAACGGAAACGAACAAGTCCACACTACAGGTGGAGCAGGTATGGACGTTAACCACATTGGTCATTCGACTATTAGTACCCCTGATCGTGATCTTCATCTTAGAAATATTTTGCATGTTCCTCAAGCTAGCAAAAGTCTTTTATCTGCTCATCGTCTCTATCTTGACAATAATGCTTTTGTGGAATTCATCCTTTCTCTTTTTTCATTAAGGATCGGGCTATGAAGAAGGTTCTTCTTCGAGGCAAGGGTAGAAGAGGCCTCTATCCGCTTTCGTCCACAACATCCAGTTCAAACAAGCGTGCTCTAAGTGCCATCAAGCCGTATATGGAGAGGTGGCACTCCCGTTTAGGTCATCCATCTTCGATCATAGTCAAGAGAGTCATAGATGAGAATAAACTTCCTTGTTCGAGTGAATCAAATAATGAGTCTGTGTGTGTGATGCCTATCAGAAAGGCAAGAGTCATCAGTTGCCATATCCCAAGTCTTTTAGTAGATCTAGTGCTCCTTTGGAGCTTGTTTTCTCGGATGTGTGGGGTCCTGCTATTGAGTCTGTCGGACGAAAGAAATATTATGCTAGTTTTATCGATGATTTCAGCAAGTTTACTTGGGTCTATTTACTTAAATACAAGTCTGAAGTTTTTCAGAAATTCCATGATTTCCAGAATCTTGTTGAACGTCAGTTTGATAGGAAAATTCTTGCTATGCAAACATATTGGGTTGGCGAGTATGAGAAGTTAAGTTCCTTTTTTACTAAAGTTGGCATCTCTCACCATGTATCTTGTCCGTATGCTCACCAACAAAATGGATCAGCTCAACGGAAACACCGTCACATCGTTGAAGTAGGGTTGTCCCTTCTTGCTCATTCCTCCATGCCTCTCAAGTACTGGGATGAAGCTTTTGTTTCTGCCACCTATCTTATAAATCGCACACCAAGTCGAGTCATCGACTTAATACACCTCTTGAGCGTCTTTGTCATGAAAAACCCCACTATGAATCACTTCGTGTTTTTGGATATGCGTGTTGGCTGAATCTTCGCCCTTACAACTCTCGCAAATTAGAGTTTCGTTCTAAGCAATGTGCTTTTCTTGGTTATAGCAATCTCATAAAGGATTTAAGTGTCTTGATATTGCAAATGGGCGCATCTACATATCTAGGGATGTTGTGTTCGATGAAACAGTGTTTCCCTTTTCAGCCTTAAATCCTAATGCCGGAGCTCGCTTAAGGTCCGAAATTTTGCTTCTCCCACCAGATTTCTTAAATCCTTCTGATCACGGGGGAGAAAATAGTAGTCTTGATCATACAGTTATTGCTCCAAATTTTTCTGCTTCTAACCATGCAAAAAGTGTTCAATTTCGTGATTCTATGGAGCAGATACGGACAGAGGAGACCAGCATGGGACACGAAGAACATTCGCCTGCAGGCGCGTCAGGAGGATCTGCGGCGGGATCCGCCCGCACCAAGCCGGCGTGCGGCATGTGGCGTACTCCTACAGACGGTGACAGAGCGCGAGGAGATGAAACCGCATCCCCGCGCGTGGACCAGCGAGGCGCTGGGTCGGCACACGCCTCGGCCGAACCGGCGGGCGACACATGGCAACAGGGGACAAGCGGGGCAGATGGACCCATCTCTCCTTTCGCGTGGCGATCAGCGACGGGCCAGCATCGTCCACGCCCCTGGCCTCTGACGGAACTGGTCAAGCTGGGACAGACTCGCCAGGATCTTCTGTGCAGCCACAGTAGCGGACTGCCGTGCAATCCAGGGCACGTACAAGGTCCCAAAATGGCGTTTTTAGACCATTTATTCCTACCGATGGAACAATCAGGTATGCGGGTTTTTGGCCACGGGTGAACCTGCAAATTTGAATGAAGCTTTAAAAGATAGTAATTGGAAGGATGCTATGGACATTGAGTATAATGCTCTCATGAAAAATAAAACTTGGCATTTGGTAGCACCTAATCAAGGGAGGAATATTATAGATTGCAAATGGGTCTACAAAATAAAAAGGAAAGCTGATGGTACTATAGACAGATATAAAGCTAGGCTTGTGGCTAAAGGTTTTAAACAACGCTATGGCATTGATTATGAGGACACATTTAGTCCAGTGGTAAACGCAGCTACAATCAGATTGGTGTTGTCTATTGCTATTTCCAGGGGGTGGAACCTTCGTCAATTGGATGTACAAATGCGTTTCTTCATGGCGTTCTGGAGAAAGAAGTGTACATGAGGCAGCCTCCAGTTATGAAAGTGAGGCTATGCCAAGTCATGTTTGCAGGTTGGATAAAGCATTATATGGTTTGAAACAGGCTTCTCGCGCTTGGTACTCCAGGTTGAGTACAAAACTGCAGCAACTTGGTTTTAAGCCGTCCAAGGGAGATACTTCACTCTTCTTTTATAAGAAGGGAAAGATCAATATTTTTATGCTTGTTTATGTTGATGATATAATTGTTGCAAGCTCATCACAGGAAGCTACAACCGCACTATTGAGTGATTTGAGGAGTGAATTTGCATTGAAGGATCTAGGAGACCTTCATTATTTTTTGGGTATTGAAGTCAAGAGAACTGGTAATGATATCCTATTGACTCAAGAGAAATATGCCACCGATATACTTGCACGTGTTGGCATGAAGAAATGTAAGCCTTCGAGTACTCCTCTTTCTACTACAGAAAAACTGTCCTTGCATGAAGGTGATTTGTTGAATGCTGAGGATTCCACTCGGTATAGAAGTGTTGTAGGAGCTTTACAATATTTGACACTGACAAGGCCTGATATATCATTTTCTGTTAACAAAGTCTATCAATTTTTACATTCTCCTACTACATTGCATTGTACAGCTGTAAAGAGAATTCTGAGATATCTCAAGGGTAGTGCGGCTATTGGTCTTAGATTAGTAAATCATCATCATCACTTGTGAGTGCTTTTTCTGATGCTGATTGGGCAGGATGCCCTGATGATAGGAGATCCACAGGAGGGTTTGCTGTATTTTTCGGTTCAAATCTTGTCTCATGGAGTGCAAGAAAGCAAGCCACTGTCTCACAATCTAGCACAGAAGTAGAGTACAAGTCCTTGGCTAATGCTACTGCAGAGGTAATATGGGTTGAGTCTTTACTTGATGAACTTGGTGTTGATCATCCGCAAACAGCATGTCTGTGGTGTGACAATCTTGGTGCAACTTATTTATCTGCTAATCCAGTGTTCCATGCGAGAACAAAACATATTGAAATTGACTTCCATTTTGTAAGAGAAAGAGTTGCACAAAAGTTATTAGACATTCGGTTTATTCCCACTGGAGATCAAGTTGCAGATGGGTTTACTATACCACTGCAGGTTCGGCAACTAGAAGCATTCAAGGGCAACCTCAACTTAGAGACGTTGAGGTTGAGGGAGGATGTTAAACGATAGGCTTCTAGATGGTTCAATAGTTAACTTGTAAATCAAGTTTTGGTATTTGAATAAACCGAAACTTGATACGTTTCTTGATTCTCAAGCTTTGTAACAGATCTTGTAATCTTGGTCGTTGTTGACCCCTATATTAACACGCAGAGCGAGCCGAGCCGGCCGCCTTCTCCGCCGCGGCTCCACAGCGGCGCCGCCTCGGTTTGGGATTTCATCCTCGACGTCGCCTTCTCCGCCACGCGTCCGTGCCGGCGTCGCCGGCGACGTCTCAGCCTGGGACTCCATGCTCGCCGGCAGCCTTCTCCGCCGCAGCTCCGCAGCGGCGTCGCCGGCGCCGGCTCGGCCTGGCCGCATCTGCGCGTCATGTTGCGTCGTGCGCGTCGAGAGGAAGAAGATGGGGAGGGTGGGTGGGACCCACCACGTGCTGCGCGTCGTGCGCGTGTCCTCTGCGCTGCGCGCAACCACGCGACGGCTCGCGCGCGCAACAGCTAGCATTTCCGCACTCAAACCTTAACATTCTAACAGCGCTGACACAGAACACAGCCAAGTCAAGATTACGAATCATCGATCTTGACACAAAGAACAAGAGCTGGAAAATGAAAACCATGGGGGTTCATCATGACCCGCTAGTACAAACAACCTTTAACAGTTACATGCATTACACAGAATTCATCTGACAGGACTATCGGCAAAGAATACACACATACAACAAGCAGAAGGTGCGAAATATTTTTGCACCTTCATTTATTCGTACAACCCAGTAGTAAGGTGCCACCAGCATCTGGTTGACATTGTTTCTATTCAACGCGGCACCCAACTTGTTGTCTTGCTGTTTATCTTGCCCCAAGTAACAACTGCAAACACAAATGCATTGTCATATACCTTGTCGAGGAGGCAGAAATAGGCAATTCTCCACGCTTTCTTGAATAGCAGAGTGCAAAACACGACCCAGAGGCCAGCTAGAAACCCAGACCCAAGTCCAAAGTAAAGGAACAACACTGGCTCAGAAACCTTCTCCCTTCTTTGTTGATTCCCATACTCTGGTGTGCTGTCTCCCGAGCAATTCCTTTCAAGAGGTGGGCCACATAGACCAATATTTCCAGCGTATATGGAAGGGTTTTCCATGTAGAGGGTGTCAAGTTGAGCTCCAGGTGGTATTCTTCCTTCAAGATTGTTATCTGATAAGTCCAAGGAGCTTAGATATGTCAAATCTGACAAGCTTGATGGGATTTTTCCAGAAAGGTTGTTCCTTGAGAGGTCGAGTGATTCAATTGATTTCATAGCCCCAATCTTTGTGGGAATGTTTCCGCTCAATTGGTTACATGATAAGTTTAAATTCAACACTCCACTAAGAGAAGTTACACCGTCTGGAATTCCACCAACTAAGTGATTGAGTGAGAGGTCAATACTAACCACATCAAAAACTCCTGAACCATACTTAAGCTCCTGACGCTTCATCACAACAGACCAGACCTCTCTAAATTTCCCAACATAGATAGTGTACCATACTGACATGTCAACCCCAGGTCTCTTTGGACGTCTCCTTGGATGTTTTTGGGCCATTGCTGCTAAATTTGACAAAGACCAGGGCACAACACCAGACAGACTATTTCCGGCTAAGCTCAATTGGCGAAGGCGCTTAAGATTCGTGATAGTCGTCGGAATATCTCCAGACAACAAGTTGTGGCTTAACTGCAGAAAGCGCAAGTATACCAAGTCACCAATCCATAATGGCAATGTTCCAGAGAAATTATTGGTTGAAAGATCCATGAAAGCCAAACTCGAGTAGTTTTGAAGTGCTGATGGGAACTTGCCAGAAAAAAGATTGTGACTTAAGTGGAGAAAAACCAAGATAGGCTTCTTAGAACACCAAGGAAGTTCTCCCTCTAGAAAGTTGTCTGATAGATCCAAGACAAGTAGGTTCTTCAACTTGCAACAGATATATGTTGGAACTTGACCACTGAAGTAGTTGAAGGATAAAGTCAACTCAATTAATCCTGGAGCCCCATATTCTGAAGGCAAAGGCCCCGAGAAAGAATTGTTTGATAAATCCATGTGCTTTAAGCTTTTTAGATTAACCAGGTGGTCTTCCGTGATCTCACCATCCAAATTATTATTGCTAAGGTCGAGCTCTTTCAAATTACTCAGCATCCCAATCTTGGATGGAACATGTCCAGTGAGAAGGTTACTAGAAAGAGTAAGATACTCTAGTTTAGTGCAATTCATTATCTCTAGCGGTATAGGTCCAGTAAGATGGTTGTTGGAAAGAGAGAGAGACCCCAATTCAGGGCAATTACCCAATTGTGGTGGTATATTTCCAGTAAGAAGGTTGTTAGATAGAGTTATGGAATCTAATATAGTGATATTCCCCAACCATAGTGGTACAGGTCCAGCGAGATGGTTGTTAGAAAGTGCAAGGTAATATAATCTAGTGCACCTCCCTATGCCAAGAGGTATGGATCCTGTAATTTTATTGTAAGAAAGGTCAAGGTGCGCTAATCTAATGCCAGTCGCTATACCTATTACCTAGCGATATATGTCCAATAAGATTGTTATTGGATAGAGAAATATACTGCAGACTGGTGCAATTCCCTAGTTCTGATGGTATAGTTCTAGTAAGATGGTTGTTAGAAATGTCAAGGTACTCTAAATGAGACAAATTGCCTATGCTCAGAGGTATGGATCCTTTAATGTTATTGTAAGAAAGGTCAAGACTAGTTAAGCTGGTTAACTGACCTAATCCATCTGACATTATTCCAACCATATTGTTGCTTCCCAAATTCAAGTATCGCAATCTGTTGGATGGACATCGTGGCAGTTTTTTTTGAAACTCTGTAATGTTTCCAGAGGTGAGACTTTTAGGGAGACCTAGAAATTCCAAGTCACATAGCTTTCTCAAGTCTACTGTCATGGTTGCCATGTTACAGTGTTTGGTGAATGGGTAACCAAGTTCCGGATCACAGCCAAAATATAGCTCTCGGAGTGAGGTCATATTTCCTAGTTCATTAGGAAATGGACCAGACAGAAAAGTTGAAGAGAGGTAAAGGTATTTGACGCTTGTTATGTTCCAAAACCAAGCGGATGCAATTGGATGACCAAAGTAGTTATAGGAGAGATCAAGGTATTGAAGATTTGTGAGGTTTAGGTGTGTGAGGGATCGGTTTGCACTTGAAAGGGAGCAGTCTGAAAGACCGAGGTGCTCCAGTGATGGAAGCATGTTCACCACAAGAGGCCAATCAGCAGTAATTGAGCTGAGATTAGTTTGACTCATGTTAAGGTACACCAACTGGGGTAGACGGGTTAACCATGAGATGTCTTTTGAGTTCATCCTGGAGTAGGAGAGGTCGAGATATTCCAGCTTGGAAAGGTTCCCAAGCTGCGGAGGCACTGTACCATTGAAACTCGTCGTCCAGGAGAGATCGAGATGTCTCAAGTTCTTGAAGGAACCCAAGAACTCGGGAACACCACCATTAGGCCCACCACCAAGAGCCGTATTATTGAAATTGAGGTATTCAAGATGCTCTAGAGAAAGCAAAGAAGAACTTATCTCGCCAACCAGAGAATAATATCTGGAGCCAAGGTCAAGCTGGATGACATGGCCGGTTGTGTTGCTGCACGTGACGCCTTTCCATCGGCAGCAATCCTGGCGCCCTGGTTGCCATGACTCAAGGTAGTCGTTGCGGTCGTCGTCTCTATGCCTTGCTTGAAGGCCAGCAAGGCGTCCCTCTCGCGCCCTATGCAGCTCCGGCCAGCCGCATGGGCCGGGTCGAGCTGCCCTGCGTTGGCTGCCGCGGCCACAAGGAGCAAGACGAACAGGGCAGGCGAGCGGTGCATGGTGGGCATAGTGGTGATGGTGATCACAGGGAAGGCCTGGGTTTCAGTTCCGTTGCTCTACCAAGAGGGAGTACGATCGTGCACTTATAAGGTCCTGAACACGGAGCTCCGAGTGGCTAGGGTTCAAGACGTCCATCACCCGTCGTTATATCGCCGGTCAAGGCCTATCTGTGGAGGCAATGCATGCAAGACTGACCGGTGATCACGGCAGGGACGTACGTCCAGAATTGTACGTGTGTGGTGTAGCTTGACGGTTACATGTGCATCACTGACAGAGAGAATGCAGCTAGCTAGTACTAGTGGTTACATATAACTCAAGAACTGCGTGCACAAACCTGAAGTCGTCGGTCAGTCGCCGAGGCTTAATCTGTCCGAGAGATGCCTGCGCGGAGGTCGTTAGTCGTCTTGTCCGCCCTGCCTGGTACGCCGGAGAGAGCGAGAAAAATTGTACAAAACCTCACCCGCTAGTTTTGTTGATCGCACGTTCTATTTACATACTTTTTGTTTTTGCTATTTCACAATCGATGCCGACTTGCCGAGAACCAACCACAATATTCATACCATTTTATGAACTCCGAGAAAGTACATCATACTTTTACTCTCTATCCGAAGTTTATCGTTTTAATAATTTGATGTTGGGTTTAGTGCTTTGGAGCTATAACATTATTTGCTTTCACTACAAACTTACAACAGGGTAAATAGCCTTTGAGATATGCGTAAACAAATTTCTAAAGTCCACTTGAAGTAAAAGTTTTTCTCAGTTACTTTTGCAGTTGATGAACCAATTATTTCAATACAACTACTCCCTCGGATCCGATTTAAGATTCGCAGGAAATAGCTTGGCTAGTACGATTGAATAGTTGTACTCCCGACCGTTTTTTTCGGATCGGAGGGAGTAGTTTGAATGTACGTGCAACGCACGTCTTCACAATTACATTGGACAATTTAGAAATAAAAAAGACCGTAGCAGGTTCTACGTGGATTAATATTCTTGGTGCAAGTCAATAGCAGCACAAATACCTCAACAATGTGGTACCATAACTTATCATCGACACGAAAGTCGTGCAGTATGCATCAAGTGTACATGAAACTAATGTCACACACAGACTTTGGTAGGAGACACATTTATAAAAAAATAACTAATTTCCTTCTTAAATCTGACCACTGCTCACGCATTCCATATGACAATGCGCTATAAGTACCTCCAAGGATACAAGGCTTGGGATTAACTAATAAATCACCTTATGCCATAAGCACGTGCATCTCAATTAAGATTTAAAAAAATAAAAGCAGGAATTCACTCTTGGAAGAAGGACTATATGTACTACTGAGATGATAACAAATCATTTATGTAGACCTAGTTCAAAAACTGTATAGTTAATCATAAGCCCAGAAAATAGACATTTCCTAATGAGATGACATGAACCGATGGTGGAACATGAAGGTTTACATTTAAGTTTTTCAACCATTAATAACAAGACTGTGATCAAGGGAAGGTCGCTGCCAGCGGCGGCGCTGGGTAGGCAGGCAAGCTGGTCTTTCCCCTTTTTGGGCGGAATATTAGGCAGTGGCAATCACTGTAACTTTCACGAAAACGAAAAGGTGTGTTGAGTTGTCAAACATTGAAACGATCCGGATCGTTGATCAGATATTGAACGGTTCAAATTTAATATATCAACTCATATTTGCTCTTTTAGTAATATAGCAAAATTGCCCGTGCGCTATGTGTTGATTTATTTTCTAGGTCATGGCAAATTTTATTAGTGAAAATCAGCTCTTTCATGGCATTCTTATTTGTAATTATTATATGGGACAATCTTGAACTCCACGTAGTCCATGTTGTGATACACCGGATGTGTCGCCCTTGCGTACAGGCTGCAGCTCACCCTTAGTATCCTGCATCTCCTTGTGAGTTGTGAGGCACGCTGGAGCAAAGGATCTTGAGACGGCCGCTATTACTTAATGAGCTGATAGCCTGATACGGATTGTTGTCGAGCATGGGGAACCAGCAGGGGCTCGCGGCCGGCTGCTCCTGCTGCATCTCGCAGAACACGAACTCATCATCCTCAAGCATCTGTTCATTCGAGACTACAGGTCCTGGATACTCGGCGAGTCGGCGTCCTCCTGCTAGTGTGACGTTTGCAGGTTGTGCCCAAGGACTGCTGGCCCTGACACCGTCGACTGTGCTGGCAGGGAGAGACGAAAGCGTATTATCCCAATCCGCAAGCTCAAAGTCATTGATGCCCTACCTTGTTCCGTTGTTCGTGCTTGGGGATCAGAGAGGATTCTGGCAGGAACTTGGAAGTCCTGCGCTGCATCACCGCCGTCCGCCGGTGGACGTGCTCGAAATCAGCTAGGCGGACGCCACCCGGGAGCAGACGTCGTGGCTCGTCTCCACCAGTCCACCGCCTGCAAGGAAAAGGGGGGAGGCAGCTCCTTCATGACGTTGCCTCCTCTCTAGGACCAGTGGCCCCGCGGTAGGAGCCGTCGGCTTGCATGCTCGCTTGAGTTGCCAGGCGGGGATGTGGCGATGGTGGTGTGCCGACGTCTGTCAGGAGGGATGAACGGGACAATAGCCAAACCAGAAAAGAACCGAAGAGGTACAATGGTAGTTTAGTTGTATTATGTGATTTGGTGGGATGACAAAAAAGTAAATAGTGACGTGTGTTGAGGTGCTCAACGCGGTTGAGACGATCTGGTCCGTTGATCGGTTATTGAACGGATTAAATTTAATGTATCCGAACATGTTTACTCTTTTAATAGTAAGTATAGATGAACATTAGCATATTAGGCCTCCCACAATGCATTGGCTCTTAGTGTGCTATGCTAGATAGTGATGTATATTAAGAGACGATCACACCAATGCATCGTTTTCTAAGGATCGTATTTCAGTTATTGTCTCTCCCCCGTTAGTAAAAAAGACTCATATGTTGCCTTAACCTCTCTATTGAAACCTAAACAATTGCTGGTGCTTCCCACACCCTCATTAACATGCTCGACATCCTCCTCCATGCTTGTTGTATTGGCATTCTTGAGAGGGCATGATGTAGTATCACTCGGTCTTATCGGAAAAAAAAGTATCCCTTAGGTCTTAGTTGTCAAAAGCATCGCCAAAGAATGCTTACATGCCAAACCATGCATGTTATCCTCTTGCTCATATACCTCTGCCGCCAAACCTGCTCACTTGTGGAGCTCAGGTACTAAATTTACCACCCAATTGTGTCCTCCAGCTATTTAGTGCCTCTTTGGTTCAAAGGATTTTCAAAAACAAATCGTAGGATTTCAATCCATATGAAATTTTCCTATGGAGTCCATTATTCGGTTTAAAGGAACGAATCCTCCAAAATTGTGAAGGAATGCTTTCCTAGACTACATTTTCATAGGAATTCTAGCAAGAGGTTGGACCTCCTGGAAAAATTCCTACGAGTATATGACAAATATGATTTGCATCTAACTCCATTGAAACTTACTGCGTTTTCCTGTGCTGCAACCAAACAACTAGTGTCACTGGATCGTGCGTTTTCAGTTCCTGCAGGATTCCACATGTCATGACATTCTATTTCTATGTTTTTCCTATTCATATGGTTTTTAATTCATATGAACCGAAGAGACCCTTACATCTTACTGTGTGTGGACACATCTCCACGCTCCTCCATGTCATGTCCCATGATGTTGAACGCATAAAAAGGTCCTATCTTCTCATATTTAATTTGCTAGAACTTTCTTTCTCGAGTGAATTTGTGCCCATACTGCCACCTAATCCAACGAGACATCGGTCAAATTCACCACGGCGATCATCACTACCAGCTTGTGAAATAACCATATACCTTGATTCATAACCTTATTCTAGTCCCACTAGAACAAGAATTTGAACATAGCTAAGACTGGGTAGGCAGACTTGCAGCCCCCTTTATCATCCCAAACACATGCCAGGAATCAGGATCAAGAACGGTACCCTTTAAACCGACACCGAATCTATTTTTTTTGTCTGAAATTCCCAATCTTTTAGTGTTTCTTCTTGTTCAAAATTTTATTTTTTTATTTTTTCTTAAGTAAGGAAAAACCTTTAATTGGGCCTCGGCCCAGAAGTAATCAAAGCAAAACGAAATGCGAACCGAGACGAACGGATAAGGCCAGTCGCCGCTCCCGCCATTGCCGCCCTGCGAGCTCCAATGGCGTGCCCCTGCCCGCGCCCCCTCTTCCTCTCCTTCCCCAACTCCCCGGCGCCGCCGCTTGCAGTCCCCGCCAAGCACCATCACACCTCTACCGCCTCCCTCTCCGTCTCCTCCCGCACCCGCGCCGTCCCCGCCTCCTCCAGCGCTCCACCAACGCCATCCCCGTCTCAGCCTACAGACGGCGTGGGTCCCGCGGCGCCGTCGCGGGGAGACGTGTACCTGGGTCGGCAGCTGGCAGCCGCGGCCGCCGCCGGCGCGCGGCCTCGCGCTTCCGAGGAGGACGCCGAGAAGCGCCGCCGCCGCAAGGAGAAGCGGAAGGCCCTCGCCAAGAAGACCCCCTCCGGCGTCTCCTGCTGCTACGGCTGCGGCGCGCCGCTCCACACCGGGAGGAGGGGTCTCCCGGCTACGTCGACCCCGCCACCTACGACCTGGTAATCAACCCATCCGTCGCTCAGTTCGCTGCCATTTTAGGAGCATTAGACATGAAATTGCCCTGTTTTGTTTCCCATGTGAGCAGAAGAAGAGGCACAACCAGCTAAGAACCGTGCTATGCGGCCGGTGCAAGCTGCTGTCGCACGGGCACATGGTGACCGCGGTCGGTGGCCACGGTGGTTATCCCGGAGGCAAGCAGTTTGTTACGGCGGAAGAGCTCAGGGAGAAGCTGTCGTACCTCCGCCACGAGAAAGCGTTGATTGTGAAGCTGGTAATTGAACCTGTGCTGCCTGTCAAACCGCAACTGATGGATGGCTGTAAGCTTGGTTTTCTTGCTCGTGCGTACTCATTTTGGATGTTGGCATGTAGGTTGACATTGTCGACTTCAATGGTAGTTTCCTGGCACGCATACGTGATTTTGCTGGTGCTAATCCCATTGTGCTTGTGATAACGAAGGTGAATTTTGTACCTTATCAAGTTCTCAGTACTCTCACTGCTTTGTCAGTGGACTGAAGCTAGTTGTTTGGCAGGTCGATCTCCTTCCTAGAGATACAGACTTGAATTGCATTGGTGACTGGGTGGTTGAGTCTGTTGTTAGGAAAAAGCTGAAGTGAGATTTTTTTTGGGTTTTTCTTTTCCTGCAATTATTTCGTCAAATCTGTACCTAACTTATAATATATTGTATCGATTTGTGTGTGTAGTGTCCTTAGCGTCCATTTGACAAGTTCAAAGTCATTGGTTGGCATCACTGGGGTTATATCAGAGATTCAGCAGGAAAAAAAGGTCAGCTTGTTATCTACTTACTCTTGCTAATTTTTTTGTCAGTTGACTTATCATTTGTAATCCTGACAAAACTTTTATTGTTTTCTTGTTAGGCCCGAGATGTGTATATACTGGTAAGCATCCTTCAACTGTTACGACTAAGACATAAATATCACATTGCATTGTATTATTTTACAAACGGTGTTTCAAAAGCAATTCCTGCCTGTAACTTGTAAAAAATAAAAATAAAAGTGTATACAAGGAAGCGTCAAAACCAAATCATGGTTGTTAGCATGTTCGATATGGTGATCTGCCTCACAAAATAAATAAATAATAGGGTGATCAACTGATGATCATATCTGCTTCCTTGGATTTTCATTGTGAACATTGTGAAAGACAATCTGAAAACTACGAGTAACATGCCTACTTGTTGCTTACTGTAGTTATATCTGGCAATCTAATGCGTTTCTACATTACAGGGTTCAGCAAATGTTGGGAAATCTGCATTTATCAGTGCCATGCTAAGTATGCCCTTAGATTCTGGACTACCACCCTTTGTGTGATTATGTGGTCTTCTTTTTGTTCATTTGTATCTTCATGATGCTAATAATTGGAGACTACTGTTGCAGAGACAATGGCATATAAAGATCCAGTGGCAGCTGCAGCTCAAAAATACAAGCCCATACAATCTGCTGTTCCTGGAACAACCCTAGGTCCTATTCAGATTGAAGCATTTTTAGGAGGAGGGGTATGCTTCTACTTGTTTGAAAATTCAGATATATATGCCAACTTTGTATACGTACCTGTTGTACCCTTACTATTGATGTGATATAGCTGTGAGAGATTGTAACATAATCTCTCATGTACTTGCTTACATGCTAAACAAAATGCTTCTTAGAGAATATATGTCTTAAAAATCTCCATCCATAGAATAACTTTTACATGACACACGGTAGGATAAGTGTCTATATTTTTCCTTCTCCTGAGGAGTCCAGTTTGGACCTTTACATACAGTTGAACTTGTGCATGACAGAAATTATATGACACACCTGGAGTCCATCTTCACCATAGGCAAGCAGCAGTGATCCACGCTGATGATCTGCCTTCTCTTGCACCACAAAGTCTCCTAAAGGGGCGGTCTTTTCCTGTATGTATACCTCAATCTCTAAAGTCCATGCTACTTTCTCAAAATTTCCACACTAATCTTTTTCTTCAGAACATAATGTTATGTTCAGGCTAATGATACAGATGTTGAGTTGAGCGGGAATACATTATTTTGGGGTGGACTTGTTCGTATAGATGTCGTTAAGGTACCTAAATGAGCTCAAAATCTCGGTACTGTTATTTTCCCATCTCTTGTAGTGTCACTTGTAAAGTAGTATGTACTGAATGATAACCAATAAATTACCAGGCTCTTTCACGCACACGACTGACATTCTTTGGACCAAAGAAGCTAGGTATTAATATGGTCCCCACCATAGAAGCAGATGAATTTTATAAGGTATGTGTCTGCTCCACAAGTTTGATTTCTTCTACATAGAAATGATAATTTATTTCTTCTTTCAAGCTTTATTTCAAAACTTTATTACATTTGTAAAATGAAGTTTCACATTATTATGTGCAACTTATGTATATCATTTCATTATTTTGCTCTCCAAAAATGTGTTCAGGTTCCTTCTTTTCCTTCCACGTGATCGCTTACTGGAAATCTCTATGAATGCCACCTTTTTATTAGATAAAATCTATATGTATCGAGTGTGCTGTTTCATTTTTTAAGCTCTATTCATCTCAAGGATTAAGTCCTGCCGCATGTAGTCTCGGCTGCTAAAAAATGGCTTTTGCTCCTATGTACTAGGTGGATTAAGTTTGGCATAATTGTTCTGTTGTGCGGACTGCGGAGGTGCTTTGTATGAGGATTTAATGCGGGCTTTCATTTTTCTTTAAATGACCCATTTTTATTTTTACTTTCCAGAGAGAAGTCGGAGTTTCATTGACTCCTCCAACCGGCCAGGAGAGAGCTGAAGGATGGTGTGGCCTTGAGGGTGTTCGTGAGATAAAGATGCAATATGAAGAGCTTAATAGGTAATGTTCGTAACTAACATTGAGGTCGTACCTTTACCCAAAAGCCATTATTTTTGCCAGCGACTGCATTGGTGTTTTCTACTTATCTTCGTAACAAACAAACATGAATGATCATTCTGTACACGATCTTATAGTAGCTATTTCGTTTATCTATGCATCATGAATGCTTTATTGGCATCACATTTCGTATGCAGGCCTGTTAATGACATCGCGATATCTGGACTCGGGTGGATCTCGGTAGAACCGCTCGGTGTGCCATCTGGCAACCCCCATGGAAGCGTCGAGGAAGAAGACGACGGCATTGGCGAGCTGCATTTGACCGTGCATGTACCCAAACCAGTTGAGGTCTTTGTCCGCTCCCCGCTGCCCGTCGGTAAAGCGGCATCGCAGTGGTACCGGTACCAGGAGCTGACGGAAGCAGAAGAGGAGCTGAGACCTAAATGGCACTACTGATTCTGCAGTTGCGGATTGCCTATTTTTTGCTAGTCTTTTCTTTTGCTGCCTTTTGTGACCCAAACAAATACGGCACAGGATTATGTTGTGCGGATGATCTAATAGGGTTTGAGTTGTTCTAGTTAGGATCGGCTGCTGAAGATGGTTCAGGAAACCTAGGGCTAAATGTTGCTGCATAAAGGTTACTCTTGTTGTAACAGATCTACTTTCTATATATGCACCGTTATGTTCAGAAGTCACAATATCACAGACACATCTATGAGAGTGAGTGGGTGGAAACCGAATGGTATAATTACTCAAGTTGCACTCTATGAGTTTCCATAAACCCATATAGGTTCCAAGATTATATAAAACCAATAGTTTTTCGTCTAAAGAAATATAACCTGTCTACTCTACACACGAAAATGCTGAAGAGAGAAGAACTTGCCTAGAGTGTTCTAGAACAACAGGCCTACACCCAGACCCCAAGACAAGAAGAGAAGACCACAAGCAAAAGAAGTCTTTCTCCCCATCTCCACCATAGTCAAAATCCCATCACCCTCTACCGTTTTTCTTCCTCCCCTCTCCCTCTCCTCCGCCCTCCGTGCCCTAGAGCTCTGGTCGTGTCACCTCCGCCGCCGTGAACTTAGGTTAGTCCACGAAGTCCACCTTCTTTAGTATTTAGCTAAGCTAAGTAAGTAGTCCTTAATCAAACTTGTATATCTACCAAGTTATATAAACAACTCGTCTTCCAATAGAACATTGTTTCTTAGCATTTGGGAAGATTAATTGTATGGACTATGAGATCTGATAGGATTACACCTCCATCTTTAACCCCCATTTACGTCCTCGAGCATCAATTATTTTCTCAAAGTAACATTCCATTTCCATTAATTACTTAACAAATATTACAAGACAACAAAAAGAGTCGGGAAATAAATAAACGAGTCCGTGCACTACAAGCACCTTTTTGTGTGTACCCTGGGCATCATGCCTCCCCACCTTAGCCTCATGTCACGTCAGTTCTCATCAGTCAATCGGTTTTCCGCGCTTCTTCTCCTTCGCTTCTGCCTCCATACTTGTCTCCATCGTTGCGTATGTGCTCACAGTGCCTACAGCTACCGTCACTGGTTCCCGCCACCTCACAACATAATGACAGTTCTATCATCGACTCCTCATCTTCCTTTTCAAGTCAACGTACCATTTGACTTGGTCCAACTGATGGCCACTCTCCCGCCATCACCCAACGGTGCAACTTTATCACTCCACCGTACTTGGGCACCTCTACTTTCAGTCTTTCATCCGTCCGTTGCAGAGGGAGGCGCAAATCATAACCCGAATTGTCCCGGACATGAAGGCACTACCGGATATAAGTTATAACTCTTTCAAAGAGGAAGAGTCGTACACGCCTCAAGAGGCCAGAGTAAAAATAGCCATGCCAGAAAGATATAGTTGCAGTTTAATTCTTCAAGTTGCACCCTGTGAGTTTCCATAAACCTATATAGGTTCAAAGATTATATAAAACCCTAGTTTTTCGACTAAAGAAATATCTACTCTACACACGAAAATCCCGAGCGAAGAAATTACGTAGAGTTTTCTAGAACAACCGGCCTATACCCAAGCCCCAAGACAATAACAGAAGACCTAGTCAAAATCCCATCGCCCTCTACCGTTTCTCTCCTCCTCTCTCTCTCTCTCTCCTCCGCGTGGCATGCCCTAGAGATCCCACCGTGCCGCCTCCGCCTCGCCCTCCATCGTCGTGTTCTTAGGTTAGTACATGAAGTCCACCTTCTTTAGTCTTTAGCTAAGCTAAGTAAGTAGCCCTTCATCAAACTTGTATATCTACCAAGTTATATAAACAACTTGTTTTCCAAGAAAAACATTGTTTCTTAGCTCTTGGGCAGACCAATTGTATGGACTATGAGATTTGATAGGATTACATCTCCATCTTTAACCCCCATTTACTGCCCTCGAGCATCAATTATTTTCTCAAACCGACTATCATTTGCATTAATTACTTAACAAATATTACAAGACAATAAAAATAGTTGGGAAATAAATAAACGAGTTCGTGCACTACAAGCAACCTTTTGTGTGTGCCCTAGGCATCAAGCCTCCCCATCTTAGCCTCATGTCACGTCAGTTCCCATCGGTCAATCGGTTTTCCCGCGCTTCTTCATCGTTGCGTATGTGCTCACAGTGCCTACGACTAATGTCACTGGTTCCCGCCACCTTGGCACGTAATCACAACGCCATCCTCTACTCCTCATCTTTCTTTCCAGTCAACGTACCAGAAGACTCTGTAACTCGAATCATAACTCGAATTCCCTCGGACCTGAAAGCACTACCAGATATAACTATTTCGAAGAGGAAGAGTCAAAGAGGACACCCCTCAAGAGATCCAAGTAAAAATAGCCATGCCAGAAAGATATTCTCAAGCCATGTCCACTTGTGTGCTTCCATGAGTTTCCATAAACCCAATAGGTTCCAAGCATACATAACCCTAATAATAATTTCTGATTACAGAAAATATATATTTCATCTGCTCTCCAAAAGAAAATGCCACCTAGGGAAGAACTGCCAAGACTGTTCTAGAACAACCAGCCTACACGGCTACACCCAACCCAAGCCCCAAGAAGACAAGAACAGAAGAAGACCACAAGCCAAAGGCAGAGTCTTTCTCCACCAGAGTCAAAATCCCATCTCCCTCTACCTTCCTCCCCTCTCCCTCTCCTCCGACCGCCGTGCCGCCGACCGTCGCTGTTCCCGTTCTCATCCTCGCCGCGCCCCTCCCGCTCGCCGCGCCGCAACCGACCCCGTCCGTCCGCGACACCGGGCGCTGGTTTCCGAGGTACGAACTCCCCGTCATCCCACGATACCAGTCCAATCCCACGAATTCCAACCCACGCCGTCTGGATCCGCCGCCGGTGGCGCCGCAAAATGTCCGGCCGTTCCGATTGTTCCAGAAAAAAGCCGCGATTTTTCCACGGCAGCCGGACACGCTGAACGTCACCTACGGGAGGAGATCTCGTGCTAGGAGCGGAAACCCTAGCATTCAGCCCACAAAGCATGCGCGGCCCTCTTTTTCTACGACGGCCGCTGCTGAACGGCTCATCCCTTTCCCTCTCCGTGTGTGCAGGATGGCCGACGGCGGCGCGAGCGGCTCGGCGGCTCAGTCTACCACCATCGAGATCAACATCAAGACCCTCGAGTCGGAAGTGCACAAGCTCCGTGTCGACAAGAATGTACGCAATCATGCTCTTTGTGTGCTCAACTCCCTGTTGAGTGTTGACTCTCAGCTCCTATATTTAGAAACAGAGGAATGTGTATTGTTAGTGTGTGCGGTGTCAACTGGTTGCCGACTTTGTTTTCGTAGGAGACTGTGTTGAGCCTGAAGGAGAAGATAGTTGGTGTGGCTGGGATTCCCGTGGACCAGCAGAGGTTGATTTTTCGAGGGAGAGTCTTGAAGGATGAGCACCTCTTGTCTGAATACCGTATCCTTCTTGTTCGTGCGTTTTCTGTCAAGGCTACAGAGTGTATTCTTGAACCCTGTGCGTGTTCACCTCGGTTGTTACCTTGATGTGTCATGTTGAAGTTATTCCCCTGTGGCTAATTTAGCACTGAAGGTGTTAAGGTTTTGTGGTCATTAGAGCTGTGGACGAGAACCTCAAATCATTTTAGACATTTGGTATGCATTTATTACTGTGTTGTTCACCAGTATAGATTTGGTTGAAGATTACATGGGATGATAGAAGGTTGTCACGGAATATTTGTTTCCATCATTGCGTAGTGCGATTTGTGATTCTAAATATTTATTTTTCTTGTGACCTGTCATCTGTAAACATGTTTATTTGTACGTTAATAATTTAATGGTTGCTTTTAAGTTTCTTCCTGATACATTGATCTGCGGATCTTATCGACTGCTCATGTTTACAACTCTGTTATCTGTATCCTTGACTATCTAAAGATTTGGAAGATGGATATACATTGCATTTGGTTGCTCGACGCACAGCTGAAGGCCAACAATCTTCTGGAACTTCTGAAGAGAACGCCCAAGCTAATGGTAAGTATGATATGCCGTTGCTTTGGCTCATATACTATCAATCCTGACTGCACAATGTTTCGATTTCCCGTCATGATCTATTATATATACTTTGTGCCTTCCATGATGTCATGTTTAACCCTGTTATAAATAACCCCGTGTGATGCGATTCTGGATAGTATACTTTTGCAGATTGTTGGTTCCACTGAATTCAGTACATTTGTCATAATCTTTAGTATATTATGATTCTTTATCAGTGTTCTGTGACTGGGCCCTATGAACCTTTTTACATTTTTGTCTTTGGTGCAGTTAATGCTGTTGAAAATGGAGGAATGCTAGGCGATTATATGTCCAGGGTAAGCTTCTACCGTTATTGTAATGGCCAACATTGATTATAAATTTTTATTTAAAAATATGCCATCCCGCCTACCATTTGAACTTTTATATTTGTGTTATTTATTTTTTCTAGGAAATTATAGATGATATGCTTTCTGAGGGACACGCTAGATGACATTTCTAGGGTATATGCTTTGTTTTAGACTGCTGTATTATTTTCTATTTGATCAGTGATAATTGAATATGTACATACCCCCTTTGGTATAATACCTCCCTTGTATTATGTTCAGACTGTTCAGGATATTCTTGGTTCCTTGGGTCTTGGGATGCCTGGTGGTGTGGCGAATGCTACATTCTCGGTAATGAGGTTTCGTCAATAAACATATCTAGGGTTGCTGAGATGCATCAGTTTAACTTTTTCCTGGTTGTTTAATTAGGTGCCATTAAACACTGTGCCAAATGGGGCCACTACTAATGGAAGAACTCAGCCAGGGAACCCGCCACCACCTGGGTTCTCAATTCTCAACCATCAAATCCATGTGTCACAACTTCAGCCAGGAGGCGCTATTCCACGCAACATGGTTAATATACTGTTCTTTTGCTTCTTTCACCTGTTCTGCCATCTGTATTTCATTCTTCTAATTTTAGCAATGATCGCAGGTTATTCCCGATTCCATGATGACTCTTTTGGAGTATCTAAATCGCATGGACCAAGTATTGCAGAACAATGGTACGGTACTTCTCATTGCAGCTGGTTAATTCGTTGCTTGCCGATAATTCCATTATCCATGACACATTTTTGATATATAATATAATAAAGGTGTTCCATCCGTGGACTCAAACGCTCAGCAACCACCAGGATCAGATGATGCTAATTTAAACCAAAGATTTCCAAGTCCTGAGGTGCTGGTTTCAGTTGTTGAAAGAGCCCAACAAGTTCTTGGCGGCAGCGCTTCTTCCGCTCTTTCTGTATGTTATTTCTCTCCTGTAGTTGTGTATTCTGTTCTACTTACCTTTGCAATGGTTGACCTTTGACAGAGAGAATAAGTTTCCAAATTAATTTCCTCCTATTGTAGTCTCCGAGTCAATGCTCTCTAAACAAGATTGTATTACCATTTGAGTACTTTCTTTGTTGTCATCCCTATTTTACCTAATACTAACATATGTTAACTAAACTTTTAGAATTTCTCCTTCTGTACTCTCCAAACAACAAGAATCTGTTATCACTGGGGTACTTTCTTTGGTTGTCTTCTTTATCTCTAGATATTATCCCTTCGGTACTCGCTCAGAATGCTCATAGGACTGCTGATGCTTTTCCGGTGTTAGAATTTCATGGTTTTGTTTCTTGGCAACTGATTATGCAGTGACAGGATGTTGTTTTGTGTCTGTTAGATTATTATTTACTCTCAAGTAATCTATATAACAATAGAAGTGATAAATGCAAACTTTTCTATGGACTTGTTTGTGACCTCTATTAGCGTGGTTTCTGTTTCAGCATCTTGCACAACGTATTCAGAGAGATGCTGCCACTGCTGATACATCTATACGAAGCCAGATCCAGAATGAATCGGCTCAGTTAGGAGTAGCGATGCAGCATTTGGGGGCTATGCTTTTGGAGCTTGGACGGACAATGATGATGCTTAGAATGGGGGCATCTCCTGTATGCATTTCTCTAACACATTACTGTCCCATAAATGATTCACACATTTTAATTATTCTGAAAGCTTGTTAATTTTGCAGGCTAATGCTTTTGTAAATGCTGGGTCTGCTGTCTATATAAACCCCACGGGGCCAAATCCAATCATGGTTCAGGTCACATACTGAGATGCTTGGTGTTCGATTTTATGTGCTCTGCACTCCAATAGCAATAACACCTTATTTGATTGTGCAGCCATCTTACCAGAGTGCTGCTCATTTTGGAGTCTCTAGCATACCAGTTCTGGGTGGAGTTTCTGGCACATTTGGTATTGTTGATCCTTCTCGAACATCTGGTGGTGAGGTCACATCTTATGCATTGTTTATGATTTTACTTGAGGAGAAAAATCAAGTGACCTCCTTGTGGTGTATTACCAATTTGTATCTTTCCCCATTGGCATTGAAAACATCAAAACAGCCTTTAAATTTGTCTTGATTATCTTATAGAATATTATGTTTATTCGGCTGTCTAAGGTTATAGGTGTTAGGTCCCTCATAAATGGTTTCCTAATATAAAGGTAGGTAGATATGTTTTTAAACCTTGTGATTGAATGTACTCCTCTCTGTCCCTTTTTATATGGCGTCTTCATTTTGCTTGATTTAACTTTGACCAATTAAAATTTGACCAATAATACATATACAATGGTATAGTTTTTGTAACACATACCACATTTTTGTTAGTAAACAAATTGATGGTCGAAGTTGAACCTCAAAATGCATGTGCGCTATATAAAATAGGGACGGAGGGAGTAACAACCAACAATATTTTGATCAGCATTGGGACCACATTAAAATACTGTAGTCCATGTTTACTGACCTGAACTGTGTCTCTTGGATGCATATTAGATATAAGAAAATTAATAGGCTCAGTTTTTAGGTTAGATTAACTTCACCTCTTCAGGCCTATCCCCTGTACCTATCATCCGGAACCGAGTCATAACAGTTCTGAAATATTTTTATGGTCTGCCATGGGTTTATTCACATTGGAAACTTGTGTCCTAGCAACCTTTACTTTTGAAGTTGCAAAGAGTGCTTGTCACATTTTGATCTCTCCTGAGCTTCTTCTGACTTTTGCTTTACCCTGTATTTGAAGGTGCTTCTGCAACAAGTAGTCCATCTGTTGGTTCAACCACTGCTTCTGCAACCACTGCCGATGGGGAACGCCAAATGCAGCAAGAACTCAAGGAGGCAACCCGCCAGCTAACTCAACACATGGATTGCCACCAAGAACAACTGTTGCAGCTATTCCCGGCCTTCTAGCAAGGTCCTCAGGTCCAAACAACGTCCTAGGTGTTATCCTTCCCGTTCAAATGAGAGGCCAAGTAGCAGCACCTAATCAGTCAACAGTTACTCAAGGTTCTCCGAATGCAGTGGGCAATGGATCTCAACCAAATTCCACATATGCTGTTCCACAAGGTTCTTCAGGTGGTGCTGCTATTTCTTCTATAGTAGCACAGATAACAGCACAGGTAGCCAATGCATTGGCTGCGAATCCAGGCATGGTTTCATCATCTGTGCCAAACAGTGCAGCCCAGGGGCCTCACCCAACCACAAACACTGGAGCTGGCACTGTGAGCTCTGCATATCAGGAAATACACAACTGCAAAATGATCTTCCGGGCTCTCATCATGGACAAACATTACCGAGTGTGCAATCTCATGTATCTGGAGCAGGTATTTTCTTGAAGTAACGCGAGTTCTCTTCCCTCTAGGGAATATCGTACTGAATCATTCCCATTCCTGTTTCGGTTGCTGTTGCTCTTAGGTACTTCTCATTCGAATATATCTGATCCCAGTTTGGCACCACAAGATAGCAGTACTGGGAATGTTTCCAGTGTTGATGTGGATAACATTGGGACTCGGGAGCTGCCAGCAGCCAGCTTAGCAGGACAGCTGACAGACACATGTACTAGTGATGTTCCCTTAAGCACGTCAGCAGAAAATTCTGAATCGAAGAACATGCCCTTAGATGGAGTAACCGGAGAGTCTACTAAACCTAGTGCTAGTAGCAGGTCTGGACCGCTTGGTCTTGGTGGTGGTCTGCAGCCTAAGGTATTAACTAATGAGCCTCTAGTGTTTTTTCTTGACATGAGTCTCTAGTGTTCAGTCCTACAGTCTCGCGAACTTTATTATTCAGTTTGCATTTTGTTGCTGTCCATGATTTCTGCAAGTTGCGGTGATCTTGATTTGTTGTGGTCAGCTGCAATGTGTTGATTATTTTTTAACCAC
The DNA here is from genome assembly GCA_947311845.1 of Poa pratensis. NCBI lineage: Eukaryota > Viridiplantae > Streptophyta > Magnoliopsida > Poales > Poaceae > Poa > Poa pratensis. Next base: position 42,441,193 of record CAMZMU010000095.1, on the reverse strand, counting down.
ACTTGCAGAGACGTACCAAAGTAGCAAAGACATCTGAGACTAGCGGTGCTTCTGGCGAAGCCCTTGATACCTCTTCTGTTGCTAGAAGCCAAGAAGCTGTTTTGATGGGGCAGCAGGCTCTGCAAGCTCTTGTTGCAAAAAGTACCAACGCAAGCAGCAGCAGTATCACGAATTCTCGCCCTGCATCTTCGACGCCTCAGGCTGCACCTGGACTGCCTCCGAGAAGACCAGGTGGTGAAGGGCAAGTCGATATTGGCAGCATGTTATCCAGTGTTCTCAACAGCCAAGCTGCACCTGGACTGACTCCGAGAAGACCAGGTGGCGAAGGGCAAGTCGATATCGGCAGCATGTTATCCAGTGTTCTCAACAGCCCGGTTTTCGGCAACCTGATGTCAAATGTAGCAGCTCAACTGGACTTGAATCGCCATCTGATGTGAGGAACATAATGGAAGACTTAACACAGAACCCTGCAGTGATGGACACCTTAAGTAATATGGTGCAAAGTGTGGATGGTCCACGAAGGGGGCAAGGAGGTGGCTTTGACTTGTCTAGAATGATGCAACAAATGATGCCAGTAGTAAATCAAGTTCTTGGTGGAGTCGCAGCTCGTCCTGCTGGCACAGAGACAGGAGATTCTAGATTGCAGCCTGGACAAACTGACAGGGAAGTAAGCGATGCTGTAGATGGCAGAAGCTCTCAGGTAAGCCATCCTATTTAATGAAAGAGCTGTCATTGAGCTGTTCTACTCTCTCATGGTTTGGTTTGGTTTGGTTTGGGAAGAGGTCTAGTGACGATGACTTAGGTTGATAGGTCCATTCTACTATCAAAAACTAACTGTTTACTTGAGTATATTTGGACACTAATCACCAATCTGAATAGTTGAAAAACGTTGGTCTTAGAGAAAGAAGTATTGTGTTGCATTAATGTTGAATTGTTGATAGCCAATTTTGTTTTTTCAATGTGGAATCCTGAACTTTGTTGCTCATGCTTCATATTTATTGGGTAGATTGATCTTCACGAAGCACGTGAGCGCATTGAGCAATGTGATGCCCCTGAGGACATCTTTGGTGCTGTCCTGGAGACTGCTGCTCAGGCTTATGGTGAAGATGAGAGCATTCAATTCATGCTCGAAGAAATTGCTAGTGACCCAGAGCTAGCTGATGTATGTTTCTACAACCTCTACTTTCTTTAAAATAAGCACCATTTCTAGTTATAACATATACTGTTGTTTAGTTGATCCTGTAGAATAAAATTGCTGGTGAATGCCACATCATGAGATCATATTGTAAGTGTGTAGTCCAGTGGTTTCGCATCCATAGGGTTTTGTTTGGTTTAATCTCTAGCCTACCCCAACTTGCTTGGGACAAAAGCTTAATGTAGCATGTTTGGTTTGTTTTGTCTATGCCTCTATGGTATATGGGCTTGTTATTGGGGATTATGCCGAAAATAAATCAGTGGACATGGGTGCGCTTCACCCTGAAATCCCACCTCTTATCACTTCTAGATCCGTGTCTGATTGTGTATTTATGCTTGTAGACACTTAGTATGTCAAACGTTTTTTATTTATTATTACATCCTGGCTGGTGGGCCCTACCGCACTAACAGTAGTAAGTGCTAATTTTGCTCATGCTGATTCGTACCATTAGAAGTTAGTACTACATCTGTCTTAACTGTTACTGTAGTAGATATTGACCCTATTAGTAGATGTTGTCCCTAACCTGCCAATTCGGATATATGCTGTTGTCAGGACTATCTGAAGCTTCTTCTTGAACAAGTCGGCGAGAGGATGGAGTCTGAATCCGAGACCAGGAAGCTGTCGTGAAGCCTGTCAATGCGAAGTGATCCAACAAGTGGCAATACCTTATAAACGATTTGTTGACTAATGTGGTGACTGAAAACCATGTGCGCGGTTCCATCGGCCGCACTCTGCACAGCGTCTCTTAAAAAACCATACAGAACCCTGCTGGCCATCGGCCTTGATCGATAACTCAGTGATTGGTTGTAATTTTCTGAAAATGTTGCTACAAAGTTTTGCTAGTGGCACATGCATGCACATAGCTAGCTAGCTGGAGAAACCGACTGTGGTTCATTGGTGGTAATGACAATTTGTTTGGCAACATGCAATGTAACACTGGAAGATTTTCGTTTATTTTGGATTCAGAGCTGGATATTGTCTTTTATCTGTCGTGTTTGTGTATCATATGCCAGTTTGAGTTCGCTCCGTATCTGCCAATTTGAATTGTGGGATAGGGGTTGTTCGATGCATGTGTCTTGCCTGGACGTTGACGGTCGCTTAGGCTTGATTCTGTAGCTGTGCTGAGCTTTTGTAGAATGGTCTTTTGTCGGCTTGATCTCTGTTCTTATTAACCAGTACCCGAATCTGTGGTGCTAATAGATCACTGCCCCATGGTAGGCGTTGGGCAAGCAGTCGCAACTGGTTACCTAGTGCCCCAACTGCTTCGATTAACAGTCCTATAAATGGAGGACGAGAAGCTTGTACATCAATTATCATGTCAAACACATATCTGGTGAACTTGACTTGAATTGAGAGGATATTACATGCTTCTAATAAATTTTGTATAGTGAAAATTCAAGCATACTATTTTCAGTTCAGTACAGAGTAGAAAACCATTATTCAGTACAATACTGGTAGCAAACAACGACAGAGATAATTCTGGGGCTGGGAGTAAGGCACCATCGGTGCAAACTCGTGCCTTTATTAGAATCATAATTTAAGCAGCGTGACCATAATCCCAGAGAGGCTGCAAGCAACTTAATGAAGCGATGGATGATATAAAAAAAGGACAACGAATTGTTTGATGAAGCGAGGTAGCAACGAAGCAAATAGTAGCTTGATCTTCCAGCAATGATCTCCAACTGTTACCATATATATGTGAGAGACATCTTCCTCCTCCAGTATCTCTTTGATGTCCTGACCGTATTGTCTCAGATGACGGAAAACTGGAACACCCACTCCTTAGTTTCCTGAAAAAACAAGAGTGGCAAAAAAGTTCATAAGTAATATTCAGGTGTAGGAGTTCAGAACAGGCTCTTAATACTTCTATATCTGGTTAATTGGAGGAGTGAGGTAAGAGAGGTTTGCACATACCAGCTGCTCGCTGCTGAGTACAAGGACATTTCAGTCAGATAATCCATAGATTTCAACGCGAGGATTGCCGGGATGCATGCTGATGACACTTCTCAAGGCAGACTGTACGCTGTTCTGGTGCCATACCTTAACATCGCAAATACGTACAGAAATTTCTTTGAGAGCTAACAAGTGCTCGAGGCCGGCAGGTGCGTTCCCATTCGGCTCCAATTCGTTGACCGAGGAACTTAGCTCAAGCCTCTCAAGCTTGGGCATTGCACCTGGATGGAAAGTCAGGTAGGAAGCTCTGCTGTGGCCCAAATTAATTTTTAAGAGCTTAAGCGCAGGGAATGCTTTCCCAGTGAAGACAATCCTTTCGAAACTGATTTCATGTAGTGTACCTGTGACCTCTAAATCTAGGTTACTGAGGACGGGCAGATCCGCAAGGATACCAACACCATCATTTAGCAGCTTAGAAACATTGCATTGTAACTCACTGAGGTAACGGAGTTCCCCCATCCAGCTATGGATCCTGGTAAACCAGCCTGAAATGCGGAGAGTCTGAAGGCGGTAGGGAGTGGGGGAGGAGAAGATGGAAACAAGCCATCCATACACCCCATACCGGCCAGCAACAATTTCTGGAGGCTAACAAGTCTTCCCAGAGAAGAGCATAGAGCATCTATGCGTTCCTTCATGTTGTCCTGATCAGAATTCCATACGAGAACTAGATATCTCAGATTGACCAGCTCTCCAAGGCCCTTGATATTATCTACCGTATTCAACAAAAAGTCAAATCCTAATAGATCTTTCAGGGATTTCATGTTGCCAATCCCATCAGGTAACACTGTTTGTATAACTTGATAACAAGATGGTTTATATCCACGATCGTACAGATGAAGTGTTTCCAAGTGTTTTAGCACACTAGCCTGTAATGGTAGTTCGCATGCCATATTTACACTGACATGTAAATACGTCAGATGGTACAATTTACGCAATCCACGCAAGAGAACTAAACGATATGTGAGGACGTCACCATGAAAAACTCGGAGGAACTTGCACTCTGACAAAGATGTTTCCGAACAGCTCCCAAACAACATAATTGTCCGGACATGTGAAATACTAATGTTCGCCGGGAACAATATGACATCAAATTCTTTCATACGGATAGACAACCGGCGAATCTTGTGATCCAGTCCTGTAATGTCTTGTGGGTAGTTCACTATAGTGAAAAAGTTCTCTTCTGCAGACTTAGTCAGGATAAGATCGAGCATCATATCATGTACTCTGCATGCTGTCACTGATCCTTTATCATCAAATTCTACTGGCTGAATAAGGCTCCTATTCACCAACTCATTGAAATAACTTCTTGCAACCTTCTCCACATCCTTTCCATTTTCTTTACTGATAAAACCTTCTGCCATCCATTGGCGTTCAAGATTAGATCTAACTATCGTGTAATCCTCTGGATACATACCAAGATATAGATAACATGTTTTGAGATGAGGAAGATCTTTGTAGCTGAGGTTTAAGATTTTCCGCATCCTTCCCAATGTTAGGCTTGTTGCCGAGCCCAAAGAGTCCATTACATTTTCCCACCTTTCCTTTTGGTTGGAGCCTTCACTTGCTAGCATGCTCGATATACTGATAATTGCAAGAGGCAACCACCACATTTCTTGAGAATTTCAACCGATACATCTCTAAGCTGGTGAGGGCAAGCTTCTTCAGAACCAAATATCCTGCCAAAAAACAGTTTTCTTGAGGCTTCATGACTGAGAGGCTTCATTTGTAAAATATAATCAAGACGATTGGAGCAACATGCCTTAGCCACATCCTGAATTCTGGTAGTTACTATTACTCTGCTGCCAAGATTATTTTCTGGGAAAGCACATTTAATACCCATACATCCCATATATCATCAATTACAATCAAGTACCTGCCAAACAGTTCATCAGTGCTAAGTCAAGTAGAACATACATGGTCTTAGAAAGTGGAATTACTAGGAAACTACTTTAGTCGATCAAATAGTACTAGTGACCGAAGAACAAATTGCAATATTACACCCACATTAATTTTTCAAGAGTGCATTTTAATCAGCTGTTCTAAAACGGAGTGCTGCAGAGCCTGCTCAACAAGATGTGCCAGACATGTAGGGGAGGATAATGAGCCAGCTCGACTCGGCTCAACTCTTCATGAACTTAATAAATTGAAAACTCCAACTCGGCACGAATCAATAAATAATTGATTTGGCTTGTTAAGAAACTAACTGACAGAATAAGTTCATTGTGCAAATAGAAAAAACATGATCAATTTTGAATAACAGCAGCAAAAAAATGCACAAGTGAATAGCAACCTCAACTAGAGCAACACCAGTGCAGCAACACGTATAGCGCAAGCAGTCCACAATATATAATATACACTTATATGTCCACTGACCATATTGCCATTGAGAAATAAACACGTTTAAAGATACGAGGGATTTTCCTAGACCGCCCGACCCCTATTATAATGGGGAAGGTTGTGTGCACAAATAAGGAAGAAATAGCGTGGAATAAATATAATTCCTTGGTTCAGATGTTCTTCAGGCCAGATTAGATTGATTTTGACTTGATGGTGAAGACATAAAGGGCAGCTTGGTGCACGTAAGCTCCCGCTTGTGCAGGGTCCGGGGAAGGGTCCGACAACTTTGGTCTTTTGTACGCAACCTTTCCCTGCATTTAGGCAAGAGTCTGTTTCCAGGATTAGAACTGGTGACCTCATGGTCACAAGGCGGAGACGTAACACATATATAAAGGACCTGAGATCATGGCGAAAGAAAAATCAACACGAAACACTCTTGAAGCTCTAGCCAATCTAGAATTTAGCCTATCTCCACAATTTCCATTTGTAATCATTCAGATATTATCAGAAAAAACTTCACCAGGCAGAAAGTAGCGTTGTTACCCACATTGGGGGCACGAACTTGGGTAATAATTAAAACCAGTGATCTTAGATCAACTTATCTAGGAAGCTCGAATGAAAACAACATCATATAGGCACGCATTAATCATTTCGATCAGAATAGTGTATTATCACATAACGGAATGAGCTAGATAATCATTAGAAGAGTAATGAGATCACTCGGCAAATGCATTACAGTGTTTTGAGACATATAAAAGACACACCAAGCAACAAAAAACACAAAGTACAATATGTACCTATTATTTCGTAGATATTCTCTGAGTTGGTTGTGAAGAGCATTTAACTCGCAATTATGAGAAGTTGAGCTCCCAAGTTGAGACAGTAAACTATGGAGAAGTTTTGGGATGTCTGGCTTTTGAGACACCGGCACAAAAGCAGATTTGTTAAAATTTTCCTGCAGACTACCATACACCACATTAGCAAGTGTTGTTTTCCCTAGACCTCCAAATCCCACAATTGATAAGATCTTCAGCTGATTGTCCTCGCCGGCTAGCAAGTTGACAAGCTCATTCGCTGGCTCTTCCACACCAACGAGATTAGCTGCATTTTCATGAGCGTGGCAACTCGTGGATCGATAACCACATTGTTTGCTAAGGGAGTATCAGGCTTGTACAGAGGGATATCAAGCTTGTAGCGTTGACGCCGAGCACTTGTCTCAGTCACAAGGTTTCGTATGTCCTCGATCTGGCCAGCAATCTTATGACGAATCCTCAGAGTTTTGAGGCGTTCAATAGTATTGCCGACGAACCCATCACCTTTATTTCTCTCCCCAATGTTCTGCATGAAGTCATCGATAGTGTCCTCAATGTCATAAGACATCTCCCTCACTATATCTCTCCACCTCTGGGTTTGTGGGTCTAGGTAGTCTAGATAAGAAATACTCTCGAGAGCATCCTTCATGCCAGTAAGCTCACCGCTGATGAACTTGACTTCTTTTCGCAGGTTCTTCAATTTATCAAACTCTTCTCCCATTAGGGTGGCCAGTTTACCCAAGAGGGGTTTCATCACGCCGGTAGAAGCGCTCACCATTAGTCCGGCCATCTCTTGATGGCCACCTCTTTATCTTGACTCCTAGTTATATATGCTCCTGCAGTATATGTATGTTAATAGCAGTGAATTTAGAAAATAAGAAGGAAAAAATCCTATCGATAAATACTACTTTTACAGCTTGTACTGCTGAAGTGTTCATCGGTTTGAAAAGAATTCGTGCTACGATTTCACAACAAAATTTAAGCTATTTAATTAACATTCAGCTTGTAGAGAGATTTAATTACCTGAAAGTTTGATCCTGTGCTAGCTTGCTTGGAGTAGATCGAAAAGCGATCGATGGAGACCCGTGTGGGCTAATGGTGCCAGCGATGGATGCGGCCAGGTGTGCCACCGATTGTGCTGATGGATGAGAAGGAGAGGAAAATGCTACTCCATTGCAGGGTGAAGATGGCAAAAGAGAGAAGCAGACATATACAACATTATTACTCTACAATGGATCCGCTTGTTGGCGTATTGGTATTTTATATTATCTAAGTCAACTATCATCACGCATCAAGATGCACTCTGCATTATTGGAGCCCGGCCAATGTGGGACACACCGTCCCAGGTCAGAGCTATTAATCATGCTTAATTACTCCAGTGGCCACGCTTTGCCTACTGGTCGTTTTCGTTATTACTCCAGTAGCCGTAATGACCAAGATGGCACCCAGTCTAAAATGTGATAGTACTGCCTATGGCCAATCAATATATATAGGGGTAGCTAAATTTGGATCACTGCTTCTTATATTAGGGGTTTATGCTCTCTGTTCATACAGAAATATAAATCTGATTTAGCCTTCTAAGTTGAAGATTTGACCGCAAGTTTGTTGGTACAATGCTGCTTTTTCCAAGTATTGTGTAATGTTGCAGTTATTCCGAGCTGATCCTTTTTCCTCAGAAATTGTACAAAGACTTATCCAGAACAAGTTTCACTTATTTTAGAGAAACCATTTAAAAACAGTGTAGTATACATGTGCATGCTGATCACCAGTTTCACTTACTGTAATCATTTAAAACAGAGTGCTAATTCGAACATAATTCTCAATTGTCCCTTGCTTCTGTATTTTAACTGTGATGAGGCAGCTGGCAGGTGCTACGTGAAATAACATTATCAATGGTCTTATGCCTTTTCACTACGCCCATACTATGACTTGTCGTTTGATAAATCATTTGGCCATTTTTCTAAAACTTTGCAATAAGTATGCCCACATAAATTTATTGTTTCCATGTACAGTAAGACTACAATTTCTAAGACCATATAAGTTTATAAACCGATTTCTGTTTTTTGAGGAGGCTGTCGTATATACGTTTATAATTTGTTTTGCTGATTAACTTTAGATTATTTATCTAGATAAATGCCTACACAGGCAAAACAATGTTTGCTGACATTGTGCACAACTGAGTGTATCATAGATAAGATTTAATTATCTGAACAGGTAGAGTACTTCCTTTGAATCGCTTCCACACATTGCAGCTGTGGGCGCAAAATAAGAAAATAAATATGGGAAGCCCAAATGCCAGTTCGTCCTGCTCACCGTGCCAGCTCGCCACTCGAAGCCACCGCATATAGTTGCTGAAATAGCCGCTCGATCATCTAGATTCACGCTAACTAATAATCTACAAGTGGTCATAACATGAACATGATGCTGTAGTACAAGTAGACAAGTGGTCATTACTAACTCTCATAGATTAATCATCTAGATCCACGCCTACACAGATAAACAATGCTTGCTGACAGAATTTTGGCTCGATTTCAAACATTGCAGCTGTCGACGCGAATCAAGGAAATAAATACGCGAAACATAAATGCCAGTTCTCGCCGCTCACCTCAGTTGTGGCCGCCGCATATAGCTGTTCAAACCACGCTCAATCCTCAGCGCTCACCCAACTCCCGCCGCCGCCGATCGAGCTGGACGTACAACGGCAGTCGCGGCTCGATGGCCTCGCCGCCGCTCGCTGCAGACCGCAGATCGGGCGACGCTCGCAAGGCAGGCAGGCGGCGGGCGGGAAGGCCGCCGATGAATTTGGCTGCTGCCATATGAGGAGAAACGAGCGCGAATCCGAGTAATGTTTTGGGGAAGAAAGGGGCTGAGACAAATGGGGATGATTTCCTGAGCTGGCGACGACGGAGTATTGTTTTGGTCTTTTTTCTATGAACCCCTGAAATCGAATGAATATGAACTGTTGATCTAGTTTATGTTTTTTTATTCGAATTATCTATTTTTTGTTCAACGGTTCACAAAAATGATCCAGACAAAGTTGATCCAGCGCTTGACGCGTCAAAGTAGCTGGTTGCATAAGTAGGCACTGCTTGTTAAGTTGTTAGCGTCAAAGTTGCTGGCTTGATGCGTCAAATGTTGCCGGCGTATCTCATGTATATGTGCTCAGAGCATGAAGGCGTGTCGTAAAGTTTAGGGTTTGGCTATGTCTGAATTTGTTGAGATGTTACTTCAAGGACGAGTCAATCTCTGGCTTTACAAAGTTCAGTCCGTGTTAAGTTCCACCCATCGAGTCCTCTACAGATTCGACATAGCTCTTCTGAAAGTTCTAACTCGGTGGTCACTGCAATTTTAGTGCAAGAGACATGCTCAGCTAGGATATAGAGCTGCTTACTAGCACCTGATGTCTTTAGCTCATAATGCAAATTCAGATAGCGACTAGGGATCTCCTTGAGTCAGCTGATCACTGTAGTGGCGCGGTGCACGTGTACACCAGTGCATAGGCTTCCTAGGCTCATGGTGATATTCAGTGATGAAAATAAAAATAAAAATGATACTTGCAGATGTGCAATGTATTCCTTCCTTGGACAAAGCTCAATGAAACTCTCATTGACAGCATGCGTCATTTCTTTTTGTATCCTCATTCAAGAAGTATAGGTGACATGTCCTCTAATTGCTACAAGTAAGAAGCAATAGTGCAGAGCCCCAAACGTGCATACCTTTATTGACAAATTAATGGTTGGCTTGCATTAATGATAAAAAAGCAATGCATCATCTCTATATACGGTTCATGATGTTATTGGGGAAGTCCCTATTAATCTACCTTTCCGACGGGTATTAGTAGGACAGAATAGAACGAGTTGGTTCAATCTTATAGAGAGACTAATGCGGGTCACTCTCATAGATGAAGATGATAAATTTAAATGGACTCTCACTCCTAATGGCACTTTTACGGTACGGTCATATTACGAGGACCTACTAAATGGCCATACTAGATATTTGCGTAAGTATCTATGGAAGTTGAAGATCCCATTAAAAATCAAAAAAAAATTATGGTTTCTTAACCGAAAAGAAATTCTAACAAAAGACAATTTACTTAAAAGACGGTGGGTAGGATGTAAGAAGTGTGTATTCTGTGATGAAAATGAATCCGTTGAGCATCTATTCATTAAGTGTTCGTTTGCTAGAGACATTTGGCGATTAGTTCACTTTACCTTTAACGTGTATCCACCTACAAGTATTGCGAACTTGTTTGGTACCTGGTTGAATGGGATAGACAAAGTTACAAAAGCGCGCATACGGATTGGTGTTGCGGCCATTTTGTGGGCTATTTGGAATTGTAGAAATGACATTGTCTTTAACAACAAGATTTCAACTCATTATCTGCAGGTTATCCACAAGGCGCGCTCTTGGATCCACTCATGGTCATTCCTGCTCCCTGCGGACCAGCGTGGACTTATGGATGCCGGATGTACCCGTTTGCTGACGATCGTGCGGGCTATCTTCAGCCAGTTTGGGTGGGCGTCATTCTAAAAGAATAGATGTTTAGTAAACTGTTGTTTGAGTGGCTGATCTTTGTAGCCACCTTAAGTGATCCATGAATTGTGAACTTGTACTCTTGAATGGTTAATAATTGCGGATGGCTGTGTGCATCTCTCGGATGCAGAGGCCGGGGATCCGCACCCCTTTATCTAAAAAATCATCTCTATATATATTCCAAACGATGGAGTTATCTTGGCTAGCTAGCAGAGAGAAACAACCATATCGAACTTATTAATTGATCATATCTAGATCTTCGAGTGCACAACCATGACTTCTGATAGTTCGGTCTATGCATATACTATATACGAGTTATCTAGGTAGGCTTGAGAGGCAACCAGGAACCAATAAACCCTCTACTGTAGAAAGGCGAAAAGGGAGCTCGGCGAGGACTCCTTTCCGGCAAAAAAAAAAAAAAGGAACCAATAAACCTTGTTATGACAATTGGGCGTGCATGGCTAGCGGGAATATCTGGGCTCCTCTCGCGGTCGTTGAGGCTAGACCAAACCATTATTCCTGCAGCTAATGGGTGATGATTTCGGCTAGTGGTCTGTGTCGCAAGATTGCTGACGAGATTGAGCTTTGGGCTCTCTCATCTCGCTGATCTCCCTCGCTAGGCCGATCGGCCGCCCTCGCCGCCGCCGATCTGGCACCGGCGCCCGTTCTCGTGGCCATGGCCCCCGCTGGGGATCCTCCCCCGATTCGTTGGAAGGTTTCGTACACGGTCTCCCCGCCATCGGGGACCTCGGCTACAGGTACTCTCTATCTCCGATCGCAAGATCGTCGGTTGGTGCTGTTGGATGTCGCCGGTGAGGTTGTTGGTGCTCGTTATCTTCTCATGGGCGAGTTCATCAAATCTGGTTCCATTGTTGAATTGCCACGGCATCGCATTAAGGTTGGTGATCGCCTCCCCCATGTCGCACATTCTAAGGCGACCACCAAGGATATCCAGTCTACTAAGGTGGATGCTGGATCGTTAGACTCAAAACCGGGATTGGGAATTCTCAGTCGAATTTGGCAGCAATTCAGAAGCCCAGTCACCCCGGCTCCTTCAGATCGTCCTTTCTTCCTTGTGGCATCGTTTGCTAGATGCCGGTTTCGGCTTGACATTGATTTGGTTGGTCGACTGCTCCATGCCTGTCTTGGTGGTCTGGCTCAGGATTTCAATTGCTGCCATCTCCGGGATAGAACGTTCAGGTTTTCAGTGGCTAATCAAAATGTGGGGTTTTTCATTTTCAATCTGCGGAGTTTCAAGTGTGCAGACTTTTGGTTTTCTTCAAATTGTGGGGAAATGGTGGCCCGGATTTTCGAAGGGAGTTCTCCGCTTGGCAGAAGGAAGACGATGATTCATGGACAACAATCAGTCGCAAGAAGTCTTCGCCCCTGAAGAATGCTCCTCTATCTGGTGCCAATCTGACCAAACTGGGAAAGGACATTTCTTGGAACAGAGTGTCTGCATCTTTGCCTCCGGACATGCCATCGCCTGCAGTGCCTACAGATCCTAGGCTGCCTTCTTTTCTGAATCGTTTAACGCTGAAAGAACGCGAACTGTTGCAGGTGGCGATCTATGAAGGTTTCACTTTCAATGAGCTCATTCGGGAATTCAGAGATAAAGATGATCATCCTTCATCGCTTGACAGTCTGACGGAGCATCAACACGGTGAGATCAAAGAAATTATTGCAAGGAAACCGTCGATGATTGAATTGCAGAAGTTATTGTGCATTCCTTGGCTGCATGAAGTTTCTCGGTTAGAAGCGCAATTAGCTCCTGCTCCAGAGGCGCCAAACGCGGCAACTGCTGCTGTTCAAAATTTGAATGGCCGCATTTCAGTTTTCCAACGGCTGGACCCAAAAGAAGGTCACCAGGTTTCGGCCTTTGATAGACTTCAGCCCAATAATGAAGCTCTGGCCCAGATCGTCGGGAGAATTCAGCCTTCTGTCTCGTTGTCTCTCTGATGGTCATTTTAGGCACCAATGCAAATCTAAAATTTGCTGCTACTTTTGCAAAAAATTTGGCCATATTCAACGCGACTGAGAGATCCGTCTCTTGGAGTCTTCTGCACGGCAGATATATGTCCCCAAAAAGGCAAGTGCGAATGCTACTAATGTAAACTTGGACAAAACACAGAAGAAGATCACTCCATTTATTGAGATTGATTTAAATCAGCCTCCTTTGGAAAGTATGGATTTTCCCCCCTTTATTCAGCAGTCAACGATTGACACGCCGCCACCGTCCAGCAGGCCTGCTGAGCCCTCCGATCCTGCCGCGTGTCGCCCATTCGCCGTTGATGGGACTGCCCAGGGACACGGACGCACCCCTTCTCATAACCCTGGCTCTGGATTGCCCTTCGCTCCGTCACATCCGCTTGCCGCTTCGTCTCCTTCGTGCCCTCCCGCCCCGAGCTCTTCGCCTCCGACTTGCTGTGAGGCTCACATGGCGAACTTCCCGGTGACTCCGGATCGTTTTGTTCCAGGGAGATTTGGCATCATTGATGTGGCTGATCGACCGCAGCATTGCAGGTATCATCTCAGCTCCTCTGTTCCACGGAACCATGAGGATGTAGCCATTGCCTCTATCCACCCAGCTCTGCCGCATGACACTCCTTTTGCCAATGTCCGTGCCTTGCTGCATCACTTCATTGGTGTACCTGTGGCTTCCGTCTAGAGCTGGTTGAGCGGTGCCCTATTGGGGACGCGTACATTAGGCTGGATTCCCCTTCTGATAGGGATTGGTTAATTGAAAGAAGCCCTCATAATGTCAATGGCCTGCAGCTGCGATTCACTGAGCACAATAGAGGTATTAATCACAGGCACCTGCAATATAATAGGGAGTGTTGGCTGATGCTGTTAGCTTTTCCTGTCGATATTTGGCATATAGATCATGTTAGAGGGGCAGTCAAAGATTTTGCTACTCTGTTGGTTTGGGACAAGGAGGCTAGTAGCTATGGGAAGATTATTATTAAAGTTCGGCTGCTGGAGCTTCATGATGTCCCTTACAGCTGTATTGTCTCTAATGAGTCTGGCGAAGAGTCCTGGTCTGTTCCTATTTTTATTCTCAGTCAGAAGCTTTTGGGTGCTCTTCCTGGTGATGAAGACCTCCCTCCACCGAATGGTGCCACCCCTCATCCTTTGCCTAATCTTGATTTGATGCTCCAGCCTCCTGTTCTGCAGCCTCCTGCTATGAAGCAAAACTGGCCTGCTTGGCAACAGCAAGCTGGTCCTGGTAATAATCAACATTTTGGTGTTGCTGATGGCAATGCCGAAGCACCTATGGATCCCCAGCAGCCACATGCTAATCAAGTTGGGCAGAACCTTGATTTTATTTTTCATCAGCAGCCTCTCAATAATGGGGTTCATCAGTTGAATGAGGATGATTTCCTGGAACTGAATGACTTTCTGAATCCTATCCAGCAGGACAATGCACAGCAGGAGATTCCAGATGTTAACCCTGAAGAGGCGGATGACAGTACTATAATTCTCACTATCAGCAGTGGTTCTTCAGAAGGTGTCATGGCCAATATACCTGTCCTCCCTGATCTCAACCAGGTTCCTGATGGCCAATTTGTGCAGGCGCCAATGCAGATGGATGCTCTGCTTGATGATCAGCCTAATCTTGATATTGTGCCCCACATTGTTGAAGTTTCGGTTGATGCAATGCTGATTGATGTTGCTCCTCCAGCTCCTGAGCAGTAGGTCATTGACCTCCCTCAGCCTGTTCACTTGGAAGATCCTGTCATGCCTGTCATTAACAACAATCTTCAAGTGGGTATGGTGTTAACGCCATATACTTCTGCTATAACGGCTAGTATACAGTCTGCTTCTTCAAAGGAAGGCCTTTTAGCCTGGGAAGCCTATTTTCAGCCGAAGGAGGACTCTGCAGTCACAGTGGCCATTCCAGCCCAATGGGCTGACTTCTTCACGGCCAAACTGCTCTCTCCTGACGATTTCCCTTGGGCCAAGAGTTTTTTGCTATCAAAGATGTGGGAGATTATTCAAGATTTTCAGGCTGAATCTGCTGTCAGGAACTTTTCTCTGCCTTTGAAATGTCCATCTGCTCAAGGCCCCTCTTGTTTTCTCACTGATGCTGTGGATGATCTATCTCAAGGCTTTTCTACGCCCCAGGTTGTCCCCAAGAAAGTGGTCGATAGTTATGTTCCTTCCACTTCCAGGCTTCATATTTCGAGAAGGTCCAATAAGTCTCCTGTGGTTGCCTCTGAAGTTCGGCGCAGTGACAGGATCAAGAAGCTGAATAATGGTTTTAAGGCTAGGACTTGTTTTGACAAGAATTGCCTTGCTTGTTCTGCTGTTCCTCCAACTTTCAGCCTAGACTTGTGAGAAACCTGGCCTCTTCCTTTGATTTGGCCAAGAAGGATGCTAACAATAAAGAGGTGGGAGAAATTGGTGTCTGCGTTGGTGTGCAGAGGACTGTCTGTATAGACAACATCTCTCGTTCCTGTGTGGGAGCTGAGAAGAAAAGAAGGTCGTGAAGAAAAACAATGTTCCCAATGTATCCAAGCCAGCAAATAAAAAAACAAGAACTAGGTCCTGTTCCTTGGAAGTTTCTAGTTTGAGTATTGAGTCTCTCCTTCTTCTTTCTAGTTCTAGGTTATTAAGTGCCTTTGGTCATGTCATGACTTGGAGACTATACTGTAGGATGAATGCTTTTGATGATTTTGATGATTTTGGGGTTGCTGCTGTTTCCTGGACCATCTGTACCATGTATGCTGTAATGCTACAGGTTATTTTACCCCCTGGATGTGTATTGAAATGAGTGCACAACCAAACTATCAATGCCAACTTTGGCTTGTGTTGGATTGGAACATTAGGGGTATCAATGATGAATCCAAATGGCCTCTTATTAGTAATAAAATTGAAGAAAGTAAAGCACAAATTGTCTGTTTTCAAGAGACCAAAAGAGAGCACTTTGACTTGAATTATCTAAATAAAATCTTCCCGCGGCAATTTGACAAGTTCTTCTTCCTTCCTTCCATTGGTCGTTCTGGAGGTCTTTTAACTGCTTGGTGTAGTAATAAATTCTCCGGAGAATTGATGTTTCAGAATCAGTTTGCTCTCTCGGTGGAATTCACTTCTGTCCAATCTGATGATGTTTTTGTTGTAACAAATGTCTATGGTCCCTGTCAGCATGATCAAAAACCAGCTTTTCTAGATTGGTTTGGTGAAATTGATATGCCCTCTGAAATTAACTGGCTCATTGTTGGGGATTTTAACCTGTATAGAACTGTGGACGATAGAAACAGAGCAGGAGCTAATTTAAATGAAATCTTCCAATTTAATGAGGCAATTTCAAAGCTTGGTGTTACTGAAATTCCTCTGCAAGGCCGTAGGTTCACTTGGAGCAACATGCAACAACCCCCTCTTCTTGTGAGGCTGGATTGGTTCTTCACCTCGCAGAGCTGGAGCCTTGTTTATCCAGTCACTTTTGCTTCCCCTCTTGCGATGACTACCTCAGACCATGTGCCATGTGTCATATCGATACAATCCTCCGTGCCCAGATCTCAGGTCTTCCGGTTTGAGAACTACTGGCTTGAGTATGAGGATTTCCTTGCTTTCGTTGACAACATCTGGAAGCACTCCATCCACTTTGCTGATGCTGCTAAACGTATTGCTGCTAAGCTAAAGATTCTCAGAGGGGCAGTTAAGAAATGGGCTAGTGCGCACAGGAACCTCAAAGCCTCAATCTCTGAGGTAAATAATCCTCATGAGTTGTGCAGACAAGTCCATCGGCAGCTGTCAAGCTAGCAATCTGATTTCTCCTATGCTGAATGGAGGCTAGTGAGTGAAAAAAAATAGAGCATTCGTCTCCAAGCTTAACCCATTTAATCTTCCCTCTCTGCTGCCAGTACAGCTTCTGCTTGACTAGTAAACTAGACTGTAACTCTTTTAACTGAGCACGTAGGTTCCATTCATCCAGAGAAAGGTCTCTGACATTCTGAAGCATAAAGGTTTTGGCAACCGTTTCTGTGGCTGGGTTCAGGTCCTTCTATCCAATGCCATTTCTTCAGTAATGCTGAATGGTATTCCTGGGAACAAATTCATGTGCAGGAGAGGGGTGCGTCAGGGTGACCCTCTATCTCCTACTCTTTTTGTCCTCACTGGTGATCTTCTGTAATCTGTGTTGAATGATGCTTTTGCAAATGGATTGATTCAGCTGCCTCTTCCAGTTGCCTACACTACAGATTTTCCTGTAATCCAGTATGCTGATGATACGCTGGTAGTGATGCCTGCAGACTGCTCTCAATTACAGCACCTCAAGTTAATTCTAGATGAGTTTGCCATCTCTACAGGGCTCAGAGTCAATTACAGTAAGTCCAACATGTATCCTATCAATGTTTCTGAAGAAAGAATGTTGGAACTTACAGAGGTGTTCAACTGTCAACCTGGAGTGTTCCCTTTCACCTATCTTGGCCTCCCGCTAGGTCTTGCAAAGCCAAAAATGGAGCACCTCATGCCTCTTGTTACTAGAGTTGGTAAAAGATTGCAAGTTTGCTCTGATTTCTTGACTTCAGCTGGCAGATTAGAAATGGTTGACTCTGTTTTGTCTTCACTACCAACTTTCTACTTGACATTCCTGAAATTGTATGCTGGTATTATTGTTCAAATTGATAAATACAGAAGGCATTGCCTGTGGAGGAAGAAAGGCTTGGAAAACAAAAACCCCCCGTTAGCGGCATGGAACATGGTTTGCAAACCTAAAGACAAGGGTGGTTTGGGTGTCATTAATTTGACAGTTCAGAATGACTGTCTCCTGCTGAAGCATTTGGATAAATTCTTTAACCATGCTGATCATCCGTGGGTCCACTTAGTTTGGGAGAAATATTACAATACAGACTTGCCTCCGGCACATATGGCTGATTGTTCCTTTTGGTGGAGGGACTGCTTAAAGCTCCTTAGCAAGTTCAAGTCTATTGCTACCTGTACGTTGGGCCAGGGTCAGTCCATTATGCTCTGGGAAGATCGTTGGGCTGAGGATCCTCTCACAGTCAGTTTCCCTCATTTGAGTTCTTTTGCCATCAACTTACAGATCTCTGTTAAGCAAGCCATGACCTCGACCTCTCTGCTGGATCTTTTTAATTTACCATTATCTGTGGAAGCTTTTGAAGAATTTCATGACTTTGTAGCCCTAGTTGAAGGCCAACATTCTCAAGACTCTATAGATACATGGAATTATGTTTGGGAAACTATGTACAAAGCTAAAAAGGCTTATGAGCGGTTCCAGGATGGTCCAGAACCTCACTTTGCTTTTAAATGGCTTTGGAAGTCCTGCTGTCAGAAGAAACATAAGGTGTTTGGCTGGCTCTTGTTGGTTGATAGATTGAATACTAGGGATATTCTCCTGAGGAAGACTTTCTTTCTTCCTGACTATGGTTGTGTCATGTGTAATACAACCTCAGTCGAGACAAGAGATCACTTGTTCTTCCACTGCCCTTTTGCTGCTTCTTGTTGGAGAGCTCTTGCACCCTCAGCTGATTTACGAGGTATTCTGGGCCTCGACTGTATTGCTCACCTCAAGGAGAAAATTAAAAAGCCTTTCTTCATGGAGATCATCTTGATGGGGCTTTGGGCTATATGGAAAACGCGGAATGCGTTTGTCTTCGAGCTTCGGCCACCAAGCCTATATCATTGCAGAGGAATTTTCAAGGAAGAGATGAATTGGTTAAAGCACAGGGCAACTAGGAAGGCCTATTCAGACTTTGCAGTTTGGGTAGATAGTTTCATTTGATGTTCTGTTGTTCTTAGACTTCCTTCTTTTCCTTTTTAGCTCCTGTTGGTATAACTCTCTTGTACTAACCCCCCTTTTTGGAAAATCAATAAAATTATGCAGTACGCAAGTACTGTAATTTTCCAAAAAAATCTGTTCCTGCTGACCGTCGGCGGCACACCATCTTAGCAGCGAAGGATAGATAAATAAGGATTGTGTCTATCTATACACATATATCTATGATACTGCTGGTTCATTGGGACTAGGTGCATAGCTTTTCGGCCTAATCCAATTAGGACTACATATTATGGCCGCGTCGGATTCGCTGGCTAGTAAACTAATGGAAGTGGGCAGATTTATCTCATGAATAAGTGGTAGGAGCATGAAAATTGTTGAAAATAAGGTTCCATCTACATCTCACTTGCTTGAGAATTTGTCAAGTCAGAAGAATTAAGAAAAATACAACTTCTTTATTTTGCTCTAAATAAGAAGCTATAGAGCATTTCCCAAAACTTCAAAATATAGAGCCGAGCCCCAAACGTGCAGAACTTTCTTCTACACTTATTGGTTGGCATGCATTAATGAAACATGGAGAATGCTTTATCTCTATATATTGCAAAACATCGGAGTTACTTTGTGAAGCTAGCTAGTAGAGAGCAACAACTATATCGAACCCTTTGATCATATCTAGCTCTTCGAGCATGCACATCCATGACTTCTGATAGTTCCGTTTGTGCATATACGAGTTATTTAACTAGGCTTGAGAGGCAACCAGGAACAGAGAAACCCTATTATAACAGTTGGGCGTGCAGGGCGAGCTCGTAGAGCTGGGCTCGTTTTGCAGTCGTTGAGGCTAGACCAAAGTGCTTGCCAGCCTGCTGGAGGAATAGTCCCAGCCAAGATGACATTTTCTTCCTGTGTAGGTGCACGGCTTAGCCTTACCGTGCTCGATCGGACCGATCGATTCAATATCGTGATGGGGCGTGGCCCATAAGGCCACTGCTATCTTGCATCACTGATACTGTGAAAGGGCAGGGAGCCGCCCACCTGCCCCCCTCAGGGCCGGCCATGAATATTCGACGGAAACGAAAAGGCGATCACACATCAGTGTGACGTCAGCTTGCTCCATACCACACTGGCTAATGAAGTGATCAAGTGAGACACCCAATTTTAGCAGGCACAAACCAAAAAGATAAGCTGACAAGTTTGAATGAGCTGAAACGTTTCATAGAAGGATTCGTTACATTTGCGCCAAGCATCTCTATCGTTTTTTTGTGAAATGAAAAGTTTCTTATGAAATTTGGAGAAATGATTTGTCCAGAATTAAGAAAACATTTCGTTCTTCTTCAATCTAGGTCGAGTAATCCTTTCCCGCTGACCGTCGTCGGCCGACCATAGCAGCGGAGGCCTAGTCAATAAGGATTTTGTCTATCACACAAAAATCGAAGCGTGGTTGCAACTCGCCAAGATGACCATCAAGGTCATGGTTGTCGTCCATTGTCTCACCTTCTAGTCATGCCATGACCCAACCCAATTATCTATGATATTGCTGGCTGATTGGGACTATGTGTATAGCTTTGAGGACTAATGCAATAAGGACTACATATTGTGGTCGCGTCAGATTCGCTGGCTATTAAACTAATGGAAGTGGGAAGATTTATCTCATGAATAAGTGGTAGGAGCATGAAAATTGTTGAAAATAAGGTTCCATCTACATCTCACTTGCTTGAGAATTTGTCAAGTCAGAAGAATTAAGAAAAATACAACTTTTTTATTTTGCTCTAAATAAGAAGCTATAGAGCATTTCCCAAAACTTCAAAATATAGAGGCGAGCCCCAAGCGTGCAGAACTTTCTTCTACAATTATTGGTTGGCATGCATTAATGAAACATGGAGAATGCTTTATCTCTATATATTGCAAAACGCCGGAGTTACTTTGTGAAGCTAGTAGAGACTAGAGCAACAACTATATTTAACCCGTTGATCATATCTAGCTCATCCAGCATGCACAGCCATGACTTCTGGTAGTTCGACGAGTTATCTAGCTAGGCTTGAGAGGCAACCAGTAACAGAGAAACCCGATTATAACAGTTGGGCGTACAGGTCCAAAATGAATTGCTGGGCTCGGATCAAAATCGTTGAGGCTCGATCGACCAAAGCGCAGCTCGGCCATCTGGAGGAATCATCCGATCAAGCTGGTATTTTCAGTGTGTATAGTTGCACAGCTGAGCCTTACACGGCCTGATCGGGGCCGAACGCTTCAATATCGGAGAGGATGAGAATGGGCCTAACCCATGAGGCCACTCCTATCTTGCGTCAAGCGACGCCCTCGAGCGTTTATCTGGCTGCTCGCTCGCTTGTTTCTTTTGTGTCTTTCGTTTCACACGAGGAGATGGGCACACACCAAGCCTTAGCTGCACTGCCCAAGCGAGTAGGTGAGCTGCTCACTGCTACCCAGCTGCCAACTACGCCGTTCTCCCCTGCTGCTCCTGCTCACTCGCATCCGAAATACTCAACTAACCCAATACAGCCATGCAGAATTAATGAGAGTGATGTTGAACAGTGTATCTGCTCATGGGAATGGAAAGAGGTTGCAAGGGACATTCTTTCGATGCGAAAATATTTGAGAAGAGTCAACATTGAGGAAGAACATAGGGCATCTTTGTCACTTTTAGGCTTGTCCCATGTGCTTGTCTAGAGGTTGAAGAAGCTGGCAAGCCGCCGAGAGCTGCTGGCTACCTCGAGACGACCTTCACCAACTTGTAGTGTCTTTGAGTCGTCTTGACTGCCGACATTTGTTGTGCTTCAGGGAACCTTGGCCCCAGCTCCACACAATCCGGCTCAATGACACCAGGTAGACGGTAATCCGTCTATAGTCCAGGTAAAATGTGGTACACAGTTTGAGAAGTTTATTAAATATGTCCAGTCTTGCTCGAGGAGTATGATTTCTCACACAATTGGATTTGGTATGTGTAGTGTGGCATAATTGAATTAGGATAGAGGAATCAACATATTCAAATACCGAGGTTATAGGAAACATGCTAGAATTAAAATTTGGCTGTTATCGAACACTAAAATCGATGCACCAAATTTGTTTGTATTCTAAATTCTGAAGTGGACCATCAAAAAAAAATCTGAAGTGTTCTTCGCATGCTCATTAACTGCCTCCAACTAAGAAGCTACTCCTTCCGTTTAGGTTTATTGGGCCCCTAATGAATTGCACCGTGACTAAGATGGGTTTCTACTAGTTTCAATCAATTTTCTCTTTTCGTACATGCATTGGTGGCACGGGAATCTTGCGTGCATGCACTGGTTGTTGCGTACATGCACTGGTTATGGGTCCACCAATTTATTAGCCTAATTAATTGATTCATGCCTCATACCTTGTTTGTTTTGGCACAAATAGTTTTTCATAAGAGGCCTAGTATACCTAAACGGAGGGAGTATAGGGCACAACCCAGAACGCTCATAAATTTATTGTACAGTAATTGGTTGGCATGCATTAATGGAACACAAGGAATTCTTCATCCTTATATACTCAAAAACGATAGATTTATTTTGTGTAGCTAGAAGAGACCAACAACTATATCGAACCTGTTGGTGATATATATCTAGCTATTCGAGCATGCAGAACCATCACTTCTCGAATATGGGAGTACAGTATGTGCATAGACGAAGTTAGACTAGTCACAATGGAGAGTATCATATACTAGTATCATGCATATGATAATGCATGATACTAGTCTATGTTACTACCTTCACAATGGATAGTAACATATGTGTGGTATCATATAATACAACATTAATTAGGTTGTAGACTCATATTGCATCAGAATCCGTTATGTTACGGTATCTACCTATGATATCACTATCACATCTCTCATCATTAATTGCAGTGACACGTCAGAGTTTTGCCAACATGGCATGCATGATACCACCTATGATACCCCCATTGTGGCTAGTCTTAGGCTAGTCATAGTGTAGAGTAACTTATATTCGTAACTTGCATACGTTACTAGTCTATGTTATTACCTTCATTATGAAAAAAACATAAAAATAGTACCATATATGGTCTCATTTATTAGCTTTGTAAAATCAGTTTGTTTTGGAAAGCCCTATGTGATGGTAAATACTTCATTTGTCTCTTTCCTCTTTAATTGCATGTGTCACATAATTTTTATCCTACGTGGCACTTACTCCCAATATGGCTAGTCTTATCTAGGTTGGCTTGGGAGGCAAACATGAGCAGACAGGGGTGGAGACAAGGGGGTGCTAGCAGGGGTCAGCCCCCCCACCCCCCCCCCCCCCCCCCCAGTGGTTCGCCCCCCTCAATCGATTGCAGCGTATGCTAGTAGTATTAGTAGGTAGTAAATGGCCATAGAAAGTATTTGCTTACTTAGTATTTGATCCCAAAATTAGCACTATTAGCCGTCACGTACACGCACTAAAGCCCAATAACAACAAGCAGCCCATCCGCTCATGTGTACCATGGATTCTAGGACGCATAGGAAAGCCTACAATTTTTTCTTTCCAGTTTGCCCCTCAATCAGATCGATCTTGGCCAAATTTCGATGGCGGCAGCCGCCGCTCGCTGGATTTGTTCATCACCTCGACAGGCGCCGGCCGATAGGAGATGTAACTCGGAAACTGACACAGGTCGCTGCTATCATGCTAACCTCATGTGTAGGTCGTGCCCCGGAGCTATGCCGCCGGGCACTTCATCGATCAGGTACGACAGTATACGCAGGCTACCGCTCGTAGCTAGTTTAGTTTATAGATTTATGACCTAGCAGTCTAGTTAATCAGTATACTAACATGTATTACGAAAACTGATTAATTAATTTACTAGTTAGATGTTCCTTTCCTCTATTTCATTGCTGTTGGTCTAAATGTGTTCAAAATTTGAGTTAAGTTGGTATTATATCTAACTACGGAAGAAATTTAGTTGTTATTGATGGTTCAGAATATGTGTTTATTAGTACAATTATACGATAATCATTTCACGTTCAATTAGCCTCTAGATGTATAGAAATAACGATATCTTCCATGGAAAATAACAAAAAATCTAGTGACTATGCATTCCATTCCTGGCTCCGCCCCTGTGAGCAGACAAACCCTATGATAACAGTTGGGAGTGCAGGACCAGCTCAAATGTCTAGGCTCGTCTCGAAATCGTTGAGACTCGACCAAAGCGCAACTCGATCCACTGGAGAAATAATCCGAGCCAAGCTCGCATTTTCAGCCTATGTAGGTGCATGGATGAGCTTGACTCGTCTCAGTCAGAACCGTTAGGCTGCATCTATCTTTGACACGTGAAGCACCAGAGCATTTATCTGGGTCGCTCGCTTGTTTCTTTTTGATGACCCATTTCCACGAGGAGATGACCCAATCTAGCTAGGGCACATACCAGATTTTCTTACCGCTCCCTTCACGGAAGAGGAGGTGGGAAAAGATATTTTCCAAATGGAACATAACAAAGCCCTATGACATGATGGTTTTCCTGGAGAGTTTACCAAAACTTGTGGGATGTAATTAATAAAAGTCGATCTTATGGAGTTATTTGAAGAGCTACATGCTCAAAAACTCGAACTATATAAGTTGAACTTTCGGGAGATCATCTTGTTGCGTAAGACAAAGTGGCAGAGAGGATTCAGCAGTACATGCAAATTAATTTATCTCCTAAATGTTAGCTTCAAGCTATGCACGGCAGTTCAAACTATAAGACTAAATTCGATGACCGGTCATGTGGTCCGTCCGAAACGATGTTGTGTGTTTATTGACATGGACTTAAATTCCCTAGCATTGTTTAATCTTGCAACGAACTAATTGGATATATCATTCTCCAGAAGGCGACTTGATCTGTCATGTGCATATGTCATCAGCATGATTGACGTGTCCTTTTATTTCCCAACTACTCGAATCCATCACCGCCAACAGAGTGTGGGGATCAATCTAATACAATGGCATGTCTTAAATTTAATACCCCATGTCAATATGCAAAAGATATGTGGTTCTAATTCTATCAGTCGCATCCAAGGGGAGTGCAGGTGAGCACATGCTCGACAACCATCTCAAGATGGTGGACCAAAATTCGTCAAGGGAAGCTATCAGATAGAAAATGAAGGAAATATCGCTTGCGGTGAACATTATCTGGAATATTTGAAAGGAGAGAGGTAGACACATTTTTCAGAACAAACCCATGCCGCCATTAGATGCAAGGGAAACCTTGGCAGACACTAAGCTAGTTGAGATTGCCCAAGGAAGATCTGGAGAGTAAGGCATGTGATGGCCTCTCAAATTATCCAGAAGTCTATGTTAGAACCAATTTGAGAGCAAGGCATGAGATTGTCGCTAGGGCAATGCGTTGTTGCAGAGGTTGGGTGTAATTGGTATCTTCGCGATATTAATATATGCTCTTTATCTAAAAATTAGGGCTTAAGGGTGTTCTATGTGTAATCTCCGATGATGTCGCATCTTACTTTGTAATAGGGATATTTCCCCTCCTTTAATACAAAAGCAGAGCTCGTGGTGTTCTCTATCAAAAAGTAAATAAAAACTCGCAGGTCAAACATTCTAGATATAGGGTGAAATTAATAAATCTTCATAACCGAGAAACTGTGGTTGGCATCCATTAATGTTGGCCTCTATAAATTGCAAATGTGTAGTTATTCCGAACTAGCAAAGAGAAATTACGAGTTTTTCTTCTTAAGCAATGCCTCGATCACCGGTGTATCACGTGAAGTTAAACATAACTTGGTGTGTGGTGAATTTTGCTAGTTCATGGATGATGCTCTCACATGTTATTTTGATCTCTCTATACACATGGCAGTGGCTAGATAGGCTTGAGAGGCAACCAGGAATCACTGAGTCTTATCATTACAGCGACATTGAGTGTTCCAAGTTTTCCACGTCTTACACAAGTCATGGCGACGGTGGCGGGGTAAGGCAAGGCATCACTTTCTAGGACACTTGGCGGTGAGGCCCGGATTCGGCGAGAACCTCCAGTGTGGCATGCAGAATGCTCGGATCACTGCAGCAGCATTTGAGAAAAAAATTGTGGCACTGGCAGCAAGGGGCTAGGGAAACATGAAAGCCAGCGATCAATATGGTGGCTTGGAGCGTAGGGGGAGCTACGCCATTGGAGGTTGCCTTGGTCATCCTTCCCCACAGCTTGATGTGTGTAGCTCAGATACCACTTGTCAGGTCCAACCTGCATTCACTTGACCACACACACAGGAGAAAACAACAAGAGGAAGACACGGGATTTTGGTGCAGTGTTCAACCTACAGTTTTTTTTGGTTCTCTTCCCTTTTATTCACAACAAAGTAAACATGATATGGCTTTCACCGCGTCCCCTTTTGAGGCATGCCTGCCATCCATAGGGATTTGGATTTCGCCCGAATATACAAATTTCGGGATAATTTTGGTCATTTCGTTCAGGACCGGTAAAAATATTACCAGACGAGAACTTCTGAATTTGGTTAGTTGAAATTTGCTAAAAAAATTCAATATCCGGTCAAATTTCGGTCATTTTCGTTTTATGTTTCAAATTTTGGTTCTTTCTTTTCGTCCGATATTTCACTGAATTTCGCCCATTTCGTTCAGGACCGGTAAATTCTAGATTGCCATCTTGTTAGTTGAAAGGAAAATGAACCAGAATGGGAGACATATGCGTAAATATGTGTTCAAATCATGGAAGGTATTGGTAATAATAATATGCTGAATAAGACATACATTTTCCAAAATATATTTGAATGTGGCACAAACTCAAAGTCATGACTATGTAACGTGCCTTCTGTTAAAGCTGGCTAATCATTGCCGCAGCAGCAATAGAGCGGTGGATCAGTATCCTATCTATGCATTGGTCGCATCCTCTTTAGTTACCTCCAACAAAACAAGCTTACCAAATCTTTGAGAAACTATTGGTCGGCGTGCATTTATGGAACACGAGTAATAATGATCTCTATATATATATATTGCAAATGTGTGAGTTGTTTCGAGATACCAACAGAGAGCCACTCGGAGTTCCTCTTTTGAGCAATACATCATGCGTGGCGAGAGTGGAACTAAAATGAATCCAGTGAACGTAGTTAACTCATGATCATGCAGTGGCATGGCGTTTTTGTCTTTCCGTGCGTGTGGAGCCAGCTAGCTAGGCTTGGGAGGCAATCCGGAACTGAGATGCGCTAGGACCACGACGATAACAACATTGGCCATATAGTTCATGAGTTGTTTTACGAGTACATCAGCAAAATTAGAACCGTGTATTTCTGCAATCCAATGGAAGAGAGCGACTAGTATATTTCAATCGGAGGGGTATTTTAGATACTGCACTATGTCAAACCATGCAGCCTGGCGTGGCCGAAATTCGCATCACCAATACCGACATATGTGGCTGACGCACATGACCACGACGGCATGGACGCGGGCGCTTGGCGGCTCAACCGGGCATTACCAGTCCTTCACGAGAAACCTAACCGTCCCGGGGCTCTAGGAAATGGCGGTTCATAATCTGTACGAACTGTCGCGGCAGCTAGCTGATCCATGGCCACGGTCAATCGGAAAGGAGGGTCATTATAATGGGACACCAATCGGTCTGTCTCTTGTCCTCCTATTGGATCTTAAAAAGAGATTATCCTTAAAATTAATAATTTTGGCCCAAATCATGTGAACCATTGGATCTACTTATTACTACCCCGTAAAATATGTCCTCCCCCCATGCACGTGATGTGTAGTAACACTGCGATGTTGGTGCTCCTGTGGACTATCTAGAAATCCTAGAACCACATGGTGTTCAACGCCGTTTTGATGCCTCCCACACATGTGTTGTGTATGCTGGTTGACCATCTCCGGCCCTGGGTGGACCGTGCGCCGCGCCTTGTCGACACGGGACCACTGCTTGCCTAGTGTGATGACCTCTTGTCTTAGGGGTACCGTGCCACCTGTGCAGCCCCCCCCCCCCTTTTGTGTAACTTTATTTTATTGCTTTGCCTCCGGCTTTGCCCTGGGCACCCCTATGTACTTACAAACCCTTTTTGTTATGAAATAAAATTTTCAGGTGGGCAGATCGCCCCCGTTGTTTCTTCAATGATGGAACAAGTTCAGCATTGTTCTCTTCACTCACTTCTCCTTATTTTTGTATGGACCACCTCGCCATGCAAGGGTTTCTTCTCAAGGCATGGCGCCTACAGACCATCGCCTATGACAACTGGTTAGGCAACCGGTTAAGACCTGATGATTGCAGGATCGGGTGGAATTCGGTCGCGCTGCGAGGAACCGACGCGAAGTTCTGCGTCTGTTGCCACATGGGCAAATCCATGGTGAAGTCAGACGCGGAGAAGGCCATGGAGGCTGAGATTGGAGGATTGGCTGTGGTGCTCAGAGTCTTTGCGTTGATGAGGAACTGGCTTCGAGTTTCAGGAATCTTGGCAGCAGTATGTAATTGGGGGCGACAACACAGGTGAAGTTTAGAGTCTTACCTCTCAGGATGAAAATCCAAGGTTTGACCTTAACTGGTTGTGCCTGACAATGGCCTTGTTGAAGACATTGTTTTGAGAGCGGGGAATATCTCCAGGGTGAAAACCCATGATCTTCGATCGGGCAATGACGGCGTTTATGCACTGTTTCCTTCTTGAATGCGTCGCTTTTGGAGAATTTAAACTTCAGGTGTTGTCTTGGTGGTGGATGTGCTGCTGCAAGGACTGCAACTTTATAGCAGGACTTTTCTTTTTTGTTTGTTCTTATTGTTTTTCAGCTGTGTGCATCCGTAATACCCTACGTTATTGCGTTGTTACAAAGACTGGGTGTAATTTGTATCTCCGCGATATTAGTATATACTCTTTATCTAAAAGAAAGGCAAACAGCATGGAGCCAACGAACAATGCAAATGCGATGCACCGTTCACATGCGTCAATCAGTATTATGTGCTGAACTTGCTGTCCAGAACGTCTTCGCCTAGCCTTGCATTGTCTGCTATCCCATCAGATAAGGGAAATTGATGAGTTACTACATATCAGGAGAAAGTAGTGTAACTTTGCTATTCTCTCCGTTCACTAATGTAAAACATCTTAGGTTTTTTTATTTAAATGTATCTAGACTTATTTTATACATATGTTCATATGTAGTCAAAATTGAAATGATGAGCCCAATGTCTTACATTAGTGAACGGAGGGAGAAAACATTTCCAGGGCAGAATCCGTGTCAGTATCAAAGTTGGGCCTTGTGTTATCCGGGGTGTAGCACCGGTCCAGCATAATGGCCCAAGGGAGTAGGTATTAGACCGTCCGTTCAGAAATTTGAAGCCTAGTAGGTAGTACCTGTCAGACCGTCACGGTCGGAAGTCGGAAACAAAGAGTAACTATTCTACGACATGTGCCTCGTTCTTCTTCTCCATGCCTCCCCATCAAAATTCTTTTAAACCCTAACTCGAAATTTCCTGACAACATGCGACTAGGCTAGGGGCTAGCCATCCATGCGGCACAAAATCCATCAGTTCACAAGCTGTCGATCTGCCCTTGTGGACAATTCTGGTGAACGTTTGGTTGTTCCCCAATCCTAAGGTGTGTAATTTTTCAACCCTGATGACTTTACATGTTATATTGCAACTACTAAATGGATTATTGACTGATTTGAATTCAAGTGTGCATAATGATATATTTTTAGAATCGAGAGACATAACTTAAAAGAAGAAGATGCATCTACCAATAGTTAAGGTACATATGTATGTGTGTGTCGGCAGCAATGTACCTTCACCATTGTAAATTTTGGTTGAGTCTGCTGGATTTTTTTTATTCAATTAGTTAGAACCCCCACCCCCACCCCCACCCCACCCCCTTTCCCCTCCATCTCCTTTTTTTTTGCTCCACCACGGGCACAACATGTAGTTGGGAAATCTCCCTAAGGAGATTCATGTAGATATTCAAAATCATCGTACCTACATGATTAAAATATGAGATTCTTTTTCCTCACAAATAAGAAATTGTGATGATCTCACTAGCCCATGATCTTACTAACTAGGGTTGTTACTGGTGATTTTCTGCAATGACCACCCCACGGGAAACATTGGTGAACGTGGTGCTCAAGTATCCATGTTTTCAAACAACTCACGTTGGTGAGATTCTTTTGTTAGACTAATATGTCACGAAACGTGACATATCTCCTAATCCCCTAAATTGAGGAGAATCGATTATTGTGATCTTCCATTTATGGTTAGGGTTTGTAAATCTGTCTATATATTAACAAGCAATGGAACGACCCATGTGTGGTCAATTCTCTCACATGGTATCAGCCTAAAACATCCTAAACCCTAAACAGCTTCCGCCTCCTCTCCCTCAACCCTAGCCGCACCATAGCCGGCCGCCGCCGCCGCCCACCCTCTCCTCCTTCCTTTCCCTCCTCCTCCATGGCGCCACCACCCGAGCCTCACCCCGACGCCCATCTATGGGTGCAGGCCACCGCCATCCAGAACATCCGCTCGCTGGTTCCGATCATGCTCGATCTCAAGGTCCCCTCCTTTCCCAAGTGGCGCACCTTCTTCACCATCGCCGTCACCACCTACGCGCTTGAATCACCAAGGCCACCCCGCCGACCGATCCAACCTGGCTCCGCCTCGACGCCACCGTGCTCCGTTGGCTCTACGGTTCCATGGCGATGGACATCGTGGATCTTGTCATGGCCGCCGACACCACCGCCTACACGGTTTGGACTACCGTCACCGCGCTCTTCAACGACAACAAGAAGACCCGCGAGATCTATCTCGCCGAGGGGTTCCACAGCATCCGGCAGGAGGACCGCTCCATCAACGACTACCTCCTTCTCCAGAAGACGGCGGCAGATGCTCTCGCGGAGGTTGGCGCCCCCGTGTCGGACTCGGACCTCGTCACCAACATGATCAAGGGCCTTCAAGAGGACTTCGACGGCATCGCTGATCTCGCCCCCTCCTCAAGCCGTTCCCGTCCTTCCTCGAGTTCAGGAACATGTTGCTGCTCCAGGAGATGAAGGTGACCCGGTGCGCTGCTTCTTCATCCACCTCTGCTACGGCCTTCGTTGCCGCCAAGCCCGGCCCCGCCACCCCCGCCATCACCACCGTCGGTCAACCCGGCGGCTCCTCTGGCTCCACCGGCGCCTAGCCCTGGAAGTCACCACGGCTCCGGCTGCGGCAAGAACAACGGCAAGAAGCCCTATGGCGGCTACGGCCCCAAGAACTCCGGTGGTGCACCTCCTATGCCCACCCCTTTCAACCCCTGGACCCGGGCGATCCAGATGTGGCCCATGCACAGGGCAGGACAGTGCGCGTGTGGCAGGATCTAGGTGAGGCAACAGAGGCGGCCTGACACTGTTGTTTTATGGTGATCCAAATTCCAGCGGTAGTACCGCTGGGTTAAGCGGTACTACCGCTCGAGAGCTACCGCCACCGCTACCACCAGAATGACCGTCTGACGCACTTGTCCGGTACCGACTGGTACCGCTGGCGGTACCGCCGCGGTACCGCTGAGGTGGGAAGAGCCGAACCAGCCCACCCCAGCGGTACTACCGCCTATCCCAGCGGTAGTACCGCCGCGGTGGGATCGATTCCGGGTTGGACTGCAGCCGACCTAGGGTTTTATGCTTCTATATATTCCTCTTGTAAGCCGCCGTTTTGGGGTAAGCCACACATTGTAAACCCACGGCGTTTGTAACCTCACCCGATATAGTGAAGTATTGCTGGCTGGCGCCCGTGGTTTTTTCCTCTCCTTTGTTTGGAGAGGTTTTCCACGTTAAATCTCGTGTCCCCTTTGGTTTGATCGTTCCGCTCTTCGTCGTTTCTTTGCTATCGTTTACAACAAGTGGTATCAGAGCCCTGTTTCAGATCTGTTTTCAGATTAGGGTTTTGGATGGCATCGATGAAGTTCGATCTACCGGCGCTGGACTACAAGACGAGATTTTCGCTGTGGCAGGTCAAGATGCGTGCGATCCTCGCACAGTCCAATGATCTTGACGAGGCGCTGGAGAAATTCGGCGACAAGGATGCGGCATGGACCGCCGATGAGAAGCGGAAAGACCGTAAGGCTTTATCGCTTATTCAACTTCATCTATCTAATGATATTCTGCAAGAAGTACTCCAGGAGAAAACCGCAGCGGCACTGTGGGCTAAGCTGGAGTCGATCTGCATGTCCAAAGATCTCACCAGCAAGATGCATGTGAAGATGAAGTTGTTCACGCACAAGTTGCAAGAAGGTGGTTCGGTAATGAATCACTTATCGATCTTTAAGGAGATCGTTTCTGACCTAGTGTCGATGGAGGTAAAGTACGATGATGAAGATCTAGCACTTTTACTTCTATGCTCGCTGCCAAATTCCTTTGCAAATTTTCGTGATACCATACTGTTAAGCCGTGATGAACTAACCACCGCGGAAGTATATGAGGCCCTGCTTGCCAGGGAAAAGATGAAAGGTATGGTACAGAAAGAGGAGTCGTCGTCCTCCAAGGGCGATGCTTTGCAGGTCCGAGGGAGGCCTGAGCAGCGAGATAACCACTACCACAACAACAACAGAGACAAGAGCAAGGGTGACAGAGTCGCTCAAAGTCCAAAGGACGAGACAAGTTCTGCAGGTATTGTAAGAAATCTAATCATGTCATTGATGATTGTTGGAAGTTGCAGAACAAGGAGAAAAGAAAAGGTACTTACCAACCGAAAAATAATGAAGGTAATAATACCGGTGAGGCTGTTGTTGATGGTAGTTCTGATGGCGATGCCTAGCTGTTTTAGCTGCATGTGTTTCTCGTCAGGATGAATGGATTCTAGATACTGCATGTTCTTTTCATATTTGCTGTAACAAAGATTGGTTCAGTTCTTATGAGTTAGTGCAGACTGGAGATTTCGTGCGTGTGGGAACGACCACAATGCAACATTGTTGGTGTTGGTTGTTCAGGTCAAGACACATGACGGTATGACACGCACGTTGACGGGAGTGAAACACATACCAACCATGGCAAGAAATTTGATCTCGCTCAGTACCCTTGACTGTGACGGGTACAAGTACAAAGGAGGAAATAAACTCCTAAAGGTATCAAAAGGTTCTCTCATAGTTATGGTTGGTGATATGAATTCTGCTAAGTTATATGTTCTTAGAGGTAGCACGTTATCTGGTACTGTTGCTGCTGTTTCTCATGATGACGCTAGTAAAACTAACCTTTGGCATAAGCGTCTTGGACATATGAGTGAACTTGGTATGGCAGAATTGATCAAGAGAGACTTGCTGCAAGGATGCAGTTTGGGTAAGATGCAGTTCTGTGAACACTGCATTTTCGGTAAGCACACAAGAGTTAAGTTTAATGCTTCTGTTCACACCACCAAAGGTACACTTGATTATGTACATGCTGATGTTTGGGGGCCATCTCGTAAGCCCTCTTATGGTGGTGCTCGTTATATGCTTACCATTATTGATGATTACTCTAGAAGAGTTTGGCCTTATTTCATGAAAAATAAGGATGATACGTTTGCTGCTTTTAAAGAGTGGAAAGCTATGATTGAAAGGCAAACAGAAAGGAAGGTGAAATTACTTCGTACTGACAATGGTGGCGAATTTTGTTCGAATGCCTTTAATGATTATTGCAGGAAAGAAGGCATTGTCAGGCACCTCACCATCCCGTACACGCCTCAGCAGAATGGTGTAGCGGAGCGGATGAACAGGACCATCATCTCCAAGGCTCGCTGCATGATCTCCAACGCTCGCATGAGTAAGCGTTTTTGGGCTGAGGCGGCTGCCACCGCCTGCTACTTGATAAACAGGTCACCATCTATTCCCCTCGACAAGAAAACTCCCATTGAGGTATGGTCAGTACTCCTGCTGATTATTCACAACTTAAAGTTTTCGGCTGCACTGCTTATGCTCATGTTGATAATGGAAAGTTAGAGCCGAGAGCTATTAAGTGTGTGTTCATTGGTTATGGTTCGGGTGTAAAAGGATACAAGTTGTGGAATCCCGAAACTAAAAAGGCTTTTATGAGCAGGAGTGTTGTTTTCAATGAATCTGTTATGTACTTTGATAAGTTGTCCTCAGATGTTTTGCCAGATTTTTCTGAGGAGCAGGTTCGTGTCGAGGTGGAGCACTCTGTTGAAAATGAAAATGTCACTGTTGACAATGATGGTGCTGCTACTTCAGATGATTCTGATCCTGATTCTGCTGGTTCTGATGATTCTGATTCTTCTGATTCTGATAATAATAATGTTCAGAACTCACCCCCTGTTTTGCAGCCACAACAGTCTATTGCTGCTCGTAGGAACAGGAGGAATTGTGGTCCTCGACCACGTTTAATTGAAGAGTGTAACATTGTTGATTATGCTCTGAGTTGTGCAGAACAGGTGGAGCACGGACATGAGCCGTCCACCTATACTGAAGCTATTGGTTCCGGTGACCGCGAGAAGTGGCTTGCTGCTATGCAAGAAGAAATGCAGTCACTCGATAAGAATGGCACATGGGAAGTTGTGCGCTTGCCTAAGAAAAAGAAGGCAGTCCGCTGTAAGTGGATCTTCAAGAGAAAGGAGGGTTTATCTCCTAGCGAGCCTCCGAGGTTTAAGGCAAGGTTAGTTGCAAAAGGCTTCAGTCAAATTCCAGGTGTTGATTATAATGATGTTTTCTCTCCAGTTGTTAAGCATAGTTCAATTCGTACATTCTTTGGTATTGTTGCTATGCGTGATCTTGAGCTTGAGCAGTTAGATGTAAAGACTGCGTTTCTGCATGGAGAGTTGGAGGAGGAGATATACATGGACCAGCCAGAAGGGTTCATAGTGCCTGGTAAGGAGGATCTTGTGTGTAAGTTGAAAAGGTCCTTATACGGTTTGAAACAATCTCCTCGTCAGTGGTATAAAAGGTTTGATTCTTTTATGTTGTCACATGGCTTTAAGAGGTCTGAATTTGATAGCTGTGTGTACATTAAGTTTGTTAATGGATCACCTATATACCTGTTATTATATGTTGATGATATGTTGATTGCTGCCAAGAGCAAGAAAGATATCGCTGCTCTCAAGTCACAGTTGAGTAGCGAGTTTGAGATGAAGGATCTTGGTGCTGCTAAGAAAATTCTAGGTATGGAGATTACCCGTGACAGAAATTCTGGTTTGTTGTTTCTTAGTCAGCAAAATTACATTAAGAAAGTTCTTCATCGTTTTAACATGCATGATGCAAAGTCTGTTAGTACTCCTATTGCTCCTCACTTTAAATTGTCAGCTGAACAATGTCCTAGTACGGATGAGGATTTTGAGTACATGTCTAGAGTTCCATATTCTAGTGCTGTTGGTTCTTTAATGTATGCCATGGTTTGCTCACGTCCAGATTTATCATATGCTATGAGTTTGGTTAGTAGATATATGGCTAATCCTGGTAAAGAACATTGGAAGGCTGTTCAGTGGATTTTCAGGTACCTTCGTGGCACATCCAATGCTTGCCTCAAGTTCGGCAAGACTGATGAGGGACTCGTAGGCTATGTGGATTCAGATTTTGCTGCCGATTTGGATAAGAGGAGATCCCTCACAGGTTATGTGTTCACGCTTGGTGGTTGTGCCGTGAGTTGGAGGGCAACGTTACAATCTGTTGTTGCCCAGTCTACCACTGAAGCAGAGTACATGGCTATTGCTGAAGCATGTAAAGAATCGGTTTGGCTGAAAGGTTTGTTTGCTGAGCTTTGTGGAGATGATACTTGCATTAACCTGTTTTGTGATAGTCAGAGTGCTATTTACCTTACCAAGGATCAGATGTTCCATGAGAGAACAAAGCACATTGACGTCAAATACCATTATGTGCGTGATGTTGTTGCAAAAGGTAAGCTGAAGGTATGCAAGATAAGTACTCATGATAATCCTGCTGATATGATGACAAAGCCAGTTCCTGTTACTAAGTTCGAGCTTTGCTCGGGCTTAGTTGGTATCACTGTCTAGCCCAAGAGGCTATTTGGCGCCGAAGGTGTTTCTTTGTTGTTTTCAGGGTGAAGGTTCTCATTTCATGCTACAAGATGGAATTTGTCTCAAGGTGGAGTGTTGTTTTATGGTGTTCCAAATTCCAGCGGTAGTACCGCTGGGTTAAGCGGTACTACCGCTCGAGAGCTACCGCCACCGCTACCGCCAGAATGGCCGTCTGACGCACTTGTCCGGTACCGACTGGTACCGCTGGCGGTACCGCCGCCGGTACCGCTGAGGTGGGAAGAGCCGAACCAGCCCACCCAGCGGTACTACCGCTATAGCGGTACTACCGCCGCGGTGGGACGATTCCGGGTTGGACTGCAGCCGACCTAGGGTTTTATGCTTCTATATATTCCTCTTGTAAGCCGCCGTTTTGGGGTAAGCCACACATTGTAAACCCACGGCGTTTGTAACCTCACCCGATATAGTGAAGTATTGCTGGCTGGCGCCCGTGGTTTTTTCTCCTCATTGTTGGAGAGGTTTTCCACGTTAAAATCTCGTGTCCCCTTTGGTTTGATCGTTCCGCTCTTCGTCGTTTCTTTGCTATCGTTTACAACAGACACGCGTGCGCGGACGACCTTCTGGGCTCGATCAGGACGGCGTTGTGGACTGGCCGCCGTTGCAGCTCGCAGGATAGCGACGGGCGTTTGGGGTGCACGATGTAGTGCGCGTGGCAGCTGGCGTTTCTAGGTCTCAAGGAACTAAGCATGGTGACAGCTCATCATAAGTAAAAGTGTTACTGTGATGTGTACGTTGTACCCCGTGGATGGGAGCTAGCACGAAAGGAAAAAACTAGCAAACAAGATCATAAAGGATGCATGATGAGCGTGAGTTAAAAACATGACACGATCCGATGGGAATATATATTTATTTTTTTATTCAGGCGCTGCACCGGCGGGAAGAAGGGTGGTGCTGGCGAGAAGGAGCTGTGGCCGTGTCCGTTCATCGAGCTAGATTCCGGCGCACGGCGGCGGATGGTTCCTGCGGTCGTCTACAAAGTGTGGTGGCTCCTCTTTCCCGGCGGCGTGAGGTACGGCGGTGCCGGCGACGTCTAGGTTTCTGGGTTGCGCGGCGGCGGGCCTGATCGTGATCTTTCCAGGGTGCGCAGGGTGTTCTGTGCAAGTTGCAGGGGTTCGGTTGTAATTTCTGTTTTTTTGTTGGACCTGTTTGTAATTTGTACTGTGCATCTCTGTTTATATGGATCAGACCTTTTCCTCAAAAAAAAAAAGGACGCGCTAGACAAGCACGAGGCTTCGTCTTGTTACATAATACTGTAGCATAAAGAGACGCAGCGACACCACCACGGACGATGTCGTAGAAACGGCAAGTATATGACATGGCTTCCTGGCAGCTCGATCATACAATACATACACAACAAGTTACTACTAGATACTAGTGTTGTGGCATGTTTGGCGGCATCTCTGCTTCCAGAGCTGTGGCAGGCGCAGGACATGCGCAGACGGTAACATATAGCGGGCAGAATAGGTTTTTGGGAAAGAATTGCCTCTTGAGAGCATCTCCAACAGCCTTTGTATAATTGCACATAATTTGTATTTTACAAATCTTGCCCAAAAAACCATCTCCAGCAGCCTTTGTATAAGTGGTCCCCCACCAGAAAATTTTACAAAGCTTGCTAAATCTTCCCTCCCACATTGCATATATGCAAATCCAAAGGTGACTTGCTAAATTTTTACAAAGCCTCCCAAAAGTGGTCCCCTTCATTTTTTTGTCTCAATGACTAGTGGACCCATGCGTGCTTGTGTGTGCTGGGTGTGTGCGTGTGTGCTGCACTGCAGTGTGTGTGCTGGGTGTGTGCGTGTGTGCTGCACTGCTAGCTACACTGCAGCGTGTGTGCGTGTATGTGTGATGTGTACGCGTGTGGGCTAGTGTACGTGCACGAGTGTGCGTGTGTGCAAGTGTGTTACGTGTGTTGTTAAGTACAAGTTTGTGCTAGTATATGATCAGTGGCATTTGTATCTATATTCCAATCATGTTCTTGAGCACAATTCATTTGTTTGTGATGTTTTATTGTTCAATTATGCCACTGAAATAGTAGTAAAGGACTACATATTCATTTCATAAGCTACTTTACAGCTTTGCTTCCATATTTGCAGGATGGGTGCACAAAGGCACCAAATTTCTACACACAAGCTGAACAAGGATCTGCTGGCAACGTGTGCTTAGTAATCAAGGGGCTAATATGAACAACAGGGATGTTCTTGTGAAGGAAGAAGAGAAGTGGAGGGGCCTAGCTGCAAAAGAGCCAGAACAGCTCGGGGCATCAAATCCCTAGCTGCGTTCCCAAATCAGATTAGGCCTGGCATTTCTCTCCCCCGATCCCCCATCTCCATCACCAGCTCCGGCCGCCGCCGCGGCCAGGCAGGCGTGGCGGCGCGCCACCGCTACTACACCACGCCACCACCACTCCAGCAAACCACCACGAGCTGCTCCAGTTCCTGCCCTGCGAAGCCGGCGATTCAGCGACGACGACGACCTCTCCGACTGCTGCTGCTGCACCATCTTCTCAGCCCCCGCTGCTGCTGTTCTGCTCTTTCTCAGCCCCCGCTGCTGTCGGTATTCTTTCTCAGCCCCCCCACTGCTGCTGCTCCTGCTCAACACCGACCTGCTGCTCGTCATCGGCTCTGGCTTGAACGACGGCGAGGATCCCAAGCTTTGTTTCCCCTGCTGCTGCTTCGTGCTGTTTCTCTCCTCTACACCAAGCAAGCTGCTCCCTGTGGTTGAATCCCATCGATCCTCTCTTTTCTCTCCCTTTAATTTCTGCAGTTTTCTTGTGAACAAGTAATTGTGTACGTGTTGGCTTGGTAGCTGATTTCCGTTGATCTATAAGTACTAGAACGTGGCCTGTGTAGTACCTTGTTATTATATGTTTGTGCTTGTTAAAACCTGTAGCTTGTGTGTGTGCCGTACTTGTGCACAAATCGTATTTGTGTTAATTAAATTTCTGGTCTTTTGTGTTGTTGTTTTCTATCCCTGTCTCACAAATTTGCTTCTTGCTCATCCTCATATATGCTAGTTCCTGTGTGTCGTCAAGTATTTGTTGCGCTGTTTAGTGTTTGTCTCTAAATCAAAAATACCAAAAAGATGCTCTACTAGTTTAGATTAAATTCCTGCAAATCCATCTTATTTGTGACCTAGCTTTAACCGAAACACAATAGTCGTCGCCTAGTCCCTGTGGAGAACACGACAACCTGCAGTTTTGGGCGAATTACCCACTGCTATTCTGCATTGATCATTTTGGCGCCGTTGCCGGGGACTAGCGTCGAACAATTGGGTTAGGCTATAGACTAGGTCTTTGTCTGCTTTTTGTGCATATTTTTAACCTCTAACCCTTGTTCTAGTTATTTTCTGTGTTCCTCTTTGTTTCTTCTTCCTTTTGTGCAGATTGTAGTTGAACAAATTTCACCTTGACATGGCGTACTATTCGGATTATCATGGGCAGGTGAATGGTTGCACTAATAGCATGGAAAGTCTTCAAGAACAAGTGAGTAAGCTCTCCCAAACTTTGCATGAATTAGCGCGGCAGCAAGGTATAGTTTTAGAGGATGAGCCTAGCTATTATGTTCCTTATTCCAATGGTTATTCTCCTGTTGTCCCTAGATGTCAGATTTGCGGTATTGACGGCCATACACCCGCTGATTGTCAGCGTGGTTATTCTCCCACTCAAGATTGTTCTGGTATGAACTTTGCTCAACAGCATGGTTCATACCATAACAATTATTCTTCTAGATGGCCTGAAAACCCAAATATGACATATAGGAACAACAGCCCTGAGATCTCATCATTTCCTTCTAGCTATCATATGCAGGGATTTAGGTACGAAGGGGAGAGCAATTGTTCACCACAAGAATTTTATTCAGCTCCCATTCAAGTACCTCAGCACCAAGAGATGTTTCCAGCAGAGTTAAATGGTCCTCTGTTTGGTCAGCCAACAACACCTCGAGTGCAAGGGCCGACAAGCGACTTTGATGATACAGAGAAGCTCAGTTTGCTGTGCCTTGAGTACACGTGGACTGCTGATGATGATCCTTTGAGGCCAGTCCTAATTCAAGAAATGAAGAAGATTAAGGATGGGAGAGATCTGATTGAGGAAGTGAAGAAGATTGAGTGAAACATGAAGCTCAGCAACACTGTCTCATTGCAGCTCGAGCTAGAGCTGAGTGCTCCGGAGATTCTTCTTGATACATGTGAGGTCCCAATACCTTCATATACAGATGAGCCAGTTATTGATAGTTCTGAGGAGAGAGATCTCAGATTTTCGCTCTAGAGGATGAAGAAGTTACTGCGATTGAAGATGAAGAGAAAGAAGAGATTCAAGTGGTCAAGGATGATGACATACAAGAGCATGCCGAAACAGGTTTATCTAATCCTCTTGATGTCATGTTTCCTTTTGAACCTTCTGCCATTACCTTGCACTACATGATACCATTGCTAAAAGAAGAACTGAAAAATGAATTGCTGAATTTTGATCATAAAAATCTTGATTGTGACATTTCGTATGACGCTTATGATGGCATAAATAATTCAAATGCTCAAATTCTGCCTAAGGATGCATGCTTTAATCTTGCTCACATCACACATCCGAATGCTATTCATTATCATCATGTGCTTTATTGCTATACTTACATCATTGGTTACTCAATTGATGATCTAGTGGGTGTAAACCCTATCACTTGTGCAAGTTTTGCTTTGTGTGAGTGTCAATTCAGGATTTCTCTTATGCCCTACTCATTGAGGCCAAACATGGTTCGACTTGACATCCCATGGGATCCTGGTGGATTCATGGTATGGTGTTGAGGAGCATGAAGGCAAGGAGGAGCATGAAGACAAGGAGAAGCAGTGATCTTAGAAGAGGAGAAATGTCATCACTTATCAGGTGAAATGTTCCAACTTGAAAAATTCTACCTGTTAGTGTACTGAACTTGCATTCTCATCCACATTTACCATCATCATGAGATTTCAGTGAATATAAAATGTTTTGTGCAATTTCTTGAAATTGAGTTGTGACTGATCTATTTCATATAAGTTTGCATGTGCTATAAATCTTGCTCAGGTTTTGTTTATGAACTATACTAGATAAACATGCAGAATTTAATCTGAGTAAGGAAATTCCTTTGTTTCTCCATTTGAATAATTGAATTCTTAAGATGCTCTAGCTTGAGTCAGAAGTTGAAATCTTATGATCCCCTTGACAGCCTTCCCTTAACTTGCATTTGAGCATTAGCCTGTCATGATCTTGGGATCGGTGACAGGTGAAGCACTAACTTTCATGCATGTTATCATCCCGTGACTAACCAAAGTTAACTCTGTCTGCATTAGCAACCATGATCTCGGGATTGTGGTTTGTGACGCACTAACTGAAGCAAGTCTTTTGTAAATATCTCTAGAAAAGTTAAATAACCAAAGCATTAGCATACTATGATCTCGGGATCTGTAGTATGTGACGCACTAACTAAAGTTCCTAACACATTTGCATTCTAACTTCTGCATTAGCATTAGCATGCCATGATCTAGGGATCGGTGGCATGTGAAGCACTGACTTTGCATTCATATCTCTGCATTTAGGTTTCAGTTGATCATTTTAGCTTTAACTCTTGTTCAAGCTGAGCATCCTCACAATTCAAGGTTTTGAATTCAGAAACAAATGAAACCCTTGCTGAGATTCTTTTCTGAAGTTATCTAGTGCATTACATAAACTAGAAATCTGGCAATGACTTATATCCACATGAATCTTTATATGCTCTAGAATTGTCACTGCTCATTTTCAGTTGTTGTCATTTTGAATCCCAATCTGCTTTGCTTGAGGACAAGCAAAAATCTAAGTGTGGGGGAATTTGATCAGTGGCATTTGTATCTATATTCCAATCATGTTCTTGAGCACAATTCATTTGTTTGTGATGTTTTATTGTTCAATTATGCCACTGAAATAGTAGTAAAGGACTACATATTCATTTCATAAGCTACTTTACAGCTTTGCTTCCATATTTGCAGGATGGGTGCGCAAAGGCACCAAATTTCTACACACAAGCTGAACAAGGATCTGCTGGCAACGTGTGCTTAGTAATCAAGGGGCTAATATGAACAACAGGGATGTTCTTGTGAAGGAAGAAGAGAAGTGGAG
The DNA here is from genome assembly GCA_947311845.1 of Poa pratensis. Classification (NCBI taxonomy): domain Eukaryota; kingdom Viridiplantae; phylum Streptophyta; class Magnoliopsida; order Poales; family Poaceae; genus Poa; species Poa pratensis. The sequence continues at coordinate 42,399,566 of CAMZMU010000095.1, read as the reverse complement.
GGGCCTAGCTGCAAAAAGAGCCAGAACAGCTCGGGGCATCAAATCCCTAGCTGCGTTCCCAAATCAGATTAGGCCTGGCATTTCTCTCCCCCGATCCCCCATCTCCATCACCAGCTCCGGCCGCCGCCACGGCCAGGCAGGCGTGGCGGCGCGCCACCGCTACTACACCACGCCACCACCACTCCAGCAAACCACCACGAGCTGCTCCAGTTCCTGCCCTGCGAAGCCGGCGATTCAGCGACGACGACGACCTCTCCGACTGCTGCTGCTGCACCATCTTCTCAGCCCCCGCTGCTGTCGGTATTCTTTCTCAGCCCCCCCACTGCTGCTGCTCCTGCTCAACACCGACCTGCTGCTCGTCATCGGCTCTGGCTTGAACGACGGCGAGGATCCCAAGCTTTGTTTCCCCTGCTGCTGCTTCGTGCTGTTTCTCTCCTCTACACCAAGCAAGCTGCTCCCTGTGGTTGAATCCCATCGATCCTCTCTTTTCTTTCCCTTTAATTTCTGCAGTTTTCTTGTGAACAAGTAATTGTGTACGTGTTGGCTTGGTAGCTGATTTCCGTTGATCTATAAGTACTAGAACGTGGCCTGTGTAGTACCTTGTTATTATATGTTTGTGCTTGTTAAAACCTGTAGCTTGTGTGTGTGCCGTACTTGTGCACAAATCGTATTTGTGTTAATTAAATTTCTGGTCTTTTGTGTTGTTGTTTTCTATCCCTGTCTCACAAATTTGCTTCTTGCTCATCCTCATATATGCTAGTTCCTGTGTGTCGTCAAGTATTTGTTGCGCTGTTTAGTGTTTGTCTCTAAATCAAAAATACCAAAAAGATGCTCTACTAGTTTAGATTAAATTCCTGCAAATCCATCTTATTTGTGACCTAGCTTTAACCGAAACACAATAGTCGTCGCCTAGTCCCTGTGGAGAACACGACAACCTGCAGTTTTGGGCGAATTACCCACTGCTATTCTGCATTGATCAGTATACACATACATGTACGTATTCTAGTGTGAGTTTGTGCTAGGATTTTGATGGCTGACAAAACGACCCCACATGTCATTGTGATACACACAAGATTTACAAATCCAATTATACAAAGGCTGGGAAAGCACAAATTGATTTGGCTTTGTATACCTTCTCTCTCCCCTTGCTATATGCAGTTTTTACAAATCCATTTTACAAATGCTGTTGGAGATGCTCTGAGGCCCGGAAGAAAACGATGATGCCTTGTTATTACCAGTCTTCGTTTGGGGGTGCATGTGGGAGCACACTGCGCATTGCGTAAGCGTTCTGCGCAGATTAAGTCCCTGAGTCTCACTGGTTAGCACATGAGTTGGTGTGCTAGCCGGACAGGGTTCGAGCCTCATCTCCTACCTATTAAAATCTGGTCCCTAGATCCTCCTAGGTCCAGCTCATTTTTGGGGGATGTCGTCACATGTGGCGACGCAGGCCGACACGCAGCTGCGTGTGTGGTCCGGAACCAACTTGGCGATGCAGGTCTTTTCGCAGAGCCAGGGGATATCGGTGCCGGTGGTATTCTTGCAGAAGGAGGAGCTATCCTTGCTGTGAAAAATCGGGTCAGTGCACATGGCCTCGCATTCAGCTACCGACTGGCCCTTGACCTTCTGCCCCATGATGCTGCTGGGGCCGCAGCAGAGGGTGGCGACCAGCAGCACCGCTACGGCCATCTTGAGAGTGGTGGAGTTGGCCATCTACAAGGAAAGGGGGAGAGACGAGGATGGATGGATGGATGGTAGTAGTACACTAGTACTGATGAGTAATGTTGGTGGATATGGATCCTATTTATAGGCTGAGGCGCCCGCGCCGGCCATATCTTCCTGCCTGTCTGCTCGATCACTTCAATCACTGACTTTATTTCTTCCCTAAGTCAGCCGACGCAAACGGACACGCGTTTGGTCCGTGTTTGATCAGTTTGCGCCGGCAAACGGACATGCTCAGTCCGCCCCTGTCCGCCGTTTGATGCCAGTGCGCCCAACGGCCCGACGCATTGAGTCCGCCCCGGCAATTTTTTTTAGCTAAACATGCCATATATGGGCTTTTTCATTCATATATAGGTGGGTGGGCCACAAACGGCATTTTTACATAATATTTTTAAAAACAAAAATATATAAAAACTAGAATATTTGTCATTCGCGGGTTTCTACTCCTCTTCGTCATCCCCATCGAGGATGACGTAGTCCGGCTGCTTCCAGAGGTGCGCCGGTGGTCCGCCTCGCGGTGGGATGACGGCCGGCGGCGTGGGCGGCTGCTCCTGCGCCTGCTCCTTCGCCTCCTCGACCTCCCAGGCGCCGCCATTGAAGACCCAGCGCTGCCCTAGCAGGCCTTGTGGTAGCGGAGGCGCCGGTGGCAGGTCCACGTCCATGGCCTGCCACCATGACTGTGGTTCCTCCAGGACCGCCGCCTGCTGCGCCTGCAGGGCCGCCTCCTGCTCCCTGGCGACGTCGGCGAGGACCATGGCCCAGCGCTTGGCCTCGTCCTCGACCATCTGCTTGCGCGAAGCCTCCTTCGCGGCCTCGAGCTCGGCGTCCTCGGGATCCACCTCCATCTTCACGCGCGGCGGTGGCGGTGGCGCAGACCCAATCCGCAGTGCGCGCGGCACTGGTGGTGCGTCCCGCCGCCGTGTGTGCGGTGGCGGTGACCAACGCCCAGATGGCGGCGTTGGAGCCAGCGTGTAGAGGGCCTGCCGTCGCAGGTCGTGCTCGTCGCGGAACCACTCCGCCCAGTTACGCGACGTGGCCGCGAAGGCGGGGTCGTTGTGGAGCGAGGCCGGGAGGCGCCGCCGGCGCCGCTCGATCTTCAGATCCCGTGCCCGCTCGCTTGTCGGCATCGGTGGGACCGGGATGAGCTACGGGTTCAGGTGCCAATGCTCGGGGAGCTTGACATCTGGCCACGACAGCGGGGTTGCGTGGTCCCAGTACCACCGGCAATCCTCCTTGCGCACGTAGACGCGGTTGCGCAACTCGCCGCCCGGCGGCGCGAGCTCGAAGACGGCGGGGAGCGGCGTCAGGGAAGCAGGTGGGGAAGGGGAAAAAGGTGGGGAAGGGGAAGGTCTGCGGTAGCGGTGGCGGCGGCGGCCTGAGGATGACCCCGCCTCGTCGTCGTTGTTGGCCTTGCCGTCGCAGGTCGTGCTCGTCACGGAACCACTCCGCCCAGTTACGCGACGTGGCCGCGAAGGCGGGGTTGTTGCGGAGCGAGGCCGGGAGGCGCCGCCGGCGCCGCTCGATCTCCAGATCCCGTGCCCGCTCGCTCGTCGGCATCGGTGGCACCGGGATGAGCTGCGGGTTCAGGTGCCAATGCTCGGGGAGCTTGACATCTGGCCACGGCAGCGGGGTTGCGTGGTCCCAGTACCACTAGCAATCCTCCTTGCGCACGTAGACGCGGTTGCGCAAATCGCCGCCCGGCGGCGCGAGCTCGAAGACGGCAGGGAGCGGCGTCGGGGAAGCAGGTGGGGAAGGGGAAACAGGTGGGGAAGGGGAAGGTGTGCGGTAGCGGCGGCGGCGGCCAGAGGATAACCCCGACTCGTCGTCGTTCTTGGCCTTGCCGAACCCCGGCCACCGGAGCGGCATCGCGGCGAGGGAGGTGGTGGAGGGGCTAGGGTTTGCGGCTTGGTCGCCGGAGAGGGAGCGGAGTGGGCAGTGGAGTAGGTGGGGGCTGCCCGTCCCTATCCCCTCGCATTAAAAAGGACTGGGCCAAGAGGAGGCTGACCGGTGCCGTGTCGCTGCCAGGTGGGCTCGGGGGAGGACAGCACGCGTGGCCGTGCGGACGCGTTTTCACTCCGTCGCGCGTCCGCCCCGACGCATCGGTGGCCCAAATTTGGGCTCGATGCGTCGCCCCGTTGGAGTCATCCTAAAGATTTTTTCAGCTTCTGAAGATCCAGCTACTATTAAGTTGACTTCTCCGTTCCACGCTTATGGTGTGCTTGCTAGCATCCATCACATACCTTGCACTCGCACGAACATGCATCGCTTCCTTTGTAGGGAGTACTACTAGTTGCATCATTTCCAACCGAAATTAATTAATTAACTTGCATCCATCCACATCTGAGTTTCGAGCTCCCGACCCAAATACCTACTATATATAAAAGACGGACGGATTCAAGGCTTCTCTGCGTGTCCACATCGCGGGAAGACCAGAGCCGTCCGATCCGACCGACCGACGACCCAGACTCAGCCACGACGCCCAGAAATCGCGAATTACTGATCATGCGCGATTCTCTACCAATCAGCAGACGCCACGACTCCCGGTACCCTCCCCGTACCCACCCGGTCACCTGGTTTCCCCGCTCCCAGTCTCCAATCCCGTCCCTGCCAACCGCTCTCCTCCTCCCCAATCCTCATCGGCCATGGCGAAGAAAAAAGATCTCCATCCCCAGCGCTGCCCCTTCAGCTCCGACATGAGAAGCTCCACCTCCACTAGACTATCTCTCCCACTGATCCCGGCCGCCTGCCCTCAAACTCCTCCCGCTGGACCTCCTCCACTCCCGCATGTGCATCCGTCCCATCGTGATGAAACCGCCGCCGTCATCGTCGCGGCAGAATAGCCGGGGATGGGGAGGCGCACCTGGCCGCCGCCGGCCAGTCATGTGCGTCTTGACCGTTGGGGAGCCAGGTTCTTTTTCCCTTCTCGTCCAGGGCTCAGCGGCACCCGCGGCCACGCGACCTCCGGGAGGCAGCCATGGTGACATCGCCGCTTGTGTCCTTGGAAGTGGGACGTCGAGCAAGGAGCCATGGTGACATTGCCACGGAGCCGCGTGCGGTTGCGCGTGTGACTTGGCGACTTGGGCACGTAGGGAAGGGACGTGAATCCTTCCTTCCGTATTAGACACGCCGCTTCAAGAAAATAAAGTTAATGTAAAAAATTCGAGCGCTCTTCCTAATTAGAGTCCATATTTGTTTGTTTGAGCTATCTGCTTATATATGGTTTGTTGGGATCGTAATCTTTTGGCTCCTGGCTCGACGCGCCCGTTGCCTATCGTCCATATATCGGCGCCGCCAAGAATACTTTTGAAAGGAAGCCGCCAAGAATACTTGGATGGGAGTTGACGCGGGGTGATCGTTCTCATGGCCATAATAAATGGACGAGAAACATGCATCCATGGAGAATTTTGCGCAAACAGGAAAACTTACGTTGGCCATAAGACCCCGTGAAAGGATGCTTGATCAGGAGCCACAATTACCCTCCGTGAAAGAATGCTTGATTAGAGGAGGCCGGCCTGTGTGATTCGGATATTCATTTTTTACTAGTACCAGTTGAGACCGCACCATGCACGGGATTTATAGCCGTCTAGTTAGGCATACAATTAAGTAGCCTATTAGGATGCCTTACTTACACCTGCCAAATAAAGAGTGCGCTACGTAGCCAAATGAGCAATCCGAGGCATTATTCATCCCGTCCGTCCGTCCGTCCATCCATCGCGAGTAACAAGCAAAAATGACATGATCGAATTCATCTTCTTTCCCGCCCTCTTTTCCCTCAAAAAATTTCATACGAACCTCCTCTTCCCCCTATAAATACAAGTCCATAGTCACGGAGCCGCGTGTGACTTGTCGCGACTTGGGCAAGCTTGGCGACGGGATGGGCGTGGCTAGCGAGGAGGTTGATCTCGCCATGTGGTCGTCATCGGATCTCCGGCGTGGCGGGCGGCGAGCTCCTATGATCCAGCAGGCAGCAGGTAACCATTCCATACCATCATATATATATATGACCTCGATTCATTTGTGTGTCTGTTATTGCATAGTAGTACTAGAGATTTCGTAGGTCATCGATCAATGGATCGGTTTCGTCGCCGTAGGTACGTGCGTCTCGTACTGGTAGCTAAGAGATCTTGCGCGTGAGAGAAAAAAGAGAATCCATACGCGCCAGACTCGTACGCACGTACGTAATCGCAGGCGTACGTGCGCGGAGACCCGCTCGCAGCATGCACCGGCCGTCCACGTCGTCGGTCGGTCGTGAATAGTCTAGGTAATTTATTTGTTTATTTTGCATTGGGATGAAGGAGGAGAAGAAGAAACGAAGAAATTTATTTGTTTATTTTACATAAACACGTAGGAAGAGGCTTGGTACACAACTCTCTACCGCATAGGCGCAATCTATGTACGCAACAAATCAGAAGGATTGAAGGATTCGTGCATACCTTCCGCCGCCATCACCGGCGACAAACCAAAAAGAAGACCAATCGATCATCACTGAAAAGAAACAGCACAACGGAGCTCTCGCATCAACGGATCTGAGAGATCGGGGAGAAGCAGTGGGGAAGAAGTAGATCGGGAGCTTTCGCAGCAACGGATCTGAGAGATCGAGGAGTAGAAGCAGTGGGGAAGAACCGAAGAAGTAGATCGGGAGGAGAGAAGCAGAGCGGAAAGAGGAGAGAAGCGAAGCAGTGCGAAGAAGGAAATCTTGTCTGCCTGAAGGAACTCGTGTCTGAAGGAGCTCCTATCTGAACTGGGCCCAACCCATAACGTTGATCCTCCAGGCGACGGGAGGAAAACGCATCACCGTAGGGCGATGTATAGGATTCACCCTCGCACCGACCCGCGGCGGTCGTTCCCCTCGCCCCCGACGCAGCAACGCTGTCGCCTGAGCCATGCTCTGCCTCCGCAGCCGCGCCCTGATCCACCTACTCTCTCCTCCCATCCCATTCCCTCTGCACCGCCTCCTCTCCGCCGTTTCCCCAAACCCTAGCTTCGCTGTGGAGGACTACCTCGTCGACACCTGCGGCCTCACCCGGCCCCAGGCCCTCAAGGCCTCCGGGAAGCTCTCCCACCTCAAGTCGCCCTCCAAGCCCGACGTCGTGCTCGCCTTCCTCGCCGGCCTCGGCCTCTCCACCGCCGGCATCACTGCCGCCGTCACCAAGGATCCCAAGTTACTCTGCACCGGCGTGTACAGGACTCTGGCGCCCGTAGTCACCGGGCTCACCAGTCTCGGTCTATCGCGTGATGAGATCGCACGCCTCATCCCGCTCGCCCAGGAAAGAATCCGCTGCAGATCTGTCGTCTCCAACCTGCACTACTTCCTGCCCATCTTCGGCTCCTTCCAGAAGATCCTTCCAGCGCTGAAGTTCAACACTGATCTCCTCACATGCAACCTCGAGAGGATTGTGAAGCCCAAGGTCGCCGTCCTGCGGGAGTGCGGTCTAAGTGACTGTGATATTGCCAAGTTGTGCATAGCTGTGTTGAGGTTGCTCACCAACAACCTCGAGCGTTTCCGAGCGATTGTGGCTTGTGCCGAAGGTTTAGGTGTGCCCCGTGGCGCTCCGATGTTCAGGCGCGCCCTGCACGCTGTTTCATTCCTCATCGAAGAGAAGATCGCCACCCAAGTGGAGTACTTGAAGAACACGTGCAGGTGGTCGGATGCCCAGGTTGGCATTGCTGTTTCTAAGCATCCGTCCTTGCTGTTGAAGTCAAAGGAAATGCTGCAGCAGAGGTCCGAGTTCCTCTTCTCTGAGGTAGGGTTGGAACCGGCCTATATCGCTCATCGGCCGGCATTGCTCTCTTATAGATTGGAGGGCCGGCTCAAACCCCGCTACTATGCTGTGAAGTTTCTCAAGGAAAACGGATTGCTCAAGTGTGATCCAACCTACTATACAGTTGTCAAGATCACCGAGAAGGAATTTGTGGAGAAGTTCATATCCCCTCACATGGATGTTGCGCCACACCTCAGTGAAGACTATGCGGCTTCTTGCAGAGGGGAATTGCCAACTAATTTCAGATTTATATGAACCAAGGATGGGGTATGAGAATTGGTAAACTCTGTATGGTGCACCAAAGTGTTGACTGACTCTGCGTAGTAAGCTGGTAGTTCCTATTTCAGTATTTTTACCTAACTTGATGTTGGTTGTCCACTCCGTTAGATGCTGGTCTGGTCTAGCTAACCTCTGGTGAAACTGATATTTTAATTCATGAATCCTAATATGTAATGCTATCATTTAGTAGAGAAGAAACCATGGCTTGGTTACAAACTTGGTCATCCTCATGCCATGTTATTTATAATTTATCACTTGGAACTAAGAAAGTGTGAGAACAGGATTCTGCAATGCGTTAATTTTTTTAATGAATTCCAGGAGATATTGGCTTGTGCCTATGGCTTAGGCGTGACCTGTGTGACTGAGATATCAAGTCAGGCAAGAACACTTTGAACCTTATGCAAACCAGATTGGAGCATTAACATATGCAAGCTGGCTTTGACTAGATGACACCTATTGAGTTTTTAGTGTTGTAAAAATATATCTTCACAACTATATCGAGCTTGTCCTTCCGACGTTTGTACCCAAATTTATGAATGCAAGATGTGATGCTGGATGACTTGAATTATCAGCTATCTAGATTTTACTGTCCCAAGAACAAATTGCTGAATCTATCTGCATATTTAACTAATTTTGTGTACATCATGCTTTGATTCCATATTTTGTAGGTTTCGTAACTCCTGTTTTCATCAAGGCATGAATACGCTTCACAAGTCAATACTTTCTGCAAAATCCAGTGTCTTCCTATATGTTAGTCGATTTATCCACTATAATGCCCATGAACTTTAGGTCCATTGATTCAATAGGTAATCATGAATTTGCTCTGTTGAGATATCATTTAGTAATTTTACTTGAAGAGGAATGTTGTAGCCGTAGTTGAAATATCAACACATTTCCTATCACATGCCACTGGTTGTCTTGCAAGACCACTCCCAGCCTGCTTCCTACTTGCTATATTAGCATTCTTTTAATTGGCAGGATTTTTTTTTTGAATTTTAATTGGCAGGAATTTTGCAATTCCTCATGGCAAGTATTCACCCCTCTGGCTAGGTACTCATTTTCTTACTAATATAAGTGGGCAATGAATTTTGCCCTTTATATGTGATCGTCAGTCTGTTGTTGCATACCTCCAAAGCGTTGTGTTGTAGGAGATAAACTCTGCATGATTCAAAAGTAATTGCAAATCCAAACCATGTAGTGGGTTGACTTACACAGTTATGTTAGTTGCAGCCAAATCAGGGCTGTGGCCAACAAATAGGGTTTCCCATATCGAGTCAAATACATAACAGGGAACATTTAGAGATTTGTTCAAAAAGCCTAAATGCTGTTAGTTTCTGCTACAAGTGCCAACACTGAACCTGATACTTGCATGACAAGTTGACAACTTACTTTCACACTGCAGAAAATTTTGTTTTTTCAGACTGATTAGGTAATCAAAACTCATTCTCTGACCCTTTTTTTGTACACTCGGAACCTTTATGATATTTTGAAGCCGTCTTCACTTTACTCAATGCTTCTAGGAGAATTGTTGCAGAATTGCTTACCAAAAGCTTTGGACAACAAATCTCATACTGTCCAATGGACTGTTGAGTTCAGCAGCAGGTTACGCTTTCAGTTTTAATTTGAAAAAGAACCCCAAATGCCAGCAGGAGTATGTAACTGGTGAATTTTGTTTTGTCATCTTAATGTGTACATTTTTTTATTGAGTCAACAATGCATGTCATCAAAGTTAGGACTTAATGGATGCAAGGTTGCTCCCCTAGCTGGCATATCTATTTCAGTGTTGTAAATACATATCTTCACAACTGTATCGATCTTGTACTTCTGCCCTCTGTACCAAAACCTATTAATGCTGGATGTGATACTGGACGACAGAATTATCAGCTATCTTGATTTTTCTATCCAACAGATCGCTGAATCTATCTGCATATTTAATAATATTTGTGTGCATCATGCTTCCTTCCATGGTTTGTACTTAGAACAGAAATCTTGTATAGTATTTATTCTTTCTTAATTGAATTATATTTTTGTTTACCTTTTCTCCCATTAGATTACGAAACTTTTAGATTTTACTCAACATTTTTAATCTCAGGTTTGCCGTTTGAGAACTAAAACAGTTACATCTTCCTAATCAGCGTGCCAGCTCTTACTTGTACTTACCCTGTCTCGGATGTATTTTACTATTTTGCAACAAGTGATAGCTAAATACTTTTTTCCTGATGTATTATAGGATTTTAACTAGATTATCCTAGTTTATTCTCAATCAAATTTCGTAGTTCCTATATGTGTATCTTAATAACACCATTCCATCCTACTTAACGTCGTAGCCGCTTAGCCGCCAATATGGTTAGCATGGAGTGTGGGTTAGCTATTCCAAAATGAGCGCGTGATGAGAAGCAGAGATCGGCACACAAAACCAAAGATGCCGATGTATTTGACTATTAGGCACGAACTGATGCACCCAAACCTAATTATCTTTTTTTAGAATATGCTTGAAAAATATGTCTACAGGCTAACATCTAAATCACCATCGCTCTATCGAGCAACAAGAATTTAAATCAAAATTTAAAAATACTGCTCGCCAAATAAAACGGAAAGAAATCTCTCTACGAATAGACAGAATTTAAATTGTACTACGAATCTGGTCGAATATCACCTTCAGTACAACATCACGTTTTCTGTTTCTCAAGCTGTGTTTTAAATTTCCAAAATTTAACCGAAATTTTTAACCAAGATCCGTGTCATCGCAAGCCGGGGATATAAGGGATATATATTCTCCCTGGTGGACAACGGGTGGAGCTTACAAGTATGAATATATAAGCTATATAACATTTCACAATAGAGTAAGCTGCAGAAAATGCGCAAGCGGGTTCATAAACTTTCAGGTCCTTCTAGTTACAACTTGCCCCTTTATCTAAACAAAACAACCATCAATCATGCTTCCTGAATCACACATTGGTAAAAATTAAGCATAAATACAAGCCTCGCCACATTTGTTTTGGGATAGAAACAGTTTTGGAATAAAGTAAAAATTGCATTGCACTGGACCGTTAATTTGTCACAAACGCAAAGCAGTCCAGCAGAGATAATATATCTTTTTTCGAGAAAACCGGAGATAATATATATTGGATGGGTGGAACTCTATCCGATCAGTCCAACAGTCTAACCTTGCTTCCAACTGACCCAGCTGCTTCAGAGTTCACCCAAATTCACACCTGCTTCAGAGTTCACCCAAATTTACACCTGAAAGATCCCATCTCTTCTTTACTGGACTGAGCAGAGAGCATGTAGTAGGCTTGTCCACATACATGCTGAAAGAGATGCTCCTGCTTTTACTCGACTTTTTATTTGTTCAGGCTGCCTCAGCTTGTGACACAAGGAAAGCTTCAGGCTAGGACAAAATAAATTTGTTGCCGCAGCAAATCAGTCCCAAGAGATGTACTGGAAGAAACTATACCTGGCCTATTTCTGATTCTGTGTACAACTACGTAACGGAAAGATATATTAAGAGAGTATGTGTGTCAATATGACTTATGACATGATGATGGAAAAGATAGCAGTGTGATGCTTTCTTATCAACCGAATGATGTAAAAAACATACCAGAAATCACAAATCAGATTATCAGTTTCATCCCAGATTACCAACACCAAATCAACATGCAACTAACATACATACTAACAGACATCCACTACTTAGTTACGACAAGAACACCATGTCAGGTCTTGTCAGCCTAAAACGTAGAGTGAAGAAATGGTGCGCCATACACAGTTACCCGTTTTCCTGCCCATTCTTGGTTCATGTAAATCTTAATCTATTAGGCATTTCTTCTCTGCAGGCTTCTGCATAGTCCTCAACAAGGTGCGGTACAGCTTCCTTGTAAGGGTGTATGTACTTCTCCATGAATACCTTCTCAGTCACCATGACTGCGGAATAGTAGTCTCGGACTTGATGCAGCAATCCTGTTACCTTAAGAAACTTAAATACATAGTACCTTGGCCTGAGCCGGCCCTCCAAGCTATAAGAGAGTATTGACGGCCGATTATCAATGTAGGCTGGTTCCAACCCCACCTCCGAGATGAGGAATTCTGAGTTGCACTGAAGATTATCCTTAGACCTCATCATCAAACAAGGAAGCTTAGAAAGAGCAATGCCCACCTCGGCATCCGACCACCTTAATGTGTTCTTTAAGTACTCCACTTTGGGGGCGACCTTCTCCTCGCCGAGGAACACAACAACGCGCAGCGCATGCCTGAACATCACAGACCCACGGGGCACACCAAGACCTTCGGCGCATGCCACCATCGCCTGGACTTGCTCCAGATTGGTGGTGAGCCGCGGATGCCTGTACATCCCTGACCGACGGGGTACATGTGAACCTTCGTCACATGTGTAACGTCTCGGGATTTTTTCCCCAATTAGTTTTTGTTTGTTTTTCCTTTTTGCATCATCATGGCATCATGCATCTTGTTATCACCTTGCATGTTTTGCTAAAGAACTAAAAATATTATTTTTGCAAGCCCTATTTTGTTTTGCAAATAATAAATCTTTCTCCCTCTCTTTCTATTTTAATAAACCCAAAATAATATTTGGTAATAATTGCAAAAAACTATTTCAAATCAAAATTAAAGTTTTTTTAAATTAATTTGTTAAAGTCTTGCCTCTCTTTTTCCCTCTCTTCCCTAATTTCTTTTTCCCTCTTGTCTATATCTTTAACAAATAAAAGATAGGGAAGAGAGGGAAAAAGAGAGGCAAGACTTTTACAAATTAATTTAAAAAAACTTTAATTTTGATTTGAAATAGTTTTTTGCAATTATTACCAAATATTATTTTGGGTTTATTAAAACTAGTAATTCCGCATGTGCAATGCACGTGTAATTTCAGAAATTTCTTCGTTGATCCTAGCAGGTAAATATGAAATAAATTGGTGTGAATGTCTAATAATACACTAATATTAAAAAGTCAACAAATGCTGGTATTACTTAATGGAGAAACTTCATTCACAATTTTCAAGATCAAAGAAGGAAAGTAAAATAAACACATAGCCAAATGAATGTGGTTGGGGATGCCACATTCTTTTATACATACTTCAAAACCGTTGTAAATAAGCCCATTCTCATGGGGAAATAAGATTTCATCGCAAAACTTAAGTCAACAAAGCAAATAGGTAGGACCATATAATTAGTTGTCATATATATAATATAGGACTAAAGTTTCCCTGACTTCAAATACAAGAGAATGATGTTGTGGTACTTGCAAAGTCTTCATTATGACAGGAATACAACGTTGAAGCATGTAGTCTGCCATGTTCCCATCGCACCCATTCCCTGGCAAGACACCATGGGAAAATAGAGCTTGCAAGTTCCTCATAATACATCTCAGATCGTTGGCACGTATCTGTTACATCGGCTATATGTTGCCTTCCAAGCTTCTCGTACTTGTTTCGTGTCAAACCGAATTAAATATTTATGCACTGGAATATCAAAAAAAAAATCCCATATAGAAATTCATTTGAAAACTGTAGTATCTGAGAAGAACAAATAGGAGCGGTAGAACCCTACTGGATTTATTAGTGAAGTGGGGTTTCGGTTCATAAAGTGTCTACTGTTGTAGTCTTGTAGATAGAATAAACATTTCTCCAAGGGAGTCGAAAAAGAAACCATACCTTAATGCACCAGATCTAGGAGATATCCATCCTAATAAAGGGTGAAATAAAAATTAAATAGAACACACTGATTATTTCTCAATCGTGTTTCCAGTTCCTTCTGTATATGAGCAAGCCAGCAAGCATGATCCAGTACCACTGACTGCAAAGAAAACAAATGTCCTCATAACCCATATAGTCAGATAGATATGTACTAGATTGTTATATAAGAAAAAAATTGGCTAGCATGATAATATATTATCTAAGTCGCATACATGGCACAAAATTACATCTGCAGCGCTTCTACAAATGGCTAGCCATGTTCAAAGTGGATTGGCTACCCAAAAAGTTTGAGCAGGTATTCACCTACGTTTGTCAATTTTCTACAGGTCACATCCTTGATTCCTTGTGATACATAAATCGTATCTAAAATGAAAAAGAATTTTCCCCGAGCACACCAAATAGAACCAAAAACAACAACGCCAAATAAACATAGATGGAGTGATTGTAACGTAGATCAGCACTGCTGTTTTATTTGGTTCAGACAAAACTGAAATAAGCCAATACCGTCAGACCATGTCGTCAGGAAGCAGGAAGACGTTGAGGGCTGGGGACATGTCGTCGAGGGCGGCGGCAGCGAGAAGGCTTGCGTGCAGTCGGCGGAAGGGCGTCGTTTTTTGCTTGCAGCCATATCAATTGCATCTGGATCAGAACAACAAATCATTAACATATAAATCAGGAATATATGGTCCATCAATATAGTAGGCCACGAAGGTTAAGATAATACCATTAATAGGTCTGTTGGGTACAGTGCTCAAAGGAGTACGTTGAACTGATGGTACTGAAGAAGAATTTGTTTGAGATACTTGCTGAGAGTTAACACTAATCATAGCTGCCGCCTTTTTTTGCTGACATGCTACACGCTGTTTCTCGAGGTACTCCTCTCTCTTCTCATCGGAGAGTCGTGAATACCAGTTCTGTTTTTTTTCTTGGAGATTTCCACTTGTGGGATTAGCATCCCTCTCTGCTGGCGTGTTTGTTAGATCTTTAAACGGGTAATGCGCCCCTGATGCAAACGTAGATGCAGCTGGTTGAAGTTTCTTCATGTGTGCAACAACTGTGATGAAAAAAGCCAAATGTAAAACCATGAGGAAAGATTATAGCCATTCAATAAGTATAGAAGGAAGAAATAATCATGTGGAGATTCATGGTAACTGGTTTGTCCAAACTCAAATTTGCTTCAGCCTTTATATTCATGCCTTATTCATGTGCTAGAGGCTAGTCTGTCATTTGTTTGTGGGTTCAAATGCCTATTAAAAATTGATGAGTAACCTGTCATAGACAGAAAGCAACTGGTACCTTTTATGAAGAAGAATTGTATCAGATAAATAATTACGTAGATAGCAATGCCTAGAGCAAAAAAGAGAAAAGAGGGAGCATGTACATTGAACAGATGAATGTTTACAATGTTTACAATAGTTAACACTTGACACAACCATGAATCGTGCAAGTAGTACATTCACCACATCTAGGAAACGTAATAGCTATTTGTTTATGATGCGAAACTGAATTTCTACGAACCAAAAAGGCGGCAGCATTTAAGAAAAAGAAGAATATAACCGTGAACGGATAGGTCTAGGAGTATCAGTTTCATGAAAGGCATCATACCGTCGGACCTTCCAATCACAGATTTTTTACAAGGTGACAAACTTCTAGCATCGCTTACACTGAACAAATTTTAACCCAGCAGCTCGTTGCGAACCCATTCGAATAGGACGAACCTGAAGAGAGTGCAGCTGTTGCAGGCAAGCCTGAAGAGAGTGCAGCTGTTGCAGGGGAAGTTCAGGGCGGCGGTGCCTAGGGCCGGACGTGCAGTCCGTCGCAGTGGACGGACCACCAGCGGCTCTTTGGCGGTAGAGCGTCGAGGGCGGCCGGTCTGCTGGACGGCGAGGATTGCCGGACTGCGTCCTTAGGGCGTCGAGAGCGGGAAGAATGCGACGGTTGCCGGATTGCGGTTGCAGAGCGGCGAAGACAGCTCGGCAAATTGCAGGTTGCCGGAGACTGCAGATCCCCGCCTCGCTTGAGACCTGCGTGTAGGGCGCCACCTCTATTGTGGCCGGCGTGCAGGCCGCCGCCTCTATTGTGGCCGGCGTGAAGGGCGCCGCCTCGATTGGGACTGGCGTGAAGGGCGCCGCCGTTCAGTGCAGCGGGGCGACGGCGGCGGCTGGTAGAGGGCGGAAGGTCTTCCCCGGAGGCCGCGTGTCGGCTGTGGCGGAATCTCTTCCCCGGCGGTAGGAGTTCCGCGGTGATGGTAATTGGGGATGGCTATTTGCGATGGGTGTTTGAACTGACAGTTTTGTTAAATGCGTTTGTCAATCACCGGTGCATTTTGGGGCGTTGGATTTTTTGGGTGTACGGCTAAGATCGTCTAGATCTGCCTGACTCGCTCTTTTAATATTAGTGGAGATAGAAAGAGAGGGAGAAAGATTTCTTATTTGCAAAACAAAATAGGGCTTGCAAAAATAATATTTTTAGTTCTTTAGCAAAACATGCAAGGTGATAACAAGATGCATGATGCCATGATGATGCAAAAAGAAAAAACAAACAAAAACTAATTGGAGAAAAAATCCCGGGACGTTACAACATGCCACCAATGCCTGGACACCTTCCAATCTGGCGGTGAGCAACCATGGGTAAGACTTGCACAACTCGGCAATATCGCAAGCACCTAGCCCGCACTCCCTCAGAAACACAACATTGGGCCTGACCACCTTCTCAAGGCTGCGTACGAGGATATTGGTGTTGCACCTGAGCACCGGGAGAAGGTTGTCGTAGGAGCCGAAGAGGCACAGGCAGTACTGTAGATTGGAGACGACGGATCTATGCCGGATGCTGGCAGGATGGAGCGAAACGAGGCACACGATCTCGGAATGCGACAGGATGAGGCGAGTGAGCCCGACGAGGGTGGGGGTCAGGGTTTTCTCGACGCTCGCGCAGAATAGCTGCGGGTCTTGGCAACGGTGGCGGCGACGTCAGCGCTGGAGAGGCCGAGGCCGGCGAGGAAGGCGAGTACAGCGTCGGGCTTGGAGGGGGACTTGAGGTGCGAGAGCTTCGCCGAGGCCTTGAGAGCCTGGGCTCACGTGAGGCCGCAGGTGTCGACGAGGTACTCCTCGACGGCGAAGCTAGGGTTTGGGGAAATGGCGGGCGCGGCCGCGGAGAGGAGGCGGTGGAGTGGGGAGATCATGGTCACAAGTTGCTCGAAGTTGTATACATTCGTGTGTGCTTGCGACCGTTAGCCCAGCCGATCATGGTCACAAGTGTTACCTACATAAAAATTCACTAGTCGGTTACGGAACACTCACACCCATAAAGTATCTTTCCATCGCGGAGGAACAAATCCCTGTTTTGTATCATTAAGTCCAATACATGTTTTCTAGAATACCCAGAAGCCGCCGTTATGATCATCCTATTACGTTATGACGTTACACAGAACCAAAGTACTACTTCCACCATGCATGGACATAACAGCCTCATGGTCGAAGGATATGTATGTACGTTAACCTTTTTTTGATATTACTAACAACACTGTGACGATAAGATCTCGTAGTATATCAATTAGTTGGGTCTGTCCAGCCCCATTGTTCTGCCAATAATGTGCTTCCATTGTTGCTGACAACCTTTTTCCCATGACCAGGAAAACATGTTCATCATGCAACCAATGAGCTAGTCTTAGAGGCAATACTAGGGCACTACTGGGTGTTCATATTCCCACACGTGTGTATGTGTTTTCATCTGAATCTCTCATTCAAAAACCATAACAGTTATAGCACAGAAACAGAAACATTAATTATGAAACCGATATTAATAATAACATTTATTCTTACCTCTTGGGCATATCTTTTTCATATATGGGTGCTTCTTTACCCAACCTGATTTGGAAGTTGAAACTAAACCTAATTTTCTTAATCTAATTCAGCAGAATCAATTTGGAGGATCAACTGCAGACGACTCAGATTTGAATGTGCAGACATTTACTAAATTATGCAATATGATACGAATTAGAGACATCGACCCCAACGATGTTAAGCTCCATCTATGTTCCTTTTATTTAAGAGAAAAAGCTGAGAAATGACTGCTCGCCTTACCCAAGGGCACCATTATCTCGTGGGATAATTGCTGCAATATATTTAGGAAAAAATTCTTTCCCTCGCGAAAACAATGCAGTTGTGTTCTAACATTGTGTGGTTCAAGAAAGAAAATTGTGAGACACTAGCACTCGCACGGGAGGGGATAAAAGAAGAAATTATAGATTTTCTGAATCACGAAATGGAGGAGTGTCTTAGCCTCCATCTATTTTATAATTCTCTATATCCTTTGTCCAAATTAATGCTTGACACAGTTGCAGAAGGAACATTTATGGGAAAGAATGTCGCTATGCCAAGAAACTACTTAACGACATGAAAAAAAAAGCCCAATGGCATGTGGAAAGATTCTCGTCAAGAAAGGTAAATTCATTAATGAAGAAAGAATTGAAGAATTATCAGCTAAAATGGATGAACTTATTAATGCAATGAAAGGAAAAATATAATTCATATCAATATCGTAGTTGAAGCTAAAATTGAAGAACTTGATTTCATTGCTAGAAACAGTTATAACCCTTCATGAAGAGGACAAAATTATAATTCCAATTTTCAAAAGCCATACAGTTACTCTGCAAGAGTTACAAATAAGCATAGCAACAACAATGGAGCCAGCAGCAGGAATTGACAAACTTAGAGGAAACTCTAAAATCTTTTGTAGGAGCAAACTGAGCAAAACAATTCTTTTATTGAAATAATTTAACCTCATGATTCTAACCTTGGTCAAATGACCAATGCTTCTATCAAGAACAATGTGCAGGTTGCTGAGTCTCAAATCACTAAAATATCGAGAGCCAAACTCACATTCTTACTAAGTTCGTAGGAAAACCGGAGCTAAATCCGGTAGAAAGCTTAAACATGTGGAGGAGAATAGGGGACAACGAGTCACCCTGTTTAAGCCTTTTTTCCAGCAAAAAATGCAATTCATATCATTTATTCGGACACAAAGAGAGCTATTAATCGGAATAGATTTGACCCAATTTCTCCACATATGAGCAAAAAACCCTAGATTTTAGCATACCATCAAGAAAATTCCAATCCATTCTATCACATGCTTTCTCATAGTCTAATTTAAAGACTAAACCACTTATTTTCTTAGAGTGCGCCTTATGAATCATTTCATGAGCAACAACTACATTCTCAAGAATAAAACTGCACTTTATAAAGCAGTCTGATTTTATAGAAATAATTCTATGATCATGGTGATTAGAGCTTTTGTAATAATTTTAAGACTGCAATTACCTAGACTCTAATTCTTTTTCATTACCAAGGCAAGATGATGCGCTTACTTTTTCAAAAACTAAAGGTGATGCTCTCACAGCAATTCATAAGTGCTTTGTACTCCGTGAGATCAAATCGCATGGGAAAAGAAGGTGTCGAAGGGACCAAAAATGGAAAGCAAAAGAGAAAAAGAGCCTGAGCACCTCCTCCTTACTTGCTTGAACAATCCAACGGGTTGGATTCGGAGCGTCGAATCGAGTTAACACAAACTACACGGAAGACAAGAGATGCATGATTCGATTCGTTGCTCCGATGCTCGCCACATTGTTCCATACACGATTTGTGCTAAATTGTTCTCTGTCAGGCAGTGGCTGTAATGTAAGGTGATAGCACTAACCCTGAAGCATCAGACCATCTGATGCTGGCATTCCGAAATAAACCAACCAACTTTCCGATCGATGCATGTTGAAAGGGAAACGAAAATAGGAAGTTAAAAATGCTTTGCCTTGGCGCTGTGCTGGATGTGTATCAGCACAGAGCTGCTTCCTCAGGCTTTAAAATGGCAAGACCTTGTTAACTGAAGACCCTGCTGGAATTACCAATTAGTAATGCAGAACTGTCGTTGCGCATAGATTAGGGCCATATGCTAGCCCTTCTGTCAGACGACTAACTAGTCACTGGGTTCTACTTTTCAATAACGAAATGAACATAGCTAGCACAAACGAAAATTTGGAGATTTTTGCTGCCACGGCTAACAAAGCCTGAATGGATCTGGTGCTTTGCTTGCAGATTTCAGAGAGCAGAAGCTTCAGGTCAGGGAATATTCTTAGCTGAAACAACAAGACTGACATAAGCTGTTGGCAGCAAGCTTTCGAGCATCTGCATAAATGTCAGGTGCAAGCAATAAAATTCCAACCACAGCAGAACTCAGAGCCATCAGGTATATAAAGGGCCACGTAAAATGTAGACACTCCCCGTGCAGCTCGTTGCATATTTTTTGTGCGCCGCGCCGGTCTGCAATGGCCGCGCCCGGCGCGGAGGCGGCCGGCGGCCCGACAGAAGCACCTCCACCGCCACAAAAATCTGACACGGCCGTCGGCGACGCGACAACCCCTCCACCATTGCAAACAGACACGGCCGACCCAAGCACGCCGGGCTCAACACCCACTCCGCCGCCGCAAAGTCAACCAGCAGCGACAGGCGCTGCCAGCCCGCCGACACAGCGGCAAACTGGAACAGGAGAGATGGCTGACACGTCTCAGCTAACACGGACACCGTCGCAGGAGAAGAGGGTGGCCGCCGGCGCGGACAACCACCCCCCTGCGCCTGCACCTCCGCCGCAGGAGACTGCCAACGACGGGAACGAGTCGAAAGAGACTGCAGCCATGGAAAACCGCGCCAAGTAGAGGAGGAGCAGAAGACGGGCCCAAGTCGCTGGCCCCGCGTACGGTCGCCCGTACTGTTCCTTCTCTCACTCTTCCGCCTGCGCCTTAGCAAGCAGGGCCAGCTGATAAAGAAGCCGACGGAAGACGACGACGTCCCTCAGAAAGCGGCGACAGAGAAGGACGACGAAGGCGAAGGGAGCAAGCGCCGTCACGATGAATCGGAGGCTTCAATGTCAGCGTCGGCGCCGCCCATTAAACCGCACCAAACCAAGCGCCGCGAGGAAGGTGACGCCGCCAACCCCTCTCAGATGAAAAGAAAGCTTCAAAATTCGTGGAGGCTCGTGAAGAGCACCATGTCGTGGTACCGCCGGCACCGCTCCCCGGAGGATGTTGAGAACCCCGAGGAAGAGGCGGTGGCGGAGAAGGAGAAATTGGCAGAGACCAAGCCATCGACGTCACCGCCGGACGAGGAGGAGGACAAAATGGATCAGAAGAAGCCGAACCCGCGTTGGGCGGAATGGGCGGACAAGTGTCTCGAGCGGATCCTCGAGGATGCTTGCATGATGCTGCTGGGGGTGGCCGAGTTGGGAACGCCCTCGACGACAAGCAGCAGGAGTGCCTCCTCACCTTCTCCGTCTTCCCGCTCGGCTCCGAGGTGAAGAAGCAGGCCGTGACATACTGGTGGTCCACGCGGCTCCAACGTCCGCCGGAGAAGGCAGACGAAATCTTCTCGATGCTCTCCGGCGGCGGCTTCCTCGAGCCGATCAAGAATCGCTGCGGGGGGGTGATCCACGGCTGCCGGGTGAACCCGCTGGTACACTGGATGGTGAAGCACATGGCGAGGGAGAAGGGCTTGGCAGACCTGGATGACTTCGGTAACCCGGCCAAGGATCAGCCCAAGTCCGAAATTCTCTGCCTCACGCCAGGCAACCGTGACCAGATGCAGAAGCTGCGTGACGACGATGACTCACCGGCCCGGATCAAGCCCAGTCCAACAAAGGTGCCTCGTGGCGGCACAGTCGAAGCTGGGGCCCCATCCCAGGTTAGTAGCATATATACTCCGGCAACGAAACACGTACGTTACGATAGCTCAATCTGACTCAAATATCAAACGGAACTGCAAAAATTCGGACGTCTGGTTTTTCAAAACTTTGATTCACTTTTTTTTTGTTTCAGCCGTATTTTCTAAAGTTTTAGTCAGTCTTGTTTTGCATTTGTTGTTTTAAAATTTTAACTTGCTTTTTTATGTTTTGTATTTGTTGCAATCATTTTTTATGCAACGCACATTTCTTTTGCACAATTACACTTTTCAAGGAGGGAAAGAAATAAGAACGAAACATGAGACTTTTCAATTAGGCCTTGTTTGGTACTAGACTATATTAGGAGATTGGTGGGGATTATCCCGGTCAAACCGTGAATCGCCACATATCACAAAACATTGTTTGGTTCTAGTGTATTGGGCAGGTATTATCCCCACATTTCCTCACAAATCCCAAACTCTAGTGCATTTTTCTCAATACTCAATCCACTACCCCTACCTAGTGGATTGGATCCCAATCCCCTAAGGATTGGGTAAATTTGGGGTTTCACCAATCCACTAGAGGATTATCTCCACCAATCGCCTAAAATACTCTAGTACCAAACAAGACCTTAACGAGTTAGTCAGTCCCATCCCATAAGCGAGGTTCTAATTTTAGCCGTGGGTTGAGAAATGCCACATGAACATGACTTAAAGCATCTCTACCTGTAACAGTAGCCGTTTTGGTGGGCGCTGGATACTTGTGGGCTCGCATTGGACATCTTTCTCCAACAGTGCCTCCAAAAAAAAATTATAGACACAATATAAAATAAGTGAACCAATTTCATTAAAATTTCTTGATATTTTACAACGGATTTGATCAAAATTTAAACTAACCTTTAAAACTATCCTCACCATAACGTAATCCGTGTCGTCAGATACCTTCCGGTCTCCGGATGCCTGCCCACCATTGTAGCATTTGTGTGAGCCCCGACATGTCATCAGGATTAGCAGGACGTCGGTATGGTAGAAGAGTCGGTGACTGCGGCATGCTCTCCGACTCATGCATGGCATGCTAGATGTCCGACGTGTTCGTCGGGTCGTCGGGATCGCGCAAAGGGGAGGGTACGCCGTAACTTGCCGACAGCTCCGATTGCTTCGTCTTGAGCGCGCAGAAGGCCACCTCGTCCCATGGTGGCAAGCGCGGCACTGGCTTGGGCATGTGGAAGACCACCCCGCCCCGTCCCGCGGTGGTAAGGCGCCTTCGATCGGCTTGGGGCGCTCAAGGACGACGCGGTGCGGCGGTGAACGTCTCCACCGTGCGGCGACTGCCATTGCCCGAATCTCTTTCGCTCGTCGCCATTTTGTCGAACCGGCGGGTAGGGGACTTATATGTCGCAAGGGTGGCGGCCATCTCTCTTCATTAAAGTGGGCGTCCCACCACTTGCTATTGGAGGCGTAGCGAAGGTTGGCCATGTACTTCACCGACGGCAGTGGCCAACGCCGGTTGTCCTCCTTGTCGCGGGCGCGACCGATGAGGGTCGGCGTCACGAGAACGCAGCCCAAGCTCAGATACCATCCTTTTGGCGCCCAATGCAATGGTCCGACGGCACAAAAATTTCTAGGTCAGCGAGCTCCCTCGCCTCGACGACTGTGAGGCTCCGCTTCCAGCTGTTCGAGCCACCGGCTTCATTGTTGTGCGCCGTGGCATTGGAGTCGAGGTGGCCGGCCGGCGTGGAGGGAGAGGCGTGGAGGGCAGAATGGTCAATGAAGCTCATCGGGGAGGGTGAATAAAGGGTGTAACTACGGTAGGTGGGGTGGTCATAGCTTCGGTTTAATACCAGCGACGATGCGTTGGGAAGCAACACAACCTCTGACCGGTAAGGTGGGTGGGCACCATTAATCAACGCTGACTGTGCCAATGATAGGGTAAGCCCGCCTGTCAAAGTCCTCCGTGGTGGGCATGCCAGGCACCCGTGAGACGGCCCCAAAGGTTGGGGTGATGATAGACCGTTTTTGTGTGCCGTCCGGACTGATGAGGGGCGCCGCTGGATATGCTCTTATGCCTAGGGTGCGACCATATGCACATTAGAACTATAACTATAGTTGACATCTCTAAATAAAAAAGAACAAAGGCGTTAGTTGCTAATTGCATGTATGCACTAATGACCGTCAAGATTCATTCTAAATTAAAATTTGCTAATGTTGTAGCTCTCAAACCATAAATCTATTTTACGATGTGTGTGTTAAATGTCACCTTTATTTTGATGAGAACTTGAAAACTAGACTCATGTTGGTTGGTAGGTTTCAATGACTTTTTATTCCTTTGAAAGTTACAACTATGATTTGTGAAATTGCCATGGTATTGGTACTAATATATTTTATTGTAACTTGTACAAAATAAATTAACAACTAATGCTTTACTAGCCTGGTAACAAAAATAGTCAAAAAATATTGTTGAATCATACTCATACGGGATCTAGTGTTTTGAAACATTCGTCAATACAAGACAATGATGAAACATACTGCGACATGCGTAGATGGTTAGGCTATTTTCTTTTGAAAATCAACTTTTAAACGGGCCGCGCCAACACACTGACCGAGAGCTACCTCACCGTGCTTTATCGATGTCAAAATCATGGTCATACTTTTTCGCATTAGCATAAATTTATTAATCAACATAAATAATTTTTTCAACAAAGGTGGAAGCCCGGCCTCGACATGGCTTGACGCACATCACCATATATTATCCATTCTTCAAAAGCACTAGGCAATGGTGTCAAACAAAGTCGAAAAAAAACCCTGATGCCTTGTGACAGTAACTCCACAAGACTATTAGAACCCATATGACAAGTGACCGAAAAAAAATACAAAAATTGTAGGCAAAGCGTTCAAAAGGATTTGTCGCCCACTGATGATGATGCGTCCAACCATGGGTTAGATCTCGGGATTTTCATCCTCAAATCCGAGCTTTGAGCCACCACCTTAAGAAAGGGCACGACACCGCCGAAAGCTGCTGCATGTCATACCCGCTCTATAGGCCTGTCAGCCCAATCAACCTGGCCGCATCAGCGTCGAGACCGCCAACGGGCCAGCGCCGACTGTCCTCGTAGTCGCGACAGCCTGGCCACCTCCGCGAAAGATCCTGAGGCCTCTGTCCCGGCGTTCGTGCTCCGCCAAACGCCTCCGCCGTATAGGGCTGACAGCCGCGCTCCGTCCAGAGGCCTCCCGCCGCGAGAAGATACGAGACCCACCCACCGCCATCTGCCTGCCGGGTCGCTACCAAGTTGTGAAACTTATAGCATGCTGAAGTCACTAGCCAATCATTCATCCATACCAAATGTCATGGTTAAGTCATCAGCTAATTTTTACACACCACAAAAAAAGATAGTAGCCAGCAATCCTCTAGTTAAGTCATTCTGGAAGCCTCTGTTTGAAAATATATATCCACTGAGGAAACACAAGTATAAGTGAGTTTATAGCATGTTATGCATGCAACCGATCTGTGTGTTATATTTAATGTTTTCTTGGTATGTTGAGACAGCGAGTAGTGACAAATAGTATAGTGAAACAAAATGAGTATATCTTACTTTTTTCCTTGATTTGAAGAGGGAAAGAACATGGATCCATACTCAGTTTTGCCGTGATTCATAATCATCTTAAGCTACAATAATAATGGTACCTTTATAATGTATATTAGTACTATTACCTTTTGTGCTATATATGGTCAAATTTTTTTTTGTGTTAAAGCTAGTACGTACTGCTATTTTGTTTGAACTTTGCACTGATTAACGCATCCATCTCTCTCTCTCTCTCTCGATATGTCGTAGGATCAACAAGATAAGACCAGAGTCGATGGTGAGATACCCGAGTTTTGCCTAGATAAGAAGAAAGTCATCCTCAACATAAGCGCGCACGTGTACCGACTTCCGAAGCCCCTTCTTATCAAGCTCGCCGACCAACTGGAGGTGCTGCAGCTGGGCCGGTGGGGGAATTCCGACGACGAGACATACATGGAAGTAGAGGCTCTGGAGTCCCTGAGCGCCATCGGAAAGCTCAAGAACCTCCGTTACCTCAGCCTGCGCGGCCTGTCCCGGCTGACGGAGCTCCCGATGGAGGTCCGACGGCTCCGGCGGCTGGCCATCCTAGACGCGCGCGGGTGCCAGAGCTTGGTAAGCGTGCCGTCCGCGACGGTGCAGAGACTCAAGGGGCTAACCCACCTGGATCTCACCGAGTGCTATATGCTAGAGCACATCGGCCGGGGGGTCAGCGCCCTCTCGGAGCTAAGGGTGTTCAAGGGCTTCGTTTTCGGCGTCGGGAAGCGGAGGCGCGACGCGTGCAGGCTGCAACACCTCGCCAAGCTAAAGAAGCTCCGGAAGCTCAACGTCAACGTCACCACCGACGCCAACGTGGACAAGAAGGAGATGGCGCAGCTCGGAGAGCTCGCCAGCCTCCTGAAGCTGACGGTGACGTGGGGCGAGCTGCCGAGCGTGCTTCTGGACGATAGCCATAAGAAAGGACTAGATGAACTGATCGCGAGGTGGACCGGCCTCGTGCTACCGCCGGGGCTCGAGAAGCTGGACGTACGGTGCTACCCCGAACGCGAGCTGCCAGTGGAGAGGTGGCTCAATGGTCAGAGGAATCTCAAGAAGCTCTATGTGAGAGGCGGGGAGGTGGAGAAACTCGACATTCCCATCGATAACAAGATCCAGACCCTGCGCCTGAGGTACCTCAACCAGTTCGGCATGAAATGGACCAATGGGCTGTTCCCTATGTTGAACAGGAACAGCATTCTGTGTGTGGAGGTTGTGGATAAGGACCTAAAGGTGATGAGGAATCAAACCAAGGGCAAGGGTGATGACAAGGTGAAGGATGAGCACAAGGAGAGGAAGAAGGTGAAGGAGGAACAAGAGGTCATTCCAATTAAGAAGCGGATGGAGATACCAGAGTCCACCATCGATGAGAATGGGGTGTGGGTGAAGGATCCCAAGGAAGAAGACGAAGCTGCTGGTACGAGTACGCCACAGGATGTCCCAAAAGCAGAAGCTGCTACCGGCGCTGCTGCAGGCAAGGCCGAAAAAGGCGTTGACGGCAAAGGGCAAACAGGTTCGTCTAAAATGTGTTGTGCCTTAGTTGCTACTAGCCTACTACTAAGAAAAGCAAGTTTTCCGCAAACCCCATATATATTGCACGGGAAGCGTAAATGTGTCCAAAACATTATGACAAAATAACAATCTCACTAGTCACTACTACTCACTTGCTTAATTTTGTAGAAGTCAAAGGGAAGCAAAGCAGCCTCAAAGGTACCGAAGGAGAAAATGAGCCACCTGCAGAGGAAGATAGAGGAGATACTAGTGAGAGAAAGGAAGTTGACGGTGGAGACAAGTACCATGAGACTGTTAAGGAAGAGAAGCAAGAGAAAGATCACATGGCGAAGGCAATAGAGGAAGAACACGATATCATTAAGAAAGATGCAAAAAAACATGAGTCTACCGTAGATAAGAATAAGATGCAGGAGAGGGATGAGAAGGACCACAAAGGGGATATGGAGAAGCAAGCATCCCCTACACTTGCCGTCGATCAAACCGTTGCTCCGGCAAGTCGAGCCGTCATCGATCAGACGGATACAAACAAAATAAGTGGTACATTACGAACTTGCCATCTTCCCATATATATGAAACATTGTACTATTTTTTTTGTCAACCCCATATAGCGCGCATGCGAATTGTACAAATCTCCAAAAATTATAGAAAGAAGTATCAAGAGTGCATGTTTTGTAGAAATCAAAGAAGAGAGCCAAGACAGAACGGGAGGTGCCATAGGGCAAGATGAGCCACCTACCAAGGAAGACAAAGGAGACCCCGACGCGTACAGGACGACGTTTGACGGCAGCAATGCCGATGAACCACAAGCAGGTATGCATTCTCGAAAGAGGTCGACACTGGTAAGCGCTTATTAAGGCTCTCTAAATCTGACAGTAGCGCTTTCTTCCGCAGAAGGTGAAGGCGAAGGCAAAGACAAAGAACGGGAAGGCGATAGCAAAGTGTTCGACATGGTCGACGAGCAACCTACTGCCGACAAAGACGGGGAAGCGGCGATACAAGCGCAGCCGATGTGACGAGCCTGCTATCGCCACAACTGGGTCAGGATCCCTGTTTCGGTCTCTGAACATCGCAGCAACAACTGCAATCTTCTTCAGTTAACAGGAAGGTCTACAGGACGGCTACTGCAAGAATCAACGGCCGAGATGGAAGGATACCGGTTCGCCAGCCTTGGACGGCTGTCCTCGTCTCACCGTTTAGTCAGTTAATCATGTTTATCAGTTAACTATGTCTGTAACTGTAAGCTCGATTAGCGTAATCACCGAACTAAAGCTTGGGCACACCACTTCGATATAAAGGGGCGTGCGACGGAGGATGGGAGGCAAGCTAATAAAACCCTAAATTTATCCAGGCCTATTTTTCCTTTCGTTCTTCCTTATCTGTAGTGTAAAATAGATCTGTGCACCGAGCTCATCTTCCCCCCTTCTAACGATCGGACGTCATGATCCCTGGATCCTGACATTCTGGTATCAGAACCAAGCCTCGATCTGCTCTCTATCCCATCCCACCCACCCGGTTGTTTCAATCGAGATTCAGGTTGCCCGAACACATCGTTTCGGTTGTAAAACCCCTGTAATTTTCTTGATCCGACGATGTCGCTCTGATGGCGCCCATTAGCCGCTCTCGTTCCCAGTATCGCGAACGCGCGCTCCTGGCACAGGAAACCGAAAACGCTGCCGCGGCAGCAGACCTCGCTTGTTTGATTGATGATTGCACGAATTGTTCATTCAGATTTATTTGCATGATTTCTAGCGTGTGTCCTCGTCACATGGTCTGTTTTTCACTTTTGGGATTGATTCCTATTAGCATCTAGATGTTACTTTACTGATATGTTTCTTATTCAATCCATCTTGGTTACCTTAAAGTTTCATGTTATTATCCTAGGTCATGGGTTTGTGTTCACCATTGTCGGCAGCAACACTGCTCTTCCCAGCATCGGCGTCCACGCTGGTGGACTGCCATCACTAGCAAGCGAGTAAGCAAGCAATAGTCAGTAAGTATCTTCTCTATTTCTCATGTGTAATTGATAAATGACAATGCGTGTTGCACCTTGTAGGCTTGTAGCACTTCTATGTGTTAGTGAGGCATTTTAGTCTTTTTGGCCGATGCAACAGCTGGTCATGAGTTCTTCCTTCTACTGTAGCCATTTGTTGATGCTCTATTAATGTGGTGGTTAATCTGCTGATTCCTCACACAAATAAAACAAGTAGCTGATCTGCTAGCCTCAAATGTGAAATCATCTTGATGCATTTATAATTCTGTTCCACTTCTGGCCTCACATGTAGAAGTATCAACTTGTAGAATCTCGTTGTGCATGCAGGTGATGGCCGAGCATTGTTGGACCAGCTGGGGAGAGGTGCATGCGACGGCGGCGGCAGCAGCAGCAAGGGAGAAGTGTTGATGGATGTTGCCGGCCGGTGGGACGTGCTTGGTGAACTGAGATGTGCTTTTCTGGTCTTGGTAACTTGAGGTGAGATGTGCATGTGTAGGCGAATCCTGATGCTAGCTAGCCGATGTCTGCTGTTATCTGAATGTTTGGAACTGCTGCATTTATTGGCAGCGGATGGAATGATCATCTTCACCCGTGTACGTGTTATAATAGGAGGAGCCTGCCGAAGCAAAAGACCAATTGCATGCCTAAGGGGATGCCGTGTCCGTGGATGCGCACACGACTGGCGACCAACATGGGAAGAGGAGGGCGTCTAGGAAGCTCCAAGCCCCCGGATGGGCATGGATGAGAGCATTGCTGGTAGATAGCATGTTAGCCTTTCATCGGCTGCTTCCTTCCTCGCGGACCGGCTGCTTGGGCGCTAGCCCTGGCCTATTATGTAGCGCTAGATCTTCAGTTGACGTAATATTGGGCCAGAGCCGTGTATCGTCCAAATCAAAAGTAGTA
This sequence comes from Poa pratensis, assembly GCA_947311845.1. Classification (NCBI taxonomy): domain Eukaryota; kingdom Viridiplantae; phylum Streptophyta; class Magnoliopsida; order Poales; family Poaceae; genus Poa; species Poa pratensis. The sequence goes on along the minus strand of CAMZMU010000095.1, from coordinate 42,370,403 downwards.
TTAGTAGTGGCAATGCAATTGGTTGCTTTGAGATTTCTATACTCAGATGTCGCAGGTGTTGTGCTTTATGCACTTGTATAAATCTCAACTATTTGATGTGTGTGATATAAAAACGGAAATAGAAAGTTCTTGTTTCCCAGAATTTTCATTGTGAATGGTTTTGTCCGTCCAAGCGAGCTACAAGCTAGCTGGATTATATATCTTTTTTTGTCTACTGCTCCTCCATCCTTGAAGGCACTCACTGATGGATGTGACCATCTCACACCAGTAGCCCTGACTGTCGGATGGGCGTGCTGAAGCCGTACGTCGATTGATCATGTCCAGAAGAATACATGTTGCGGAGCATGTCTGCTGTGGCGCTGTCCACGGCGTGAAGCGTTGTACGCAAGCGGTGACGGCCATTGAGGAGAGGAATGTGGCCGTGCAAGTTTTTCGCCGATGACAGATCTCATGCATGGCCGAGCAAATCAGGGAACTTTCCTCCATGACAGGAATGAATTCACTACAGGAATGGTGCTATACGCCGACGGCCAGAAGCCATCGGCAAAGGCCAGAAAAACCGTCGGCGTAGGCTACGCCGACGGCAGACTTCGGCGTATGGCCCTCGGCGTTATACGGCGTCGGCTCAGGTCGTTTGGCCGTCGGCGTATAGAGTGCCGTCGGCGTAGGCTATGCCGACGCCGTCGGCATATATTTTTCAGTTTTTTCTAACTTTTCGAAAAAAATTGATATTTTTTTCAAAAAAATTTAACCTTTTTTTGAACTTTTTAAATCTATTTTATTTATATTTCAAAATTTCCCACTTAGCCAAATATTTTAATCTCTAATTACACACTTAATTATTGGTCAAAGTACTTACCCTGGTCAAACTTCCCATTCGATCACCCATCCTCGAATTGCTCGAGCCCAAGCACGCTTAACTTTTGAATTCCTTCCAGATTAACTGCCAAATGAGAATTTAGAACTTATTGATATTAATATCCTATCCATCATATTAACCACTCGGTTATGATGTTACACTTTTTCATTGTTTAAATTTTAAAAATTTGTATGAATAATTGACAATGATTATGTAATAGTATATTTTGAATAAATAACAATAAAATGAATTTTACTTTATTTTTCTTTTTACGTTTAACATGGAATAATTCATATCTTTAAATCCATAAATCGAAATTTGACAAATAAAATGTCTAAGTCGATAAGAAAAATGAGAGGAATTCAAATATGATATCCATATCATCTTGTGCATCACAGAAACGTCGATAGTTTTGAAAAATGTGACCCCTTTCAATGAATAGGCACGACAGCCATTTTGACAATTTTTTCAACAAAATAAAAGAAATTGATAAATTAATCAAAACATGAAATCTTTTGGCGTGGAGTCCTTTTATGTGTACCTGTTGCTAGCAAAAATGATAAACTTGAGTTTTGACAAATATTTCAAAAAAAAAATTCACAGGAAGGTCTATCATCTATAGACATGTATAGGTTTCGTGCCAAATAACCAAGTTATGGCCATCCTCGTGCCATAGTTTGTGATAATATGTCCATATTTGATACATAGGTGTGCCTTGGTTTGGCAAACATTGTTGCCAAAAAACAATTTCCAAATTATTTTTATAAATATCATTTTTTTATTTTTTAAGTGTTAAAAATAACTTTTTTTATGAAGCAAGTACCAAAAATATGTTGCAAAAAGGCACATATCTTATTGTCACAAAGAGTAGTACATATTTGATGGATAATCCCCAAGTATTTGGAATTTTCTCGATTTCTACCTAATTTTGCCTATTTAAATGACTTTATGTCGATTTTCCAAAATTAATTGAAATTTGAACTACAAGTGTGTGATAGTTTGGTCTAATTTTTTTACGAAAATTATTTTTAGGTACACACGTAATGACTTTATCACAGAAATATCGATAGTTTTGAAAAATGTGACCCCTTTCAATGAATAGCACGGCGGCCATTTTGACCATTTTTTCAAAAAACAAAATTACAAAAATACTCAAAAAAATGAAATCCTTTGACATAGAGACCTTTTATGTGTACTAGTTGCTAGCAAAAATGATAAACTTGAGTTTTGACAAACATTTCAAAAAAACCTTCACAACAAGGTCTATCATCTATAGACATGTATAGGTTTCGCGCCAAATAACCAAGTTATGGCCATCCTCGTGCCATAGTTTGTGATAATATGTCCATATTTGATACATAGGTGTGCCTTGGTTTGGCAAACATTGTTGCCAAAAAACAATTTCCAAATTATTTTTATAAATATCATTTTTTTATTTTTTTAAGTGTTAAAAATAACTTTTTTTATGAAGCAAGTACCAAAAATATGTTGCAAAAAGGCACATATCTTATTGTCACAAAGAGTAGTACATATTTAATGGATAATCCCCAAGTATTTGGAATTTTCTCGATTTCTACCTAATTTTGCCTATTTAAATGACTTTATGTCGATTTTCTAAAATTAATTGAAATTTGAACTACAAGTGTGTGATAGTTTGGTCTAATTTTTTTACGAAAATTATTTTTAGGTACACACGTAATGACTTTATCACAGAAATATCGATAGTTTTGAAAAATGTGACCCCTTTCAATGAATAGGCACGGCGGCCATTTTGACCATTTTTTCAAAAAAACAAAATTACAAAAATACTCAAAAAATGAAATCCTTTGACATAGAGACCTTTTATGTGTACTAGTTGCTAGCAAAAATGATAAACTTGAGTTTTGATAAACATTTCAAAAAAACCTTCACAACAAGGTTTATCATCTATAGACATGTATAGTTTTCGCGCCAAATGACCAAGTTATGGTCATCCCCGTGCCATAGTTTGTGATAATGTGTCCATATTTGACACATAGGTGTGTCTTGGTATGACAAACATTGTTGTCAAAAATAATTTCTAAAATATTTTTATAAATATAATTTTTCATTTTTAAGTGCCAAAAATGACTTTTAAATTAAGCAAGTACCGAAAGTAAGTTACAAAAAGTCATATGCATAGTGAAAAAGATGATATGGACGTCATATTTGGATTCCTCTAATTTTTCTAATCGATTTAGACATTTTACTTGTTAAATTTCGATTTACGGATTTAAAGATATGAATTATTCTATATTAAATGAGAAATAGAAAAAAAAACATAGCTATGCCGACGGCAAAGCCGTCGGCGTAGCTATATACATAAAAAGTAAATATTTAAAAAAATCCCAATATGACTCTACGCCGACGGCCTGCGCGAGATCTACGCCGACGGCAAAGTATACGTCGAGGTGGCCGTCGGTGTAGCGTCTCTACGCCGACGGCAATAGGTACGCTGAGGGCCACCAGGACGGGCTGGCCGCAGCGGGGTCTATGCCGACGGCCCCGACAAAAAGCCGTCGGCGTAGCCTCCGGCCGTCGGCGTATAGCGTCATTCCTGTAGTTTAATTGTATCTGGCGAAAGAATGCTTGATGATCATGGGGGCCGGTGTGATTCGTATAGTCATTAGTACTTAAGAATATGCATGATTTGTGTACCGGGATTGATGTCCTATAATTCCGGCCTGTCACTTACCTAGAATTTGTTGAATGAGATGGAGGATTTATGTAGCCAATTAGAATGACTTATTTACAGGGAGGCTCCAAGTCAAGCAATCCGATGCACCATACTATCTCAGCAGTCGATATATCCCAACAAGCGCAGCGGCAAGGACGCGTGAGAGAGATTGGAAATCGCCTTCTTTCCCGCCGTCTTTTCTCTCACAAGATTCATACGCACCTCCATCCGCCCCCTATAAATCTGAAGTAGTATTAGTGTGGCAATGTATTTGGTTGATTTGAAATTTCTATATTTAGATGTCTTAAGTTTTGTGCTTTATGCACCTGCATAAATATCAACTATTTGATGTGTGATATAAAACGGAATCAGAAAGCTCATGTAAAAATTCTGATCGCTCCTGCTAATTACGCTCAATTTGTTTCCTAGAATTTTCATTGTGAATGGTTGTGTCCGTCCAAGCGAGCTAGAAGCTAGCTGGAATTTTCATTGTGAATGTTACCTAGTATTTTCATTGTGAATTTCGATAGCTCTGCAAGGAGAAGACCTTGCCTTCCTTTGATGATGGAGCTCTGCCGTAAGATTGCTGACATGCCCAAGAACAACCAGTTTCGGATGGATGTTCCCTCTTTGGCCGAGCGACGAAGCATCCGGTTGGACAAGAAGAACAAAGATTGTGTCATTCCAGCTGCTAAGCGCGCCGAGTTTAGGTGGGCGGAGGCTTTTGGGGAAATCTCAAAACTCAAGAGCAAAGAGAAAGCCACTGACGAAGCCATCGAGGAGAAGATGCAAGTTTATTTGCAGTTGTACAAGAAGCAGCGCACACCGCCGGTGATGCAGGCGGTTCGAGAGTTAGTGGTGAGTAATGGTTGATCTCTTCTGTGTGGAGGATGCACACCGGTGCATCTCTAGCGGTGAGAGGTTGTGTGTGTTTGGAGAGTTTCTCTTAGTTGAATATGAGGTGTGGCCTGTTAGTTTGGATCTAGGTTCCCTTGTCTCAGGCACAGACGACGTTCCATGAGTTAGAGTGTGCGATTCTTTAACCGTGCTTTGTATGGTTTTTGAGTCCGGTTTTCCTGATTAACTGGATCAATTCTTCTTCTAATAATACATTGGCAGAGCTCCTGCTATTTACCGTCAGCTCCCTCCTTGAAGGCACTCACTAATAGCCGTACGTCGATTTGATGATGTCCGTGCCGAAAAGCATGTCGCCCTACTGAAGACTCATTGTTGTCCAACTTGTACGCATGCTCTGGCAAGTGGTGACGGCCATGGAGGAAGTTTTTCGCCGTGTTGGATCTCGTGCGTGGCCAAGCATCCAAGGAGAATGTTGCGCAATCACCAAGCTTTCCTTGACGAGAAGAATGAATTGATTGTACCCCCGGTAAAAGAATGCTTGATTGGTTGGGGGCCATGTGATTCGGATATTGATTAGTAGTAAAGAACATGCATGCTATATGTGAATCCTAACAGGTTCACGCAAAGATTTTTTGTCACGTGCATCACGTCGATTGCAGAGCGGATCTCTAAGATTTTCTAATAGGTTAGCTCCCAAAATATAGATTTCTTCTTCCACATGGGTGCGTGTCCGTCAGCGTCATTCGGAACAGATTGTCCGACAGGACCCTTTCCAAAGATTAATTTTAAATCCTTGACCATACCATATATATCATCACCAGTAGGGCGGGTAGGCTTCGTCCGGTGATCTGACTCACCTTTGAAATGCTTGCCTTTCTTTCTTAAGGGATGCCTGTTTGAAAAAAATCGACGATGCACCGGGTACACATTCTTTTTACATTTATCCAAATATATATTTTTAGTCTCACCTAAATATTGCGTGCATGCATTGTATCCCTTGTTTGTCTGTCCTGAAAGGTTACTAAGAGCAGACCAATCATTGATGATTACAAACAGCAACGCTCGTAGGCAAATTCTTTTTGTTCGTGCTCATCCCACACATGTACACCTTCTTGACACCACAGTTATAAAAGTTCTTCAATTAATGGCTTCAGGTACACATCAATCTCGTTGCCGGGTTGTTTCGGGCCTTGAATGAGCACTGGCATCATAATGAACTTCCGCTTCATGCACAACTAAGGAGGAAGATTATCGATACATAGATTCACATACCAGGTGCTATAACTGCAGCTCTGCTCCCCAAAAGGATTCATGCCATCTGTACTTAGACCAAATCATAAGTTCCTTGCGTCACCTACAATGTCCGGGAACTCTCTCTCGACTTTTCTCCACTGCGACCCATCAGCGGGGTGTCTCAACATCACGTCTTTCTTACGGTCTTCTTTGTGCCATCGCAACAACTTGGCATGCTCTTTGTTTTGAAACAAACGTTTCAACCGTGGTATTATAGGAGCATACCACATCACCTTGGCAGGAACCCTCTTCCTGGGGCGCTCGCCCTCAACATCACCAGGGTCATCTCGCCTGATTTTATACCGCAATGCACCGCATACCGGGCATGCATTCAAATTCTCGTACTCCTCACCGCGGTAGAGGATGCAGTCATTAATGCATGCATGTATCTTCTGCACCTCTAATCCTAGAGGGCAGACAACCTTTTTTGCTTCGTACGTACTGGGGGCAATTCGTTATACTTTGTAAGCATCTTATTTAATATTTTCAGCAACTTTTCAAATCTCTTGTCAGATACATCATTCTCTGTCTTCCATTGCAGCAATTCCAGTGTAGTACCCAACTTTTTCTGGCCATCTTCGCAATTTGGGTACAACAATTTTTTGTGATCCTCTAACATGCGCTCCAACTTCAACCTCTCGTTTTAACTTCCGTAGTTTATCTGTGCATCAAGAATGGCCGACGAAGATCATCATCGGGCTCATCAACAATGGCCTCTTCTTCAGCTTCTTCCCCCATTGTAGTACCACCGTGTTCAGTGAACATAGGATAGTTGTCATCATCTTCTTTTCTTCACTGTCTTCCATTATAACCCCTCTTTCTCCGTGCTGGTCCAACAATTATAGCCGGACATGAAACCGGACTGAAACAGGTGAATGTGAAGGGTTCTTGAGGAAAAGTAATCCTTCGTATTCTTATACACACTTCATGGACAACACATAAAACATTCCGCTTGTTTTCCTCAGCCACACGGATAAAAGAATGCAGACCATTAATGAACTCCGAGAGCGTCGGTCAATATATATGCATTGCCGGCTCATCTGCATTATATAAGTATATCAAAAACCATTACACAATAACATGAATAGAGAAGTGACCAAATTAATTAATACAAGTTCAACACATTAAAACCAAAGTAGAGTAGTGACCAAATGTTATTATTGTGAAAATATATACATAAAGTTCATACATAGTTCTCATAAAACATATATTGAAACTAACGTACAACTATCTAATGCATTTAAATGCAACAACAAATGCGATCAAAATCGCAACTAAGCTAACCATTGATCCAACAGCATAATGATACCAAGACTCTTTATTAATGGCATATTTTCTAATCTTTCTAATTTTCAAGTGCATTTCATCCATCTTGATCTTGTGATCATCGACGACATCGGCAAGATACAACTCCAATTTCATCTTCTCTTCTTCAATTATTTTCAATTTTTCTTTCAAATCATTGTTTTCTTTTCAACTAATTTAACTTCTCGACAAGAGGGTCGGTTGGAATTTCCGGTTCACATACCTCTTAGATAAAAATATCTATGTCAAGTTGGTCGGCATAATTGTCATAAACACGAAATGAAATAAATAGTTATAAAAGATAATATAGCACATTTGAATCATAAACCGGACGAGGGTCGACGGGGACGGATATCAAAACCATGGCACTATATATAACAAACAATCATACAAGTAAGAAAATTATACAAGTAACTATGCATCTAAATCATGCAAGTAAGATTTTTTTTTTAAAAAAGATAGGAACAAGAGGCTCACCAAGATGGTGCCGGCGACAGGGCGGCGCGGGCGATCGACGGCGGTGAGGACGGGGACGGGGACGGGACGGCACTAAAACCCACAAATCATACTTTAATTTGAGCTCAAATTGCATATAAAACAAATAAACTACCTAATTTAGGCATTTCATCAAACACCTAGTAAGCAGTAGCAACATGAAATGAGCTAAACTAGAAATAACGGATGAAAGGATGAAGTTGCAAACCCTTGATAGATGAGGCGCCGCCATTCTCGACAAATCATAGAAAAAATGGAGATGAACTCAAGCTAGAAAGGAAAACAGAGGGGAAAATGGAGGCAGCTCGGAGCAGGAAAAATGGAGATGGCTCGGGAAGGAGGGTGATATGTAAGAGAAATACTTTAGTCCCGGTTGGTATCTAAAACCAGGACTAAAGGTCTATCTTTAGTCCCGGTTGTAGACACCAACCGGGACTAAAGTCGCTCGTGCTGGACCCCACCCTGGGACTACCTGCCGCAAACCCTTTAGTCCTGGTTGGTATTATCAACCGGGACTAAAAGTCCAATTCGATCCGGGACTAGAGCCGTGCGGCGTCCTAACCGTTGAAACCGGGACTAATGCTCACATAGTCCCGGTTCCAAACTTGGCCAGGACTAAAGCTCCGAACTGAAACCTGTTTTCTACTAGTGATGGTTTATCCATATGCAGACGACACCATTCTTTTTAATGGGTGGTGATCTTGAAAATGCTAATAATCTCAAATTAGTTCTATGCATGCTTGAGAACCTTTAGGGCATGAAAATCAAATTTTTAATCAGTGCGAATTTTCCGTTTCGGTGAACCCCACACAAATGCAGCTAAATATGCTGCTACTTTTGGGTGTGAGCGAGCTATGTTTCCATTCCGCTATCTCAAGAAACAATTCAAGAATTTAAATTTAAATTTTTGTTTCATCATGATGAAACATTTTAAAAACAAATTAGTCTAGCTACTTAACAATATTCTCAGGCGGAAATTAGAGTAGAATTTAATTACATTTATTTCTACTGACTTTATTTTCTACAGAAGAATGACGAAAATGCATTGCAAATCCTATCTTATCTTCGTTATGTATATGTGTCAGCGAGCACATGAAAAAATATATAGAGAGACCTCCATATAGGTGGCTAATGTTTTGTACTACCTACTAGTATGCTAAGTAGTATTTGAACTCCCACCTACCTTATATTGAATACTATTTACTTTATTCCCATACATATATAGGGCATGCGCATTGCGGGTGTGTGCGTGTGCGAAAAATAGAACTCATGTGGTTCAAATGTTAGATAAAAAGGCCACACATGCTTTTGGTGGCTTGCAAGGCGTTGTTTCTGGTTTCTGATATGAAAGAGGATTTCATATTTATGGCTGTTGAGTTAGGCTTGGGAGGCAACGGTATTCAAAGTTTGCATCTGCATACAAACTGACTCGCAATTAAAGACATGAGAAAACACGCCAAAACCGTTCGGCAGGCTAGTTTCGGCCGGTTTTTTAGTGTAAAATCCCGGCCCAATTAAAGACACGAGAAAACACGCCAAGACCGTTCGGCAGGCCGGGCTCGGCAGGGCCAAACCTAGGAAAACCGATCGAACCACGTCGGGTTGGACGGGATCGAAGACGCGAGGGGGTACTCGCGTTTCTTGCGCATCTCGAGCTCTGGCGGCGCAGCTTGTCGCCTCCGCCCTCCGCCGTCGCTCGTCGCCTCCGCCCTCCGCCGTCGCTCCAAGCCTTCTTCTTCCCCGACATCAAGGTCTTCCTCAGCTCCTGGCGCCTTCCTCCCTCGTGCCGCCGACGTGTTCTTTGATCCCGCCGGCGCCGGAGCTCCTGACGCCGCCACAGCTCTCGTTCTCCATCGCGCATCTTCAGGAATTCTATCAGGTATGTCTTGCCCTCCTGCTCCTGATTTAGTTTTAGGTTATCAGCAGCAATTTGTACTGCCTAGGGTTTCAATTTGATTGTGTAGGATCTAAGAAATCTTGAGTTCTTGGTTGACATGAATTCTTGATCTCCCGATACTAGATGCATACGATGTCAGAGTTAACTTTGTTGTGCAGTTCTCTTAGAGCATGTTTATTTTTATGTCCGTGCATTTAGTTGTCAAGAAGTAGAGGCTGCAGGGGTGTGCATCCATAGAGAAGTGTCATGTATGTACATGCAAGCCGAAACTGAACCTAGTCTGTATCTTAGTGTTAAGCTGCATATACACGAGCTGCGTGGAGTCTGGGCGGGCGAGTCGGAGCTGGAGACAGAAACATGCAGAAGTTAGTTGCGGCCGTGCATGTCAGCTGATCTCAAGCATGTGTTTAGTGCTGTTAGTGGAGGCATTAGTGGATCAAGCCGCTAGTGGAGGCTATTTAAGCCCATGTAATCCTTTGCATTTGTTAAGTTGAACAAGAGGAAAATAGCACAAGTGCGTGTGCAGAAACTCTGTGTGTTCTTCTCCGGCGTGTGCGTGTCTTCTTCTACCTCAGGCAAGGCCTTCATATGAGTATAGGTACCTGTATAGTAAGCCACAAAGTTCACCTCCTCCTAGGCTGTTACGTTCGTGGCTGCTCTGTTCGTGACTTGATTTGGTCTGAGAGCTGCTCTGACTAGCCATTGCCTCCTTCTGCATTTGACTTTCTTGTAGAACCTCAAGATTGCCAGTGTCATTTTCTGTTTTTATGTTGACCATCATGTTTGTACAAGTAGCAGACTTGGAACCTATGTGTGTGCTGAATAGGGCTTGTTTCATCATAATTTCAAGTAGCTAAACAAACTGAATATTACTATGTGTGCGCTTAATCATTGTGCTTCTTGTCTATGTGATATGCTAATTATGCAAATCTCTTTGTATTCTGATTATTTCTTGTTTGTATCCTTGTAGCTACCCAAACCTCCGGTTTTAGTTGGGGTGGACGAGCCGCCGCCGTCTTGGGACCCCGTGAGAACACCTGATTTCGGTATGTCCATGTCCTCAGCTTTAGGCATTTTTTAAAGTGTGAACATGCATGTTTGTGTCCTTTTACATTTTGCCAATGCTTATTTGTTTTTATCTTACCAATGCATGGCCATTATATCTTATTAGTTTCTTGATTTATTGTACTTTAGTTCTGCAATGAATGAACGGAGCCTAGAGCGTGCTAGGAAGAGGAAAGCTGATGATGAAGAAGAGCTGATGTTTTTCATTCTTCCTGCACTATACGTCCATCTGACACACACAGAAAAGATTAAAAGGCATAGCTCTGTCTTGTACGGCAAGAACAAAGTTAGGGAACTGTTAGATGGCCATCTCATGAATTGTTTGGTAGCTTTTAGGATGGAACCATATATATTCAGATGGTTGGCATCTTACCTCAGATCCGAGGAGCTGATAGAAGATAGTACTATCAAGGTGGAAGAGAAGCTTGCCTTCTTTCTCTATATGATCTCAATAATGCATCATTTCAAGACTTGCAACTGAAATTTCAGCATAGTAATTCGACCTTCCACGAGTATATCAAAGAGTTCTTCAACATCATCCCCATCCTAGTAACTCGGTTTCTGAGGACTTGGAACCATATGGTTAAAATCTTCCTTGCTAAACATCCCTATGTTCAAGTGAAAAGTCCCAAATTCAGGACAAGGAAAAAACCTGAAAAGAGATTATAGGATGCTAAAGGATGCTCGAAATCAAAGTGGTGCAGGCTGGAATGAAGCCGAGTTCAAGATTGAGGCTGAACCACATCTTTGGGAGAACTTGGAAACTGTAAGTGGTGCAGGATGTTTGACATTCTATTGTTGCTAATGTATGATTGTCACCTGTTTGCTAACCATGATTTCCACATCTTTTTGTAGTCATTTGGGCAAAGGATCTAGAGATTCAAGACCAAGTCCTTCCCTCTCTATGAATCACTAGCACAACTCTATGAGGTAAGCTATGTACTATTCTTACAGGCACTTCAAAGCATCTCTCCTCTCTGTGGTTCAGTTGCTTATCATCTTACTTATCATTTTGTAGGGAGCATTGCTACTGGAACTTTCAACTTCACATCCAGTTTGACCTCGGCACCTACACCATCAGATGTGACAGAAATTAAAAGTGATGGCGACGAAGATATGCTGAGACCTCAAGGTAGTACTGCTAGGGAAGAGATTGATGATGACCTTCAAATGTTGGATGAAGGTACTACTGGTCAGTGAGGCCTCAGGTGGAGCATGCTCAAGCAAAGAATGTTGTTGGCGGTTCAAGAAAGAAGTCGAGAACAGTCAAAGAAGTGGATCTGGAGCTAGAAGGGGAGCTGGAGCTAGAATAGTGCAAGTCATGGAAAGGCTGGTTAATATCAAAGAAAAGGAAGCTGAAAAAGAATCTGCACAGGACTTTACAATCAGCAGATGCATGGATGGCTTGAAGAAACTAGATGGTGTCACAGCTCACGACAAGATCCCGGCCTTGGAGGTTTTCAAAAATGCAGACAACCGTGAGATCTTTGTCAACTTTGTTGCGGATAATGATGGAACATCGATCGAGTGGCTTCGTGTCCAGATAGCCAAGCTACCTTAAGGTAAGCTACTGCTCTTGTACTTTTGTTGTCTGACTTTATTGGACCATATGCTTTTGTTCTAGTTGTTTGTCTGTCCAATTGCTAACTTATTTGTGTTCTCTGTTCATTTAATATCTGATGTTGGCATCTAAATAAATGGTAATTTATTTGTGTTGTCTGTCCAGACGTTATGGCAATGATTTACATGACTCCCCACTGTCCTGTTCAAATCTGAGCCAAATTACTCCCCAATGTCCTCTGTTTGTCATGATAAATACTCACCTATATTTCAGGTCCAAAGAAAACTCAAGTACTAGGACAAATAGTAGTAAATCTGCTGAACTGTGTAGTTTCCTGAACAAGTTTGAGCCTTGTGCACAATTTATCTAGTGAAGAAATTGCGTCTATCCCAGTATGGTGCAGAAAGCGTTGAGCTTTGCGTCTGTGTATAATATTCTCTCGTTCTTGTTCTGCTTACTGCTTTTAATTCTGGCAAAAATCCTGGTGTAGCATTATAATATTCTCTCGTTGAGATAGTACTTCTAGTCAGGCTTGCATTTCTCATTCTGTAGCTTCATTCTGTAATATGCTATCCACTCTTGGCACCTTGTGCGCAATTTATCTAGTAATATGCTTTCTAAATTTTTCTACATTGTATGCAGAATCAAGCTTCAGGATCCATGTGGCGCAACAAAGCCTTCTACTGTTTACAATGCCGCGCCAGATGATAACTTGATTTCAAGGCTAATGAGATGTTCTTGTTTGTGTAATTTCCTGATCGAAATCATCATTTGATAAATCATGTTCTCAAGGCACAACAAACCATTTTTGTAATGAATGATGGGCTGTTATGTAATGATGTGTCTGAATTTCAGTAATGTTTGTGTAATGTTGTGTCCGAATTTCAGTAACAAACTAAATTATTTTTGTAATAAAACGAAGAGATGATCTTATTCCTGCAATTATGCTTGAAACTGTGTGTGAAATTGCTATAAAGATTTGATTTTTTATTGGTCATACGTTGTGCTTGTGTGCTGTGAAAGAAAATTCAGGTCTAAATATTGATGAAACACATGCGTGCTAAAACCCTGCTACTTAACAACTTGCTTTGGTGGGAGGGGGTTTGTGAGGGAGTGTTTTGACCTGGAAGTGTTTTTGGTGAGACAAGTATTTTCACCCAAAACACGTGGAAAATACACCACAAAACACTCCAAAACCCTGCTGCCGAACAAAGCCTAATATGAAAGAGGAGTAGAAAGCATGTCCAGGTCTGTGAGCTCACTGATCTGTTGATGATGGCAAACAACAAGATTGTCGTCGCGGTCCAAAGCGTCAAGCGGCCGCACCTCCACACCGTCACTAACACTCCAAGGCGTTGTTTACTTCTCTCGTATTCTGAGTGTATTTTAGCTGATTTGAGGGGATTATCTTAGATCCCAAAAAATGCCCAATAGACCATTTACTTGTCCGGTTTTGGAAGGGATAATGCCTGAGTGAAATGCATCTGCAGTCCTCGAAGTTATCGGTCATGTCCAAACCAGTACTCGATCTCAGGTATAGTCCTAAAAGTTGTTTTGGATGTCCATCTATGGTCCTAAATATAAATGGCTAGTGTATAGCGCTGATGTGTCAATGAACCAGGCCCACTGCAGTACTCAAAGTTACCGGCAATGTCCAAAACAGTCCTGAAACTCAGGATGTCCAAAAAATATTATAAAACAAGACAAATGATTTTTTTAAATCAGAAATCTCGATGGAACCGGCGGTTGAATAGGATAAAGCATGTCACAAGTATGTATTAAAGGATGTGTAATTTCAAATATCCTTGCTGCACTTGGTGTTTTCGTGTATTGAATAGCTTGTTATTCGCCCGTTAAAAGTTACTTGTGCCTTTTTGGAGTTTCAATACAATTATACAAAAAAATCAAAAACAAATTAATCCATCAGTGAAGCAATACATACGAAAGTATTTACCAGCTGCAGCTGCTGGCTCAACCACACCAAAATAAGTAAAACTTTGTCCAAGTACAATTATTGCTTAGTATTCAGCTGATGCTGATTGCGCCAACTACTACATTTCTTACAAATTACTTGCTGCTCATATATACGAGTGGACCCCGCCTACCACCACCCAGAGACATACACACAGAGGGATAGAATGTATCCCCCATAGGTTAACTGCATCATTACACCCACAAACGAGACATACTCCCTCCGTTCTAAATTAGATGACTTCCATTTGTTCAAATGTGAATGTATCTATACTTGTAACATGTCTGGATACATCCAAATGTGGAGAAATGAAACATCTAATTTAGAATGGAGGAGCACTTCTCATATTAACATTCAATAGGGATATATTGTGGTTGATGCGATGGGGATTGAGAGGGACTTAGAATTCGGAATGTTGATATATAGACCTAGATCGTACCATTAAGAAGCATTTTACGTTTTTCAAATCATCAAGAAATAGGAATGGAAAGGAGAGTACGGCGAAAGGACCTATCTCGCATGTTTATCTTTTGATCCAATGGTTAGTTACAGGATTTTATAGATTGCAGTTTATTACAGCTTATAGATTTCAAAGGCCGTTTCTTGAACACTCCATAACGAAGACGGTAGATTTGGCAAAAGCACGTACCGCGCCTCATAGCTCTCCTATCTTTGTTCCTTCTCTCTCTTCGTGTAATCCAGGCCATGTACCTGCTCCCGGCACAGAAGTCATCTAATACGGAACGGAAGGGATTTAGATTTTGAGGGCGATCCCTAACCGACGCCCAACGCGGAAACGCGTACCTCCTTGTGGATGTTGTGTTTTTTTACGCCAAAAACTGTAGGGGAAAATCCCCTACTGCATCATTTTTCATTATATATAAACAGATTACATCAGAGTGTTTATGGCGTCAAAAAATTACAATGTGTCAACCCATTGTGACATGCCTTCTTTTAAACTAGGTTTGGCTCTATGCATGACTAATTTAAAATTTCAATAAAGAATCTCTTGCATTCATGCTGAAGTGCTGCTTCTCCTTCGAAGATAAATTTGTTTCGATGATTCCAGATAGCCCAGCAGCCAATTATTAAGATTTCTTTAAAACAGACAGTTCTGCATCTATTTCGACCCTCAATGAGGAGCTCCAAGTGATCAAGATCTGTGTCCCACTCTAGGTTAAGAGACCACCAAAATGTTTGACTGAAGTCACATTTGAAGAATAAATGAGTGAGGTCTTCATTGGGACAATCTTCACAAAGGACACATGCCTTAGAATCAACGAAGAAGTTTTTCCGTGTGAGTAGATCTCTGGTATTGAGTCTGTCTGGAGGAGAAGCCGAAAAAGAACTTGAGCTTGGGTAATGCGCATGATTTCCAGATCCATTTGAATGGAAGGGGTGTTGTGGGGTGTGGTGACAGTGCTTTGTATATTTTCCTGCTGGAGAATTTATCGCTGCTTCCAGGAATAGACCACCTATCATTCTGAGAGATATTGTCCCTGATCATCAGTGCATCAGAGAGTATATTATGCTGCTGTGTGGCAATCATGGATAGAGGCAGGTGGAACATGCTGGTTGGAGAATCATTTATGCAAGTCCTCACTACTTTGGATAGGGTGATATCTTGATCTTTTGCAAATGAGCATAGGTGGGGATATTTCATAGCATGGTGTCTTCAGTCCATTTGTCCTTCCATAATCTAACAGTAGATCCATTGGCAGCAGTACAAACAAATATGCTTAGGAACTTGTCCATGAGGTTGAGGCAATCTTTCCACCAGAAGGAACCACATGGGTTAGAGTTTTGTGGAATTTTGTCCTGAGTGTAGTGTGCTTGCCAAATGAGAGTTACCCAGGGTATATCTTTTCTGTTCATAAATTTGTAAAGATATTTCATCATCAGGGCTATGTTCTGTGTCCGAAGATTTAAAACCCCCAAACCTCCAGCTGCTTGGATTTACATACATTCCCCATTTAACCAAACATTTCCCTTTTTTCAATGGCTTTTCCTCTCCATAAGAAACCACGAGACGAACCTTCCACGTGATCAAGAAATCCCAACGGGAGCTTGATAGTACAGAGAGCAAAATTTGGGATAGCAGAAATGATCGATTTGACAACAGTTAATCTGCCATCATATGATAAGGTGTCGGCAATCCCTACTAATCTTCGATCAATTCTCTCAATTATACCAATAAGGTCATCAATCCTTGGCTTGGTAGTGCCCATAGGTAGCCCCAGATATGTGAAAGGAAGGCTTTCCACTTTGCAACCAATAACACTAGCAAGTACTGCACAATCATCCGGGCTAATATTAATAGGAACCATGGAAGTTTTACTGTACTTAACTTTCAGACCCGTGGATGCTGAGAATTTGCTTAGAATGTTCTGGAAACTCTCAATTGGTAGCACATGCAGGCATAATAATCAGTGTGTCGTCTGCATACTGTATCACAGGGTAATCCAAGCTGAAATCATTATCAAGTGGTGTGTGCAGATCACCATTTCTCCAAGCATGGTTGATGGCATACTGTAGCAATTCAGATGCAGAGATAAACAAAAGAGGTGAGAGTGGATCGCCTTGCCTTACTCCGCGTTTACACTTGATGATTTTTCCAGGAACACCATTTAATAAAACTGAGGTAGATGCAAATTGAGTATATTACAGACCCACCCAGTCCATTTGCTACCAAAACCAAGTTGCTTCATCTTATAGCACTGTATTCCACCTTATCAAATGCCTTTTCAAAGTCAATTTTGACAATAATCTCCTTTTTGGATTTGTGACACAAATGGATGTACTCAAAAGCCCAAGCCAGGCAATCATGAATGGTTATGTTCTTGATAAATCCATATTGGTTTTGTGAATCATGGGGATAATTACATGTGGAGCCTATTAGCTAGGATTTTTGTAAGGAACTTCATAGCGAGGCTGATTAGGGAGATGGGTCTGTAGTCATTGACAGATTTAGGATCTTGTGTCTTTGGGATAAGAGTAATGTATGCCGAGTTTATGCTATGCAGATCAAGTTTTCCAGTATAGAATTCGTCACATAGCCTATAAAACTGGCTTTTCACAATAGGCCAGCATTTTCTAAGGAAAACCATTAAATCCATCCGGACCTGGAGATTTGTCCCTGGGCATGTGTTTCACTATGTCATCAATTTCCTCTCTAGAAAAAGGAATCTCGAATAAGCTGAGATCAATGCTTGAATTAGGCTGAATCAGTTCCTCCAGATTAAAAAGCATAGTTGGGTGGTCAGAGATACCGATTCTGTCCTTGAAGCTGTCCCAGATGATAGCAGCTTTAGCATCATGATCACATACTAGCCGGTCATCATTTGTTTTGAGCAAAGATATGTAATTGCATCTGTAGCTCTTTGTGGCCATAATGTGAAAAAAATTAGTATTCTCACCACCAAGTTTAGCCCATCTTATTTTAGCTCTACTACGCTAGTAAATTCTTTTAGCTTCAAGCAGTTTAGAAAGGTGCTTTTTCAGAGCATTCCTGAAATTGTTTTCTTGCAAAGAGAGGTTTCTTTGATCCTCTAATCCATCAAGCAGGGCCAAGACATAGCTGCAGGAGTCAATAGTTTTACTGAGTTTCGACAGCTGTTTACTCCATTTTCTCTGACCATATCTCAATGATTTAAATCTAGCTATGATGTCCTGTGCAGCATTTTTTTAATTCCCAGTGTGTTGCCAGTTATTGATGATTACTTCATTAAAACCTTCATATTCTATCCAGTAGTCCTCAAATCTGAATAAGTTTGCTTTGGGTATAGCAGTACCAATTTGTACCTTGATGGGAATATGATCCGAGGATATCTTGGACAAAGGGGTTGCTAGAGTATTTGGAAAGACTGAGGTCCAATTTGCAGATGTGAAAATCCAGTCTAGCTTCTCAAGAAGTGGTTCAGCTTGCATATTACTCCAAGTGTATGCTCTACCTTTAATTGGGATTTCTTCAGGTCAAGATGATTAATGATGGAATTAAATAGCAGCATATTGTTAATGTCTCCTTCTCCTCTGTTTCTATTGTCATTGCTACGAATGAGATTGAAGTCTCCAAGAATCATCCAGTTCTGCATAAGTGAGGTATCAACATTGTATAGCCAATCGGTGAAGAGTGTTGTATCTTCTGGGATGGTTGGCCCATAAAATTAGTGACATACCATACGGACAGACTCAATTTGCATATTAGTTGCACATTAACTTGAAAACGACTACTGCTTATGATAGTTCCATTGAATAGATTACCATTCCATAAAGTGATGATCCCTCCAGAATTTCCATGGATGGGGAGTATGCAAACTGATTAAATCTTTTGGGGCAGAAATTCCGAATATAAGAGTGATCAAAGTGCTCTCGCTTGGTTTCTTGGAAACAAATGACATTACAGCCGGATTCATCAATTTTTTGAAGATAGCATCCCATCTAGCTTGCGAGTTAATTCCTCTCAAATTCCAATCAAAAACGGTCCAGTTTCTATCCATTGGAAACAAGATAGGCAAGCACAAGACTGAGGAAACATAATAACCCCAGGAGCAGCACAGAGTAGAACATCGAGAGACTGCCACATGACATGGCAAGGATGCAGGAAGTAAAATAAAGAGCCGCCAAGTTTGCAGCATACATTATTACAGACCAGATAAAGATATTACTCAATACTATCATTGGTACTATCGTAGTTGAGAGAGTCCTCTGATACATCACCAGGATGCATTTGGCAAGGACCAGTTCCTAGCGCCTGGATTGTCTCAATAGACAGGTTTGGTGGTGCAGGTGCAGCAGGATCAATGATCTGAGCTTCAAAGGCGTTGTTTAGGTTACCTGTCCCTTCTTCTGCGTCAGAGTCTTCCTCAGTTTCATCTATGTCAGCTCCCTCTGGTATATTTCCATCCTTGAAACCACCATATAACACAGCGATGCGTTTGCTCCTCCTCAGCCCAGCAACAGAAGACTGCCCCTTCTCTTTTTTCTTTCTGGTAGTTCTGATGGGCTGTGCTGCAGCAGGCTGAACTAGCCTCACATGGGCTTCATCAACAGCAGAAGCAGGTGTGACCAAATCAATAAGAGCAGTAGCATCGATAGCATAGGCAGGTGTAACCAAATCAATGTGAGCAGCAACATCAACATCCATGTTCTGGACTGCAGTTTCGGTGATCTCGATGATAGGAGCCTGTCCAACTTGTTCAGTTTGAGCGTCAGTAACAAAATCCAAATCCATGTTCACTGCCGCAGGTGCAGGTGGTTCAACAACTGGATCATGTTTTGCTAGATCTGTAGCAGCTTGTGCTTCAGCAACAGGGTTTTGTGCTTCATCCACAGGGCTTTGTGGGGGTGTTATCAGGATGGGATCTTGCACAGCAGGTTGGGCATTTGCAGCATTGTGTGCTTCTGGTGCACCAGCAGCCACCTCATCACCTTCATTAGCAGCATGCCAAATATGAAAGTCATCTATAATCATATGAACAGGGTGTGGATTTGCTCCATTTGGTGGCAGAGGGTCCTCATCACCAGCCAAAACACCTAACATACGAGCAGACAAGATAATAACAGGGCATGTCCAAGAGTTGCCATTTCCTTCAGGTGCAGTACTTTCAATGATGACCAAACTCAGTGGGATGCGATCTAACTCATAAGCCCTGAGTTTCACTAGGATTCTGGCCCTATTAGATACATCTTTATTCCAGATTAAAACTTTCCCATATGATGCAGGTGATTTAACAATTGTACCGAGTTCCCAGCATTCAAGAGGATAGTTCATGAGCATAAGCCAGCAATCATGTGTGAAAGTAGCAGATCTGTGGTTTCTACCCCTATTTTGTGCAATAACCCTCATGACAGTGTCTCTAACAAAGTAAGGATTGTTTTCTATTGCAGCATCTCTTTCCACAACATCTTGGAAATGTACCAGAGCAGCACCCATGGCAGATGGGGTAATGTCAGTGATGGTGTACCTACTGTTATGTTCCAGTTGGTGGCGGATGATGGCGGCAGTGCCGATGAACTGCTCGGCGCTTGGTTCAGGTTCAATCACGATCAGCGCCCAAGTATCAGCCACATGTGGAAGATTGCCACCGATGATGGCGTAACCACGCTGTGGCCTCAGGCCATTGGGTGGGATAAAGCCCATGCCGGCCAGAAGGTGGGGCACGAAGTCACAAGGGTAGTTGGCCATGATCGAGGCCACCGGAGAAGAAGGTGGTTGGGTGGAGGAGGGTGGTGGTGTGACAGGCAAACCCTCGCGAGGCAGGGATTGTGCGAGGCAGGGTTGCCTTCTCGACTTCCATGGGTTATATCTCTAGGCAGTTGAGATTTTTTACGGTAAGTAGGATTCTTTCTGTTTTTAGATAGGCAATCACGGGATATGTATCCATAGTTGTAACAGATTCTGCATCTAATTTTGCTTGACCAAGAAGAAATAATATGAACAGGCGCAAGGCATTTAGAGCAAAATAGAGACAGATTAGGAGATAAACCTTCGTCTTGATTCCGAGCGGGTTGATCAGATGGGCCAGACTCTAGAACAGAAGGTGGGCTAGCAGCGTTTGGGCCAGGAATAGAGCCTGGACTTGGGCCTGGAATGGAAGAGACAAAATCGCGAACCACTCTGACCCATTGAAGTTTGTTGTTTGAGTTCCCAGAGTTCCCGCTAGCTGGCACTGAAATTGTGGATCTGTTCCGAAGATTGTGATCATTTTGAATGTCAGAAGGTACCGAAGAATAAGTCACAGATCGCAATCCCAAAGGAACAGCATTGGCACCAGAGACCGGCAAGGAAGATCTATGAGCTCCATGTAGGCCTTGCCGAAGTGTATAAAAAACTAAATTAATCGGGATCACGCGAGCATGTCGGCCTGACCGTGATTGCTTTTTCTTGTGAGTAGTAGTCCATTCAGCAGATGATTCCGAAAGCCAAATTTGTTCTTCTCTGATCCAATTAGGTCCACCGAAACCCCAAAGATGAAAATAGCACTTGAATTGTTGGCAGCTGAAGGACCTCAAATTCTGAATAAAGAAACCCACATCCTTGTTTGCCACCGCAAATTTGAAAACTCGGCCATTGAGATGTTGAATCCATAATGAATCATAAGAATCCCCCAAGCAGGCAGATAGAGCAATGCAGACATTGATCTCATCCAAACGAAATGAGGCACGTCCGAAGGAAACCACAAGGAAGAACCGATGCGAAGATGAAACAGGGTTCACAGGGGTGGCGAAGAGTTGACGACCCTTGGCGCGGATCTTGTGACCGAATGAGAAATCCAGGAGTGGGCCATGGAGGAGGGATCGGAGAATGGATCCAGGTCTCCAAATGCCATGACCGCCGGACAGAGAGCTCCTAGATCGCCGGGAAGGATCCATCTCCGTGGGAGTCGCCAGGGGTGGGAGGAGCCATACGCAATTTGTGGATGTTGTGGTTGACCGATTCCTTATTTGGGCCGGCCCATTTCTTTTTCCGATCGGTTTCTTCTGGCTAGGAATATTCTAGAAAGTTCTGGTAGGTTTTTTCTGATTTTTTGGTTTTTCAGTTTTCAGTCATTTATATTTTTTTGGTTGTTTTTTGCTTTCGTTTTTTACTCTTTTAAATTCATGAATTTTTCATATTTTTTTCAAAACTTTTCATTTTTAAATCGTTCATTTTTTTTTTGAAAATGTTTATTTATAAAATATGGTTTACTTTTTGAAACATGTTCATTTTTAAATAGTTCAGATTTCGAAAATGGTTCATATTTGAAAATGGTTCAGATTAAAAATGTTATTTTTTTAATGGTTCATTTAAAATAATTATGAACCATTTTTAAAATTATAAACATTTTCTTGAGTTTTTGAAATTAGGAAGACGAAAAAAAAGAGAACAGAATTTGCAAAGAAAACTTCCTGGGCCGGCCCACGCGGGGCAACGCTTCAGGCGTTTGCGCGCTAACCAGCGCCAAGAGCGCTGTATCATAGGGGTACCCGATTTTGAGGCAATCTGGTACGAACTTTATTGGGCCTTGTAGAGCGCTTCAAGGCCCAGGTCACATTGAGTTGGGCTTCTATTTGCACTGTTGGAGCAGACCACCAGTCTTCCTTCACCGCAAAAACTATGTTTCACGTACCGCGAGTGGAAACTTTCATTCGCGTACCCCCTCCCGGCCTTCCCCCCGCGCGCGACGACTCGTGGGCCTAGCCCAACAACTTCTTCTGGGTTCGGCAGCCCTTCTTCTCTGTTTTTTCGTTTCTCTTCTCTATTTTTTTTCCTTTTTTTTATTTTCGTTTTTCTTTTTTTCCTTATCTGTTTTTCTTTTTATTTTCGTTTTTCTTTTCTCATCTCTGTTTTTCTTTTTCTTTTTATTTTCTTTTCTCTTTCTTTTTTCTTTCTTTTTCCTATTCATTTTCAAAAATGTTTTAGATTTGAAATTTGTTCATTTTCGAAAAATGTTCATTTTCGAAAATTGTTCATTTTTGAAATTTGTTCATTTTTAAAAATTGTTCATTTTCGAATTTTGTTCATTTCGGAATTTGTTCATTTTCAACTTTTGTTTATTTACAAAAAAAATCATTTTTGGAAATTGTTCATTTAAAAAAACATTTTCAAATTTTGTTCATTTTCAAAATTTGTTCATTTTCTAAAAAAAATATTTTTGAAGTTTGTTCATTTCAGAATTTGTTCATTTAGAAATTTTTACATATTCGAAATTTTGGTTCATTTTCCAATTTTGTTCATTTTGAAATTTTGTTCATTTTCGAAATTTGTTCATTTTCAAAATCTGTTCAAATTTTGAAATTAGTTCAGATTTGAAACTTTTTTGTTTTCAAAATTTGTTCAGATTCAAAAATTGTTCAGATTCAAAAATTTTGTTCATTTTTGAATTTTGTTCATTTTCAAAATTTGTTCATTTTCAAAATTTGTTCAGATTTGAATTTTTTTGTTTTTGAAATTTGTTCCGATTCAAAAATTGTTCATTTTCAAATTTTGTTCATTTCGAATTTTGTTCATTTCAGAATTTGTTTATTTTCGAAATTTGTTCATTTTTAAAATTTGTTCAAACTTCAAAATTTGTTCAGATTTCAATTTTTTGTTTTCGAAATTTGTTCAGATTCAAAAATTGTTCATTTTCAAATTTTGTTCATTTCGAAAATTGTTCATTTTTTAAATTTGTTCATTTCAAAATTTGTTCAGATTCAAAATTTGTTCGTTTTCGAAATTTGTTCAGATTTTGAATTTTGTTCAGATTCGAATTTTGTTTAGATTTTGAATTTTCGGAATATGTTCGTTACACACGAAGCGGAAGCATCATGGAAACTGGGCCGAACCGCCACACAGGAAACTGGGCCGAGCCCATTAGTTGCTCACACCAGCGGGGGTACGCGAAGGGGAAGTTTACCATCGCGTCACGCGATATATAGGGGCTCCGTTCCTTCACTAGCTTCGCACTAACAGCCGGCGGCGACCGTCCTCGCTTCCTCTCGCCGCCGGCGCCATGCCCCGCCTCCGAAGGTCCATCCTCACCCGTTTCCTCTCGTATTCTGTCGTCTCCCCCATCTACCTCCTCTTCTCCGCCACCGCCCCCGCAGTTTCCGCAAACCCTAGCTTCGCCGTCGACGAGTACCTGGTCGGCACCTACGGCGTCACGCGAGCCCAGGCACTCAAAGCCTCCGCGACGCTCCTGCACCTCAAGTCCCCCACCAAGCCCGACGCCGTCCTCGCCTTCCTCGCCGACCTTGGCCTCTCAGGCGCCGACGTCGCCGCTCTCGTCGCCAAGGACCCCAAGTTCCTCTGCGCCGGCGTGGAGAGAACCCTTGCTCCTAACGTCCTCGCGCTCACCGGCCTTGGCCTATCGCATACCGATATCTCACACCTCGTCTCGCTTGTCCCTGTCAGCTTCCGCTGCAAATCCGTCGTCTCCAACCTACCCTACTACCTCTCGCTCTTCGGCTCCTACCAGAACTTCCTTGGGGCACTCAAGCACTGTCCCAATAACATTCTCTCGGCGGACCTTGAGAGGGTGAAGCCCAATGTCGCGTTCCTGCAAGAGTGTGGGCTAGGTGTTTGTGATATTGCCAAGATGTGCAAACTTATGCCATGGCTGCTCGACTCCAAGCCAGAGCGTCTCCAGGCGATGGTGGCATGCGCCGAAGACCTCGGGGCACGCCGTGGCTCTGAGATGTTCAGGCGTGTGCTGGAAGCTGTTGGATCTCGCAGCGAGGAGAGCATCGCCGCCCAAGTGGAGTTCTTGAAGAAAACGCTCAGTTGGTCGGATGATGAGGTGGGCATTGCTGTTTGTAAGGCTCCAATGGTGCTCATGAGGTCCAAGGAAATGCCGCAGCACTAGTCCAAGTTCCTCATCGACGAGGCGGGGTTGGAACCGGCCTACATTGCTCGTCGCCCGACTATGCTCTTTCTTAACCTGGAGGGCAGACTCAAACCCCGATACTACGCTCTAAAGTTTCTCAAGGAAAATGGATTGCTTGATTGCAAGCAGGACTACTTTGATACACTCACAATGACGGAGGAGGTATTTGTGGAGAAATTCATTTACCCGCACAAGGAAGCTGCGCCACACCTCGCTCAAGACTATGCGGCCGCTTGCAGACGACAAGGGTCGACTAATCAGTTAGTACTAAAATGGCAGTTCACTGTTTAATAGTACTTGAATCATGCTTAGAAATTTATTTCTATTTGTCATATGTATTTTTGCGCGTTTTGACTTCCTGTAACTGACCTTACTTTTGTTGGGAAACTTCTAAAATTTGAAAATGTAATCTATATCTATACGAGACTTAAATATTATCAAAAAATGAACTAGTGATGGATATGGCAGGAATTAGTCATATCATTCTTTCTACTATTCACTGGTCAGTGCTTGCATATGTGAAACTGTACCTGTTCAGACAACTACATATGGCACCAAAACTGTTGGTTCAAAAAAAAAATTGCAAACGTACAAAATTCAGCCCCGTATGTTGCTTTGAGTCAGCTATAAGTCTTTGCACTAAAGTGACACCTTAGGCCCATTGTACATGCTAGCATAAGTGGCAAGTTGCTTTGTTTAGTGATGCAATTATGTGTTTTGATTGTATTTAATGATGCAAGGGGGATAATTGTCCTCTCTACGGTTTCATACCATGATTTATAATTTTCCTTTGAGATTGAAGAGCCAAAGTTTTCCCCTGTTAAAATACATGAAATGTGTATGTTATTCATGCCATGGCCCCATTTCAAGCCAAAAAATATATTGGCATGCTAGAAAAAAAGGTGGATTGTTGGCGTTCTCCCTGGATTGTTGGCTTTCTCCCTGGATTCTACCATAGGCTGTTGGAGACGATCAACCAATGAGAGAAACATCGGGCAAACATGTAAACACATTTGTATATTCTCATCTCCATATTTTCTCTCCCGAATTTGCACCTGCTTAAACTTTTTGTAGGATGTGGTGATACGGAAAGGAAAACGATGATAAGGTTTAAGGAGAGAACCTGGTGGGCCGCCAATGTACCTGGTGATATATAAGGATCAAACTGGTAGGTGCATTCTGTCGCAAAGTTAAATATGAAGTCCCCTCCCATGTCCTAAAAGATATGTGCAATGCTAGGATAGAGTATGATTTATTATAGCAGTGATAAATTTTCCCTCTTCCCTTTTCCAAGACAGAATGTTTCCCAAATATCTTGTTCTTAACTGTAGCACCAGCTACGCATTCTCCTTTTTAGTGGTTGGAAATAAACTGAACTGATAAAGGAAACAGAATGTAAGTCCACATGATCTGGCTGCCTTTCATGGTACTACTACTCTATCGGCTTAGGTGTGATTTTAGATAGGAACCAACATGGCATTACCTGATACATTGTTGCCTAAATATAACAAATCATCACTTTTTGTAAAGAAACTGCTGTCTTTTCTATAATGAAAATGCCAATTCTTTTTTATAGGACATGATTCATTGTAAAACGGTCGATAGTATCCTCTTCCTTTTTTCCAAGAGAGGATGTTTCCCACATATTTTGTTCTCAACTGTAGCTGCAGCCACGCTATCCATTTGAGCTGTTGGTAATAAAGTGAATAGAGAAGGGGAACAGAATATAAGTCCACTTGAGCTGGCTGCCTTTCGTTGTATTGCTATTGTGTCGGCTTAGGTGTGATTTTAGATAGGAACCATCATGGCATTATCTGAATACAGTGTTGCCTAAATAAATAAGCTATCAAATTTTGTAGAGAAACTGCCGTCCTTTCTATGAGGAAATTTGACACTCTTTTCAGTACAATTGTAATGGTGTAGAGTTAGTAGGGTATGAAAGGTAACCTGCTGCTATTGTTTGGTCCAAGAAAAGACTCATCTCTCAGTTATCAGTCTTATTTGTGCAGCTGAAACTCTGCGCGGAATTCTGGCCAATTGTTACTTATTTTTGAACAAAACGGGCAATTTGCCTCATTTTATTTAAAAAAGCAGAAGGGAATTGACCGGTTCATTTGCAGGGGAACCGGCCGAAAACCCGTACAAATGCACCAATGCCGTCATACGACCACATTAGGCACACCACCACAGCCAACCTGGCTACCCACACGAAACACCGACACACAGGAAGACCCTCGTCGAGGTTGCCACCGAGCGTCATCGTCATCACTCCTCCTCGAGCCAGCGACTCCGACTTCGCCAGCATCTTCCCAAACAGAGCCTCACAGATGGCGTCGAGCCCATGCCGGCCTATGCCACCAATTGGCCACACGCGCCAAGGAGAGACAGCTCCAACTCAGACAACGAGCTTCAAATATGTTGTTCTTGCGCCGACCGAGCACTCCACCAAGACCACCGGCGGCCGGTCATCGTTGCCGCCTGGACACACTCCACCGCAGCTCCGACTCCACAGCAACACAGCGAAGCAGAAAACCCATCGGACAAGCCGGGAAAACCGACTACCGAAGAACAGCCCCGACCCGACCTCAGCTCGAGGCGTCATCTTTGCCAAACTTCACCCTTGGACCTCGCGCCGCTGCCCGGCACCACGCCCCCTTCACCGAACCCCTGGCCGTAGGCGACTCCGAGACGATGCCCCCAAGAAGGTAAGAGACGCAGAAGCGCCTCCATCGTCCGATCCCGGATCTGAGGTTTCCCTCCGGAGTCAAGCCGCAGGGGAGGGGAGAGCACACCGCCCGACAATGCTTCCAGGAAAGTCCGTGACACCCGCGGGCGTCACCATTGCCGGCTCCGGCCAAACCAGAGCAAGGATTTCTCCCGGATGTGCTCCGCCACCTACCACCTGAAACAGCCGCCAACAAGCCACCGCCACGCGCGCCGAAGCCCGCCGAACCACCAGTCCCTGCCGGAGACAGCGCCACACCTCTAGGCCGAGCAAGCCGGCGCAGCACAGAGCCGAAACAAGAACAAACCTTGTCGCAGCTTGAAGTGCAGCCCCGGGCTCCCCGCCGCCGGCCAGCCCTCATCGCCGCCCTCATGGCCGAATCAGACTGCCCACCACCCCCCGCCGGGCGGAGACGAGCACCGCCACGGCCGGGCTCCAGGGCCGCCGCCCTGAGCACCACCGGCCTCCGCGCCGGCAGGCACGCTTCCGGGGCCGCCGCCCCGGCGTCCTCTCGCCGACGAGCCGGCCGACAGCGCCCCAGCCGCGTCGACCTTCCGCAGGCAGAGACCAGCAGAGAGAGCACACCCCCGCCGCCAGTTGTGTGGCAGCGGGGAGGCCGCCACCGCCGCGGCACAGAGGCCGGCGGCGGCAGCGGCGGGGAGAGGCGCGGGGGAGAGCTGCTGGCGCGAGGAAGGGGCCCCCCGGTGTCGCCTGGGTGCGACACGGGGGGGGGGGGGGGGGGAAGGAGGCCGCAGAGCGGCGGCGGAGGGCTTGGCGGCGGCGGCACGGAGGCGGAGCTGGGTCGCGGGAGCTAGGGTTGGGTGGTCAATTGTTACTTATCATTACGCATATCAATAAAAGAGACTGTTTGCGTGTGGATAATCAACACTTCAGTCGCTTGCTACAGTACATCGTATGTCTATATTTGTTGTTGCCTAGTGGTATTGTTTGTTCGAATAAATGATCCGGTCCTCTATGTGCTAGTCTTATTTGTGTAGCTGCCCAGATTCTAGCTAATTCCAATTTATCAGTACTCAGATGAAGAGAAGGGAGTGTTTGCGTGTGGATGACCTTAAGAGTATAGTAGCTGACATTTCGTAGCATTACCATTTCGAATGCCCATTTTTGATAGCTGCCGGCAATGTACCGGCTAAACACGGTACTGTTTGGTAAAAGTCCTCACACTCCATATGCTGCTCCCAGTGGTGGGCGGGCGGTCGACCGCTGGCATCATTTGAATTCCTAATTTAATTTTGAACTATAGTACCGAGCATAACTTATTATAGTATACATAATGTGTATGCAAGTGAGGCCCGTTTCAGATGCGCAATACCTGATTGCTGTGTAGGTACAGCACTTGGCGATGGACTACTATTACTGGAGCGTTGTCCTTGACTATATGGTGAATCAGTATTGCTATTGTTTCATTTTGCTTTGATTTGCAGATACTGTGAGGATCAGGAAGGACATTACATCGTATTGTGCCGCAAGGTCATGCCAATCCAAGGAGGCTTCAGGATGCTCCTAGGCTGCAGGGTGGACTACAAACACATCGAGTGGCGTATCTGTGCAATCCCTTGCTGCATGCACGATCTGGCCTTTTATAAGCTACGTATATCTGTAGTCAGCCAGGTTTACGCCGCTTTGGTGATTTATCTGCAGCAGTAAATTATGTTTGCTTTGGATAAACTGATGTACTCTGCTGGCAAGTACACCGTAAATGATTCATAACACTAGTCTCTGTAATACGATTGCTCCTACGTTGATTTATAAGCTATCTGTATCGTCATCCAGGATTTATAAGCTATCTGTATCGTCATCCAGGCAGGTTTACCTCGCCTTGGCGATGGACAGGTAGTAAATTATGTTTCCTTGCACGTATGCTGCTTCAGTTTGTTTGGATAATTTTGATATACGCTGCAATTTCATATAACCTGTAGAGCCTTTTCATAAAACCCCTATAACACCTGAAGAAAACAAACGTTACGCTGGCGGTACAATGTATAGTGCCCACATTCATGCAACCAAACAGATACAACAAGGAGAGAGAACTGCCAACATACATACCAAACAATGAAACTACATCAGCACATTTCGATGAGCAAACACGTCGCAAAAAAATGCCATCTGTTGCTAGTCATGAACACATTTACAGGTCTGCAAGAGTGACAAAACTTATTGCTATTCACGTTCCTTCTGGAATAGGAACGTAATTTCGCGGCTGGGAGGTTGACTTGCACTTCATCTTTCCTCAAGGTGGTGCGGCCGTGCGAAAACAGCGGATGCGGTTAGATAGGGACACCGTAGTTCACAATCTTCGTGAGGGCGGAGTTGAGCACTCGTTTGTCCTTCTTGACCTGAGAGGCCAGGCCAGAAATCTGCAAGGACAAGGGGAAAAGAATGTTGGCATGAATTCATATTACAAAATTCTCCAGTTTGATGAACAAAATATCCACTGATTTGTAAAAGAGAAGGGCACAACCTTTAGCGGCCGGATTCAGGCATTTAGTTTGCAAAGTTCAGGTTTATTAAGGAGAGAAGTGCACATTACAACCCTGAACTTACCCTGAAGTTTATCCGGTTTGTAGACTTTGAGGGTGTGTTCTAACCGGTTTTGAACTTGAGGGTTG
The DNA here is from genome assembly GCA_947311845.1 of Poa pratensis. Classification (NCBI taxonomy): domain Eukaryota; kingdom Viridiplantae; phylum Streptophyta; class Magnoliopsida; order Poales; family Poaceae; genus Poa; species Poa pratensis. The sequence goes on along the minus strand of CAMZMU010000095.1, from coordinate 42,340,702 downwards.
TAACTTAAACTTCAGGGTAAGTTCAGGGTTGTAATGTGCACTTCTCTCCTTATTAAGGTACTAAGATAAGTCAGCACATGAGCTGTACATGGTTGAAAGGAGTGCGGACTGACCTCTAATCGAAATTCAGATGCATGTCCTCTCGGAAGCTGATCCAGAACCCCCTTGAGACCTACCGAGGGAGCATTTTATCATATGTAAGATTCAAGAGAACAAATTTCCACACTAAAGTTCCAAGCCATAACACAAAGCAGTGATCTTTGAAGGAATCGCTACACACCTACTGCTTGGTTTTCAATATCACCGATTTGCTTCAGCTCACTCTGAATGGCACGCCCTTCTTCCCTGAGAAGTGTACATTCATCCGGATGAGAGAGAGAGAGAGTATTCCAGGGTGAAACAATGAAAAACATGCCTGAGAGTATTCCATCCTTTCTGGAATCTTCTTTCTGCTGTTGCCGCTCTATCCTGGATTCCATATGCAATAATTTTAAACCATGAGTAACAGAAATATAACTCAATGTCGAAAAAAGTATCTCGGTTTTCTATAGATAAAGAAAGTTACCATCAACTTTTGGCTCTCATTCGACACAAGATTGACAGTTTGCCGCAAGTGATTCACTTCAGCTTGGATGCCAGAAAGTAGGGTCTACAATATGGAAACTTGTATTAGACAATCCACCTATTTTCATGTCATTTCTAAGGAAAATCAACTTACATTTGAGGACTGAAGGTACCATACAAGAACATAAAACTGTGTTCATGTTTTGTTTTTAGAAACATAATGAATCATATCAAACATGCTTATGCAAATAATAAAACTTGTTCAATGGGTACAGAGCAAGGCACCAAGTAGTACGAGATGGCAAGTTACAAGATGGCGGGTGTAGCTTCCAGAACATGGAGCTAGCAAACATCATTGTCAAGTCACAGTAAAGTAATAAAGTGCGAGCTAATCAAACTGACATATAGTGCTTACCTCCTTGCTGACAAATATGCGCCGTACACGTTGGATTAGGTAGCTCCTTGGCCCTGCAATGAATAATGACTGAGTTTCAGTCATACTGAACTTAGTAGTATATAACTCATGTAAGAAAGCACACAAATTTTCAACCTTAATGGAACATCATGAAGCAAATTCCCACCAATTCAACAACCTTGTTGTAGTTCAGTACCATGAAATGCTACAAGCTATATCTACCAATTATATGTGTTGGATAACTTGAACTGAATTTCAGAGCAGCTTTAACATACCACCTAATCTGATACTATTAAAATAATGCATAGAAACTTTAATGCCTACAGGAAAAATCCCAGATAGTTAAGTGGTTCGAGTGGGTCTCAAGACATTCCAGTCAACTGTAAGAAATCACTACAAATTTCAAATCCTCATTACAGATACAAGGGATCACTAAGAAATCCCATGTTGCACCAACAACAAAAACTCATTATGGCTACAAGTGTATATGCATAAAAATCATTTTTCGTCGTGAATAACGAACAAGATTACAAGATGCAATCAAATTCTCATACAAACAGCTTAGACTTATCCAACATAACACCACGAAGCAAAAGAGTTCCAAGGAAATGAGATTACTTTTGAGCAGCACAATTCCTGCAACGGCGGTGGAGCCTGCAGCAATGCCCGGATGCTCGATTGCCATGATGAAACCCTCTGCAAACAGATTAAATTGAGTTCCATTATTTGATTAAAAACTATACGGACAGAAATGCACCAACGAGACATCCAAATTCAATAACAATTAGACATATCTGAACCAAGCTACACATTGATCTTGATATGGGAATTTTCAGACAAGAAGCACCACGAAGCGCACCTTTGATCTTGCCCAACGCCATCTCCTCACGAGCAAAGTACTCGCTCCTCACCCATTGAAACTCTTCCTACATAAAAATACCAGAAGAGACGATTGGTTCGAGCTTGGGCAAATTTCGGCGAGATCGGAGCGAGGGGAATGGTCCAGAGGGCAGAGAGGGGTACCTTTGCGGCGTGGGTGAGGGTGGGGAAGGCGGCGAGGGCCTCGGCCATGGCCGCGTTGGCGGCGTCGGACGCGGCGATAGCGGAGGAGTGGCGTGGGCGGTGGCGGTGTCGACGGCGGACCTGGCGGCGGCGGCCATGTCGGCGCCGAAGGCCTCGCCCCGGCGCGTGAAGTCCGCGGCCGCGGCCGCCGCAGAGTTGGCGGAGGAGGCCACCATGGAGGAGATGGAGCCGCCGCTCTCTGGCTGCATCGGCGGCGGCGGCGGCGGCGGCGAGTCGCCGACGGGAACGGGGGGCGCGTCGGTCATTGCGGTGGCGCGGTGGGGTTGTGCGTCGGATCCAGACCTACCTTGTGGAAATGGAAGAAAAAAATAGGATGGCGTGTTACTATGGTTACGTTTCCATGCTCAGAAAACGTATACCGTAGTATCCGTCTTCAGTGTACTCCTTTTTGTTCATTGATTATTTCGTAGCGCCGTTCATAATCTGGTCTTTTCAACCATCATTTAGTTTTTTAAATAGTTATATTTCGATTTGCACAGGTTTGTTCTATCTGTTTACCAAACTTAAAATGTATCTATCATTTCTATACAGCGAACTACAATGTGTGAATTTCTCACACGCCACACTACACATCAGAGACTTCCCCTTGCCAGTAAAAATATACGGCTCCGAAGAAAAAAGATGAGAAGTCCGTGTAGCACAAGCATTCGATAGCGGACTCCATCGGTTCGCACCATTGAAGAGCTATCCTCGCCGCGCCAAAGCTATCTAATATGTGCTTCTAAGCAATACAGTCCATTTGAGTTGGAGTAAACCTAGATAATGTTGGGGAATTCAACTCCGTGACAAGAGAATGCCGGGAAAAACCGATGGGACACCCAACATCGCTATGCTAACAACACGACTTAGTTCCTGGATGCCTCTCAAACCTATCTAGCTATTATAGCGGTGCATGGAGAGATTAATAGGACATGTCGGAGCATGGTCGATGAGCTAACTATGTTCACCAAGTTTTGTTTTGTTCCAATGGATGTCCCACAATGATGCATTGCTCGAATGGGAAAACTTCTACTTGCTCTCTGCTAGCTTTTGTGAACAACTCCACCTTAGTAATTTATAGAGGTGTAGTATTGTGAGTTTGTACGTGTTACATTAATGCATGCCCAGGAGTAGACCAAAGTTAAGAAGACGAAGCATTTGGTGAGATGTACTGAATAGGATACGACACCAACCTCTGTTTGGGCAGCGAGTCTTACCCATAAGAAGAGGGTCTCGTTAGTTATGGCGGTGACATTGTGCACCGAACATATCCATACCTATTTCGTGGACACGACATTCAAATAAATAGTTCAACAATTGGCATTTCCGAATAGAGTAAGCTGCAGAAAATGCACAAGCAGGTTCAGAAACTTTCAGGTCCTTGTAGTTACAACTTGCCCCTTTTATCCAAACAAAACAAGCATCCATCATGCTTCCTGAATCACACATTGGTAAAAAAATAGCAGATAAATGCAAGCCTCGCCACATTAATTCTGGGATAGAAACAGTTCTGGAATACAGTAAGAATTGCATTGCACTGGACCGTTAAAACCAGAGATAATATATATCAGATGGGTGGAACTCTATCCGATCAGTCCAACAGTCTAAACTTGCTTCCAACTGACCCAGCTGCTTCAGAGTTCACCCAAATTTACACTGAAAGATCCCATCTGTTCTTTACTGGACTGAGCAGAGAACTTGCAGTAGGCTTGTCCACATACATGCTGAAAGAGATGCTGCTGCTTTTACTCGACTTGTTATTTGTTCAGGCTGCCTCAGCTTGTGACACAAGGACAGCTTCAGGCTAGGGCAAAATCAATTTGTTGCCGCAGCAAATCAGTCCCAAGAGATGTACTGGAAGAAACTATACTTCGCCAATCTACAGCCAAACAGTGCAAGATGCATTTGAATCAAATAAATTAATTCTAACACATAAACCCTACCCCAAAACCCCTGCCCAAACCCTACGGTTGTCGTCTGCTAACGGTGCATTTTACTCTCAAATTAATTGGAGTTAAACGTACAAATTACTTTTACCTCTTATTTGTTCAGGCTGCCTCAGTTGGGCTTGCGCTGTCTAATTACATGCAATCCCTAGGACAATAAACAGCTTGCAAAATTCAAACAGAATTTCTAGGACCTTCTCTGAATAAATCTCCTGCCAGTGTCAGTCATGCATACTTGTTACTGAAGGAAGCTTGTGGCCAAAACATCATCATTCATCAAGTAACAGTAGGAGCTTATCTGAACAAAAGCTCCAGCCGGCATCTGGTCATGCATACTTGTTACTGAAGGAAGTTTCAGGCCAATGCATCATCGACTAGACTAGCAATCCTTCAGGTCTGACTCCAGATGGACAGAAATCTACATTCAGTAAACGGTTTGTACGCTCTGATCTCTCACCTGGTGAAGTCACTTCATTCATCAATCGATCATTCCCTTGCCTGCATTGCATTATATCGCTTCTGTAAGTCCACAAGCACCAGAGAAGGGACGCAGAACTGACTTTCATTCAAAGCGGACCTCTTTGTCGTGTTATCGCTTGCACACAGCTGCAATCACATTACTTCCAACTTGTACAGCTTACTGTTTCTATAAGGTGTAAACTTTTATGGGAAAATATGTCTAGCAAGAGATGGCCATTCAGAAATACAGTCTGAATTTGGGAGTAAATTTCAGGGTTCACACATACAGTCTGAAAGATTCAGAGTTATATATGCATCTGTTTCCAGTGAGCAAGATATTTATAGCACAACAATTGTTATATACATTTGTTCAATTTCTGAATGAACCAATATGGCAACTGGAGCATGGGTCTAAATGAACGAACAACTCAAAAGCACCAGATGCTAGTCCATTCAACTTGTTACATACAATACTCTACGACAATACGTAGTTTGTTGCAAAATTTAAAAGGAGCTTTCTTCTCTGCCGGTGACATGTACTGAAGGAAGGAAGCTTCAGGGCGTCAAAACTTGCTTAGCATCGTAGAGTAGAGTCTCGTTCCACACAGATTCAAATCCGCCACCTGCGCTGCAATAAGCTCTGAACCCCTCTGATCCTCCTTCAGAATCGCCTGCACCGCAATAGTTGTACAACAAAGCCAGAGCCGCGGCGTGTTGTCCTGTCTCTTGGAAGAAGAAGAAATCAACCTGCATTTACATCCAGTGACACTCCAAAGTTGGCAGAAACTCATCAGCCAAATGCTAGTTTCATACGGCTTATAATTCCCTACAACGCCCAACCTTAATATTTCTGCTACCCTACTAGAGGAAGAGTTAAATAGGTACAACACACCAGATGCGAAATGGCAACTTAATATCTTTTCAGGCTTAAGGCGCCGCTTGGAGGATTTATCCGTGAATATTAGAAGAAAGACTTTTGCAGGTCAACTCAAGAAATAGAATAGCACATACGAATTTCCAGATGCTTACCCATTTAACTAAACCTGCACCAATGTCGCCCAACCAAGAATTAATATTGCAGTGATGCAAGTTGAGACTGCAGTTCTTTTGCAGAGCTCCTCTCCGCAATTCCCATATCACAAGTGTGAGCCAAAGGATATGATGAAGAACCAAGTTTGCAACAGTAAAAAACAGCTATAACACCCATTGTCAAAACATCTACTTAACACAGAAATTCAATTTTTTTACACTGACAAATATTGATGCGTATATAATAATATACATGATCTCAACACCCATCGAGCCGCACAATTCGCACTAGAGGATTTGCTATAAACACAATTCTTAGATACTTTAATAGGTGGAAAATCATCCATAATGCAAGTTTAGATTACTTCGTAGATGGTTAAATTGACAGTTCAGCAAAAACACTCTAAGATGCCAAATACAGCATGTGCAATCCGACCTCAAATGATTGAAACCTGGCAGCTTGTGAACTAGAAATATGAAACTTATACATGATGCATATACCTCTCGATTCTAGCCTGCGTTTCTGTATTGATTTCCTCATGTTGATGCGTAAAGCTATGCCACTTTTATCAGTTCAAGAGACAGTTGAAAATGACCACCACTTAAAAAAAATTTAAAGCATTCCTAATGCACTGAAGAATCGCTGGTCTCATACTTTCATCGTTCGGATTTGTGTGCCAACATGACAAGACTATGAAGAAGTTCATAGCCATGCCAAACTTTCTTCTTGAAGGATTGATGACATTATCATATCAGAATCAAGGAATGAAAGTAGCAGCACCACTGAGTTAGGTAGAGAACGCAGAATCCAGAATTACCAGTTTAATACACAGCAGGAAAAACTTATTGTCCCATATTTCATGCCCATTTTTGGTTCATCCAAATCTGAATCTAGTAGGCACTTCACCTCTGCAAGCTGTAGCATAGTCTTCAGCAAGGTACGGTGCAGCTTCCTTGTGATGACCTATGTACTTGACCATGAATACCTTCTCAGCCATATTGACTGCCGTAAAGTAGTTCCAGCCACAATCTACCAATCCATTTTCCTCTAGAAACTTCATAACATAGTACCGGGGCTTGAGTCGGCCCTCCAGGCTAAAAGTGAGAATTACCGACCGATGAGCAATGTACGCCGGTTCTAGCCCCACCTCATAGGCAAGGAACTCGGACACGCGCTGCAGCATGTCCTTGGATCTCCTCAGCACCATTGGACTCTTACAAATAGCAATGTGCACCTCAGCATCTGACCACCTGAATGTGTTTTTCATGTAATCCAATTGGGCGGCGATCTTCTCCTTGCTGAGGAACGCGACAGCATGCAGCATCAATCTGAACATTCCGGAACCACGGGGCACACCGAGACCTTCGGCACACGCCACCATCGCCTGGACGCGCTCCGGGTGGGCGCTGAGCAACCATGGCAAATAGAGGCACAACTTGGCGATATCGCAATCATTTAGCCCGCTGTCCTGCAGGAGGGCGACGTTTGGCTTGACCACCTTCTCGAGGCTGCATCCGAGTAGACCGGAGCACTTCTTTAGAAGCCGGACGCGGTTCTCGATGGAGCCGAAGAGCGACATGAAGTATGGTAGATTGGAGACGACGGACTTACAACGGAAGATGCCGAGGCCGAGCGAGAGGCTGCCCGCGATCTCAGTGTGTGAGAGTCCACTGTCAGCGAGCCCGGCCACGACGGGGGCCAGGGTTTTCTCGACGCTCGCGCAGAGTAGCTGCGGGTCCTTGGCAACGGTGGCGGCGACGTCGGCGCTGGAGAGGCCGAGGCCGGCGAGGAAGGCGAGGACGGCGTCGGGCTTGGAGGCGGACTTGAGGTGCGAGAGCTTCCCGGAGGCCTTGAGTGCCTGGGCTCGGGTGAGGCCGCAGGTGTCGACGAGGTACTCGTCGACGGTGAAGCTAGGGTTTGGGGAAACTGCAGGCGTGGCCACTGAGAGGAGGCGGTGGAGTGGGGAGATGGGGGCGGCGGACGGGGAATAAAGGAGACGGACGAGGATGCGGCTTTGGAGGCGGAGCATGGCGCAAGCGACGGCGAGGGAAAGCGAGCGCCGCCGTTGGTGGCAGAGAGAGAGACTCGTGAAGGTCTGGTGTTTCTGTTTAGGGATGAAGACTGTGGCCCAACTCTTGGCGCAGTTTTGGGCCCCAAAAAGCCCGTATTAGATTCACCGTTCGTGGCTATGGAGTGTACTTGTCCTTGTTCAGTAGATATAAAGCTTCAGAGTTTCAGCCGCGTTAACATTCAGCTCCGATTCAAATTCGTTCCAATTGTGTAAGATAAATGTTAAATGCAATGGCAAATTAGCTCGGTGTTCTCGAATTGCATCAATGTCATGAAGCAGATCAATGGCTGCTCCGTAACTGTATGATCATAAGGAAATCATGCTGAACAAGGACAAGTACACTCCATAACCACGAAGGGCGTGAAGAAAATGGCGAAGCACATTGTCTAGTGAAATCAACAGTCTCTCTATTCGCCCTAGTAATCGATATGAATATTTCATGTAAACATTTGAAGGTCGAGTTTATAAAGCTGTGCCGTTCTGCTACACCAAATTCAAACTTGTTTCAATTGCTTACATTCACGGAGTGACAATGCAATGCTTGCAAAATTCAGGCAGAGAAGTAGTAGGAGCTCTGATTGTAAGACCTGACTTAAGCACTAGATTCTAGCTTGTCTGAACGAGTTCACGCCTCGGTTCGGCGTGTGCTGACAATGCAAAGCTCGCAAACTTCAAGCAGAGCAGTAGGAGCTTCTCTGAAACCCATGTGCTAAGTAACTCCAGTATCTTCAGGAGATCGGGATTGTACCGTCTGGTTGTTTTTGTGAATCTTTCGCTGCATATTTGTTCACAAAAGAATGGGAAAATAGTAAATTTTGTATAATACTCATGCAAACTAGTAATTTAATGTGTTGAATCAGCGGCATGCATGGCTGAGCTCCTGTTAGAAACAAACATAACGAGTAGACGTTTTATATGGCCTGTAAATCCATCCATAGATCGGTCCAGTCACCAACAGGGGCGGGACCACTTCAATTCAAGGGTATTCAGTTGAATACCCAATTTTTTGAAAAAAAACTGGTTTATACAGTCTATAATACACGTATATATGAGAAAATACGAAAATCACAGATATTCGGGCCACAAGCCCACTTCCCTCCTCCACAAGACTGCTCCTCTATAAGGCCCAGCTAGCAAATTGGCTCATCTCGTACCGCAGCACAGCAGCGGATCCAGGGATCGATCCCTCTCACGCATACGCGACGCGTAGCGGTAGACATAGACGTCTGCAGCTGCATAGATTGATTTTAGTCGCCGATCGTCGCTCCTCACTCAATCATTTTTTCACAGTCTCCTGTTCTGACTTCTCAGAACCGTTCCAATCTTGAGGTGATGTATAGATTCAGAAAATAAAATCACATGAAAATGGTCCGAAATTCATAAGACCTAAAATTTGTTATTTGTTTGTTACAAATTTTCAAGCCTCGAGAAATCGGAGAGTTGTCTGTAATTTTTAAGCTTTCCTCATTTTGCCAGATTTTGTTTCTATATATTTAGATGCTATATATTTTAGATGTTGCTTCTTTCATATGTTGAACAGTTGGTACTTATTTGAGTTGAAACCTTTCAAGTTATAGTGTGTTTCTATTACTCGAGATATTATGGTCAAACTGTGTCATATCTTCCATACATTATACGGTTAGACATCTATGATGCCATAATCAATTACACATGGAATATCTAGGCTTTATACCCTCAAACATTATTTTTGTACCCCCTATGATTTTGAATGCCCGCTCTTAAAATCCTGGGCCCGACACTGGTCACCAACGCCTATAAACACTCAATGCCTCCTTGGTCTTGATGTATGCGAATGTCTGACGAATATTGCCTCTGATACCGGAAGTGATTTCTGCCTTTAGATCACACAAGTGTTATCATGGACCGCGGTGCACTCCGACTTTCTGCCATAGTGGTTGGTCGGCTTATGCTGGTACGTGGCCAGTTCATTGGCATAAGCGATTAGAACATACTTGCCGTGAATGAAGTATGGTCGCGCCATTGACGAGGGACAAGTATCTAAGCTATATAGATGTATCCATGCCTTCTCCTTCCTCCTATGATTCTCGAGAAGCCACACCTGTAACAATTATCAGGGGGTCTTTTATGGTACCCCCAACTTAATATAGGCCGTTTGTTTTTCTGCATCTAACGGTTCGTGATAAATCATACTAGTGCCTAAAAGCTGACTAGTACAAAGCATACTACTAATGTCTGCAGGGTTAAAATCGGAAGCGTTATAAGAAGGAAACATATCCCGTTAGAAAGATTCGCAAAAAAAAAAAGATCCCGTTAAAAACGGAAGGTCTCATATAACGCCTGCAACAATTGCATGCATCGTCTCCGTTACTTCACGCTGTGTTCCAAATTGAATCTGCCGGAGCTTGTTCAGGTCTTAGCTTCGTACAGAGTGTTATTCTATGCGTTTTGTGTTGCTATTGTTTAAAGCACGAACTAATTTATTTTCGCAAGAAAAAAGAGCTAAAACTAATTTACAAAGTTTACGATAAAGTCGCCATTGTATGAGAAAGGTGACCAAGCTAGTTTCATGGGCATGGCCGCATGGGTTAATTGTGCATCGTGCTGCCCAGCCGGCGGCTGTCATGCATGGTTGCATGAACTCCATCGTACGTGGGATAATCGATCGAGAGCGCTAGGCAGATTTCGAAAAGTACTACTCGGAGAAGAACGTGGGGAATAGAAAGATGGATCTTTTACCAAGATTTTAGGCTAAACAAACAGGATATTTTCGGAAATTGGTAGTTCAATAAATGATTTTCTACTTAAAAAGTCCACAGTGTCCCTGCAAATCAACGGCTGGATTTGAAATCATACTACTCACCTCCCGCTGGTAGTAAGAGGTACTGTAAAACTGGCCATTATCAGACTTTTAATTTTCCGGACAAATAGCAACTACTGCTACATGCATATCATGTAAGTTGTAGCCAGGGGAGATTTGCAGAGTAATACCTGGATGGTCCCATACACAGACCCGGAATACCGTGAGGGGCCGGTAGTGGTTGCAACACTGAGCCTTCGGTGCACCTGAGTCAAGTGGCGGATAGGTCTGGCCGCCATGGGCAACGGCTTGGTGCAGGTCACCTGCTCGCTCTCGAGGTCAAAGGACATGATCCTGTCCTCCGTACCCTCAGCAGCGACCCAATGCGTCGCGCCGTTGAGGCGTTGATGGTGACGAAACCGGCATCAAGCTTGCACCTGGCGTAGGCAGGGGTCTGGACCTTTCTCCAGGCGGCATCACCGAGCGTGAACACTTGGAGGGTGTCTTTGGTCTTGAAGAAGCAGGGGACGTGCACCACCTTGTATTGCCCCCTCTCATGGTTGAACCCGAAGCTGTAGGCCTGGTGCCAGCTCCTGCCGGAGCGGCGCGTGTTGTGGCGCCGGAAAAGGCCAGCGTGCGGCACCGGCGGGAGGGGCAGGACGTCGTCCGTGGCGGGGTTGGCGAGGGTGATGGCGCCGCCGGACTTGGCGTCGTCGCACAGGCAGAGCACGCCGTTGCAGACGCCGACCACCTCCATGTGCCGGTAGACATCCGTGCCGCCGCCGCCGCCGGGCCAGAGGTCTCGAGGTACGCAGGTCCTGGACGAGTCTACGTGATGGAGGAGGTACGAAGACTCCGTGGTGACGACGAGCAGCACGGCTTCCCGGCATTGCTCCATCTCCGTCGTGCGCTGGTGGATGATGTCGCGCCAGGACCGGCAGACAGGCGCAGCCGCCGGCGGGAGGTCGATGGGAGGCGCCGCAGGATCTCCACCACCAGCTCCGTCGGGATGTACACCATCGCAACTGCTGCGGCTCGATCTCAGGCGTTTCCCTGGGAGTGTTTTGTTTGGCTTAGCTGCGCTTCCATACTTGTAGCGATCGGAGACACGTGATTTTTACCCAAATTGCGAAACAAAACAGCAATGGAAAGAGTCAAAATCGAAACTTTTCGGGGACGGAAACGTAATCGGCAAGGTTTATACTGGAAACGAAATAAGAAACGTAGACTGCGATATCCGCACAGACTCGTTCGAAAAATTCCCAAGTTAGCACCGGACAGTGCCTTCGACACACTGTGCCTCTCGACGGACGACGGCTGAGCTGATTATAAAGTGTTGTGATGTCGGCATTCCCAATTTCTCATAATTGTGATTTCGGTGATGGTTGCTTGGATTGCATGGCATTGAACTGAAGTGAGCTGCATGATTACTTGATTAGAATCTCCGTCAGTCTGTCAGCACATATAACTGTACAGCAAGAGAACTGGGTGTTAGCCCAGTGGCAGTGGCTGCGTGTGCGCGCCCAGCCAACCCGGGTTCGAGTCCTAGCTGCGCCTATTTGGCTGCGCTTTCTCTCGAATTTCCGGGCATCTCACCCCTTTGGGGACTGGGCGTCGCCCAGTTAGGCAGCTGCCCACGGTCGTCCGTGCGCGCTCCCGCGACCCGAGTTCGAGCCCCCGGCTCGCTCGGCTGTGTGCGCCTAGAGCTCCATCTTCTTTAAGATATGGCGTAGGGGGTTCCTCCCTCCTGCTGCCCGAGTTTTTATAACTGTACAGCAACTAAAAAAACAATAGTCCTATGATATTTGAATAATAAACTAATCCTTCTTGCTTTACCTTGTCATTCATACCTAATGATCATGTATATGGTAGTCAAATGATCGCGCTCCTCTGGTCGGTGTGGAAGCGAAATAAGAAACGTAGACGTCGCGATATCCACGGACCCTCGTTCAAAAATTTCCCAAGTTACCACCGGACACATGGCTTCGACATTGTGCCTCTCGACACGGCCGCCGAGCTGATTATAAAGGGTCGTGATGCCGACATTCCGAATTCCTCATAAATTTTGATTTCGGTGATGGTTACTTGGATTGCATAGCATTGAACTGAACTGAAGTGAGCACGTCACTAGGAACTAACACATCACTAGGAACTAAAAAAAACACTAGTCCTATGATCTCTGAACATTAAACTAATCCTTCTTGATAAAAAAAACACTACTAGTCAAGTGTTACTCAATCAAAATTGCACTATCTGATTAACATATCAAATTTCAGTATGATCAAAGTCTTATTCTGTATCGTTATTCGTTAACAAAGCAAGGTTATTGACCCTTATCACAAACTGTGACTCTTAGGAGCAAGTTACAATTGTGGTAATAATAAAATTCAGTAACTTTTCTAAAATGTGGAAACTATCATACCAAAGTGTACCAAAATTATTACTTCTAAGTTTGAACCACAAGCTTAAGTTTCAAAATGCTGGTATTATGCTGCCAGCTAGTTCTCTAACTAGTTCTCTAATCGTCGCTAGTATACCCCATGGGGCCCAGCCGCACCATCCCCATGGTGGCTCGGCCCCACATGGGCCTTCCTGGCCCATTTAGGCAATTTGCCTATTTTCCTCCTTTTATTTAATATTAAATTAATATAAAAATATATATAATTCATAATTAAATATATTTAATATTATTTAATCTCCCATGGCTCCGTAACAATTTACGGACCACCCCGAACTTACTTCGGTGTTCCCTGGAACCCGTTCTTTCTTTACCGGAACCCTTCCGATTTATTCTCTCTTCCTATTTCTATAATTCCGATAAATTCAAACTGTTCTCTAAGCGTCATCAAGACCTTAAGTGTGTTACCCTACGGTTCGGGAATACATCAGACATGGTCAAGACCCTTCGCTCGCCAATGACCGTCAGGGAGCCCTGGATGACTATGACAACCCCTGTGCATTCCAGAATAAATCGTCGTTGAACCGTTAACATGATATGTTCATTCACTTTGTTCTATCGATACTACCTTTGTCCGAGATACGATCGTCAACATTCTATGTTGTGTTTTATCTCGTTACCGACAAGGGTTACTTAACTCGTTCTGTGATATTATATCTCCAATGACCTAGTCATACGCTGCGCAACTTTATAAATATAATCTCACCGAGTGGGCCCAGAGTATCTTTCCATCACACGGATGAACAAATCCCGCTCTTGATCACTCGCCCCGACTACTTCCTTCCAATACCCGAAAGTGTCACATTTATTGTCACACTATATAAGATATGACGTTTGATGCGATCAAAGTATCTTCCAAAAGCAGCGACTTGATATAATCTCATGGTCTAAGGAATAAGCTATCACGTTACTTTCCTATTGCAGTGTCGAACTCAGTGATACGATCCTTTTGCAATATTTTGGTGGGTAACGTCCATCAAATTATTCTACCAATAAAATGACTCCATCATCAACTGTTATGAATCAATATGACCGGGAAATCACGATCATCCATTGACTGATGGACTAGTTTATATAGAGGCTTAACTAGGGACTCTGGTTTGTTTTACATACCACACGTGCATTAACAATTCTGATTAATACAATTATAGCATGGTATAAAACTAATTATAAACTTAATGAGATAATGTTATAAATACTTATTATTTATTGCCTCTAGGGCATATCTCCAACAATATCGATCTTCAAGGAGATCGTTTCCGACCTAGTGTCGATGGAGGTAAAATATGATGATGAAGATCTAGCACTTTTACTTCTGGTCTCGTTGCCAAATTCCTTTACCAATTTTCGTGATACCATACTTTTGAGTCATACTGAACTAACCACTGCCGAAGTATATGAGACCCTCTTGAGGGAAAAGATGAAAGGTATGGTACAGAAAGAGGAGTCATCGTCCTCCAAGGGCGATGCTTTGCAGGTCCGAGGGAGGCCTGAGCAGCGAGATAACCACAACAACAACAACAGAGATAAGAGCAAGGGTGACAGAGGTCGCTCAAAGTCTAAAGGATGTGACAAGTTCTGCAGGTATTGTAAGAAATCTAATCATGTCATTGATGATTGTTGGAAGTTGCAGAACAAGGAGAAAAGAAAAGGTACTTACCAACCGAAAAATAATGAAGGTAATGATACCGGTGAGGCTTCTTTTGTTGATGGTAGTTCTGATGGCGAATGCCTAGCTGTTTTAGCTGCATGTGTTTCTCGTCAGGATGAATGGATTCTAGATACTGCATGTTCTTTTCATATTTGCTGTAACAAAGATTGGTTCAGTTCTTATGAGTTAGTGCAGACTGGAGATTTCGTGCGTGTGGGCAACGACCAACAATGCACATTGCTGGCGTTGGTTCTGTTCAGATCAAGACACATGACGGTATGACACGCACGCTGACGGGAGTGAAACACATACCAACCATGGCAGAAATTTGATCTCGCTCAGTACCCTTGACTGTGACGGGTACAAGTACAAAGGAGGAAATAAACTCCTAAAGGTATCAAAAGGTTCTCTCATTGTTATGGTTGGTGATATGAATTCTGCTAAGTTATATGTTCTTAGAGGTAGCACGTTATCTGGTACTGTTGCTGCTGTTTCTCATGATGACGCTAGTAAAACTAACCTTTGGCATAAGCGTCTTGGACATATGAGTGAACTTGGTATGGCAGAATTGATCAAGAGAGACTTGCTGCAAGGATGCAGTTTGGGTAAGATGCAGTTCTGTGAACACTGCATTTTCGGTAAGCACACAAGAGTTAAGTTTAATGCTTCTGTTCACACCACCAAAGGTACACTTGATTATGTACATGCTGATGTTTGGGGGCCATCTCGTAAGCCCTCTTATGGTGGTGCTCGTTATATGCTTACCATTATTGATGATTACTCTAGAAGAGTTTGGCCTTATTTCATGAAAAATAAGGATGATACGTTTGCTGCTTTTAAAGAGTGGAAAGCTATGATTGAAAGGCAAACAGAAAGGAAGGTGAAATTACTTCGTACTGACAATGGTGGCGAATTTTGTTCGAATGCCTTTAATGATTATTGCAGGAAAGAAGGCATTGTCAGGCACCTCACCATCCCGTACACGCCTCAGCAGAATGATGAACATGACCATCATCTCCAAGGCTCGCTGCATGATCTCCAACGCTCGCATGAGTAAGCGTTTTTGGGCGGCTGCCACCGCCTGCTACTTGATAAACAGGTCACCATCTATTCCCCTCGACAAGAAAACTCCCATCGAGGTATGGTCAGGTACTCCTGCTGATTATTCACTTAAAGTTTTCGGTTGCACTGCTTATGCTCATGTTGATAATGGAAAGTTAGAGCCGAGAGCTATTAAGTGTGTGTTCATTGGTTATGGTTCGGGTGTAAAAGGATACAAGTTGTGGAATCCCGAAACTAAAAGGCATTTATGAGCAGGAGTGTTGTTTTCAATGAATCTGTTATGTACTTTGATAAGTTGTCCTCAGATGTTTTGCCAGATTTTCTGAGGAGCAGGTTCGTGTCGAGGTGGAGCACTCTGTTGAAAAGGAAAATGTCACTGTTGACAATGATGGTGCTACTTCAGATGATTCTGATTCCTCTGATTCTTCTGTTTCTTCTGATTCTGATAATGATAATGTTCAGAACTCACCCCCTGTTTTGCAGCCACAACAGTCTATTGCTGCTCGTAGGAACAGGAGGAATTGTGGTCCTCGACCACGTTTAATTGAAGAGTGTAACATTGTTGATTATGCTCTGAGTTGTGCAGAACAGGTGGAGCACGGACATGAGCCGTCCACCTATACTGAAGCTATTGGTTCCGGTGACCGCGAGAAGTGGCTTGCTGCTATGCAAGAAGAGATGCAGTCACTCGATAAGAATGGCACATGGGAAGTTGTGCGCTTGCCTAAGAAAAAGAAGGCAGTCCGCTGTAAGTGGATCTTCAAGAGAAAGGAGGGTTTATCTCCTAGCGAGCCTCCGAGGTTTAAGGCAAGGTTAGTTGCAAAAGGCTTCAGTCAAATTCCAGGTGTTGATTATAATGATGTTTTCTCTCCAGTTGTTAAGCATAGTTCAATTCGTACATTTTTGGTATTGTTGCTATGCGTGATCTTGAGCTTGAGCAGTTAGATGTAAAGACTGCGTTTCTGCATGGAGAGTTGGAGGAGGAGATATACATGGACCAGCCAGAAGGGTTCATAGTGCCTGGTAAGGAGGATCTTGTGTGTAAGTTGAAAAGGTCCTTATACGGTTTGAAACAATCTCCTCGTCAGTGGTATAAAAGGTTTGATTCTTTTATGTTGTCACATGGCTTTAAGAGGTCTGAATTTGATAGCTGTGTGTACATTAAGTTTGTTAATGGATCACCTATATACCTGTTATTATATGTTGATGATATGTTGATTGCTGCCAAGAGCAAGAAAGATATCGCTGCTCTCAAGTCACAGTTGAGTAGCGAGTTTGAGATGAAGGATCTTGGTGCTGCTAAGAAAATTCTAGGTATGGAGATTACCCGTGACAGAAATTCTGGTTTGTTGTTTCTTAGTCAGCAAAATTACATTAAGAAAGTTCTTCATCGTTTTAACATGCATGATGCAAAGTCTGTTAGTACTCCTATTGCTCCTCACTTTAAATTGTCAGCTGAACAATGTCCTAGTACGGATGAGGATTTTGAGTACATGTCTAGAGTTCCATATTCTAGTGCTGTTGGTTCTTTAATGTATGCCATGGTTTGCTCACGTCCAGATTTATCATATGCTATGAGTTTGGTTAGTAGATATATGGCTAATCCTGGTAAAGAACATTGGAAGGCTGTTCAGTGGATTTTCAGGTACCTTCGTGGCACATCCAATGCTTGCCTCAAGTTCGGCAAGACTGATGAGGGACTCGTAGGCTATGTGGATTCAGATTTTGCTGCCGATTTGGATAAGAGGAGATCCCTCACAGGTTATGTGTTCACGCTTGGTGGTTGTGCCGTGAGTTGGAGGGCAACGTTGCAATCCGTTGTTGCCCAGTCTACCACTGAAGCAGAGTACATGGCTATTGCTGAAGCATGTAAAGAATCGGTTTGGCTGAAAGGTTTGTTTGCTGAGCTTTGTGGAGATGATACTTGCATTAACCTGTTTTGTGATAGTCAGAGTGCTATTTACCTTACTAAGGATCAGATGTTCCATGAGAGAACAAAGCACATTGACGTCAAATACCATTATGTGTGCGATGCTGTTGCACAAGGTAAGTTGAAGGTATGCAAGATAAGTACTCATGATAATCCTGCTGATATGATGACAAAGCCAGTTCCTGTTACTAAGTTTGAGCTTTGCTCAGGCTTAGTTGGTATCACTGTCTAGCCCAAGAGGCTATTTGGCGCCGAAGGTGTTTTCTTTGTTGTTTCAGGGTGAAGGTTTTCGTTCATGCTACAAGATGGAATTTGTCTCTAGGTGAAGTTTTGTTTTATTGTGTTCCAAATTCTAGGCCACACAGAGGGCCACACTAGGAGTAATTACATTGAATCCCATGAGTGGATAGATCGGGACATGGATAGCCACACCAAGGGCCGCGCCACCTGGTTTGTTTTGTTGGATCTTAACCGAGTTGGACTGCAGCCAACTTAGGGTTTTGCACCACTATAAATACATCTTGTAAGCCGTCGTTTGGGGTAGGCCATACATTGTAAACCCACGGCGTTTGTAACCTCACCCGATATAGTGAAGTATTGCTGGCTGGCGCCCGTGGTTTTTTCTCCTCCATTGTTGGAGGGGTTTTCCACGTTAAAATCTCGTATCCCCGTTGGTTGATCTTTCCGCTACTTCATCGTTTTCTTCCTATCATTTATAACAAGGAGAACCAAGCACTTGTCGGCTTTGAAGTCCGTCCCCAGCAGGACAAGACCGGCTCCACCATCTCCAATCACAAGCCCTAAACGACAAAGGTGGTAACAGGCTAACAGCGACGTTACAACAACCACTGATGACGAACAATCCTCCCAGGAAGATAAAATATCATCACATATCCGTGTTTCGGTCGTCAGCCATCATAACACCTCACTAGTACAGAACGACACATCGGAAACGGGTCAAAAACCCCTTCGGCAACGGAGAAAGGGTCCGTGTCCCCGCCTCTGTCACTGATGTGAAGCCTCACAATGGCAACGGACGAGATAAACCGTTTCTGATGTATTTAACATTAGACACGGAGTTTTGCTAATAACCGTTTCTAATAAGGGTTACAGGAAAACAAAAAAAAAACACGGTGACGGGCTGTGCCGTCGATGGAGCCCCGCTCCATGCGACTAGACGGCCGCCCGGTCGTCACCGTATTCCTGTACGCCCTGCTTTACAAAAGTTCATCAGTGCGCGTGGCTGGAGCTCTGCTCCTATGTCTTCACGGCCGCTAGATGAACATCTACTGTCTTTCTTGCTGCGCAAAATGTACTGCTCCTGGTGACGGCACCGTGTATGGAGCCCCGCTCCTAGGTCTTCACGGCAGCAGCATCGTCACCAAGCATCCACCAAGCCCTTGAAACAACGAATATTCTTTGTTAAAAACAGCAAACAAAGCTAATAAACAGAGCCAATAAGCAGTAAACAAAGCAAACCGAGCTAAATAAGTAGCTAACATAGCAAATACATAGCTGAACAGAGCTAACTAACAGAGCAAACCGAGCTAAATAAGTAGCTAACATAGCAAATACATAGCTAAACAAAGCAAACCGAGCTAAATAAGTAGCTAACATAGCAAATACATAGCTGAACAGAGCTAATTAACAGAGCAAACCGAGCTAAATAAGTAGCTAACATAGCAAATACATAGCTAAACAAAGCAAACCGAGCTAAATAAGTAGCTAACATAGCAAATACATAGCTGAACAGAACTAACTAACAGAGCAAACTGAGCTAAATAAGTAGCTAACATAGCAAATACATAGCTAAACAAAGCAAACCGAGCTAAATAAGTAGCTAACATAGCAAATACATAGCTGAACAGAGCTAACTAACAGAGCTAACTGAGCTAAATAAGTAGCTAACATAGCAAATACATAGCTAAACAAAGCAAACCAAGCTAAATAAGTAGCTAACATAGCAAATACATAGCTGAACAGAGCTAACTAACAGAGCAAACCGAGGTAAATAAGTAGATAACATAGCAAATACATAGCTAAACAAAGCAAACCGAGCTAAATAAGTAGCTAACATAGCAAATACATAGCTAAACAAAGCAAACCGAGCTAACATAGCAAATACATAGCTAACTAACAGAGCAAACCGAGCTAAATAAGTAGCTAACATAGCAAATACATAGCTAAACAAAGCAAACCGAGCTAAATAAGTAGCTAACATAGCAAATACATAACTAAACAAAGCAAATCGAGCTAAATAAGTAGCTAACATAGCAAATACATAGCTGAACAGAGTTAACTAAAAGAGCAAACCGAGCTAAATAAGTAGCTAACAGAGCGATCATTTACCATAGGCGAGGCGGGGTCGCTTTCCGTCGCGGATTGCGTCCCAGGCGTCGGCGCCGGAGCCACTGCCAGAGGAGACGTCAGAGGAGACCTCATCCTGCTCGAACACCGGAGCGTCCTCCTCCTCCTCCTCCTCCTCCTCCGCCGCTGCCACCGCTGCCGCCGTCGCATCTGGCCCAGGGCCCTGGCCAGGGAGAAGAGAGCGGTCTATGGCCGCCCGGAGCCGCGTCTGGAACAACGCCTCCTCGGCGGCTTCTATCGCGTGCTCGGCGGCGGAGATGCGGATAGCTTTCTGCATCGCAGACGCCCGAATGACACCCTCGGCGCGCTCGCGCTCAAAGGAGGCGCGAGAGAGGAGGAGACCGACCTCCAGATCCTCGTCCTCATCGTCCGAGGAGGACGATGAGGACGAGATCCGGGCGTCGGTGGCCGCCGCCGCCGTGGATCTGGATGGGATTTGACGGCTCAGAATGAACTCGCGACCGTAGTCGCCGGGGATCTCGCCCCAGTTGTAGGGGAGATCTGGGCTGCGCCTCGGAGGGTGGGAGGAGGAAGATGCTCCATCCTGACTTCCGTCGGCGCCGGAGGGGTTCGCCATCGATGGGTGAAGTAGGAGGAGAGCGTGTGCAGCTAGGGTTAGGAACTGGGGAGAGTGAGACTGAGAGTGAGAGTGAGATACAGTACTGGAGTGGGAGATATTAATACCGGCACCGCTTAATGTGCCTTCACATGGGAAACGGAGATAGAACGATCTCCGTTTCTGATGTGGAAATATCAGCAACGGAGATATTCTTTCCTCCGTTGCCTATATATGAGCAACGGAGATCTTTTCAGCCTCCGTTACCATTGTGTCGGGCCCATCGACCGACTACCACGCGCGCCCACTCGCGGAAGCGCGCGGAGCTCATTTTTCCGTCGCCTAACTCTTGCCGTTGCCATAGAGGGGTATCAGATGTGTCGTTCTGTACTAGTGCCTACCTCGCCATATTCCCAAACCAATTGAAGTCATCCGACGGTATGCTCCATCACGGCTCCATTGAAGCCCTTCCCAAGTTGGCAATTCTCGGAGACAAAAGCCTTATTGTTCATATTGCTATCTCCTCCACCTGGCAACTCAACAGGCAAACCCTATCCTGTATCTATTTATGTACGAGATGCGAGATCAGAAATTTACTCATTCGTCTTCGAAGTTCCTGACAAACAACATGTGAAAAGGAACACACTCGCTGGCCGACAAGCACGAGAAGAAAAAGGGGATAGAAAGTTTCTAACACCAACCAAGAAGGTATAATTTCTTGTAATAGTCCAAAAAAGGCGAAAAGTCCTTTTTGGTGTCCGTGCTTACTCGAGCCTTTTTTTTCATAAATGGAAAATCATAATTTGAAATCTTATGAATATACAGGTGACATATATGAACCAATTTTCATCAAAATATAGTATGATCCATGATCCACACAAAAGAAAAATGTGGGGATCAAAATGGTGTTTTTTCCTTCTTACAGATCCACAAATTTGTGACTTTTGTGTAGCCTAAAATATGACATACTAGTATTTTTGATCAAAACTTTGCAGACATGTAGATTATATTAGTATGACCCCACCGTTGTCGAAAAGAATTTTCTTATACCTCTAAATATCATTTTTTTAATACCAGGCTCCATAAAGACCGGGTGCCAAATAGCTGCAATCCGAAAATGGGTCCTTTCAATGAAAATCCATTTCGGGTAGTAGGACTAGATGCTCCTATTATTGAAAATCATATTTCGCAATGTCAAAAAAATTAGAAAACAAATTAGATTGGACATATAGACATCTTATGTAGAAACACAAATTTTTGTCAATAAAAAGACATTTTTCGTGTCTTGTGTAAAAAAGACAAATAAAATGTCTAGTACAAACTAATTTTTGGGCACCGAGTTTCTCTTTTTTATATAGAGCATAAAAAGCAATATTTTTTTCATAAAACTTTGTGTGCCAACATAAAATATTTGAGGGTACACCCGAAATTTTATTTCAGATTTTCGTCTATTTTAAAATATGCAATTCCATAATGATACTAAATATGCAACATAAAACACCTTGCTTTTCAACCTTTCTTTTCTACGTAATAATTAATGTTCTCCAAATGACTTACTCCCTCCGATCCATATTAATGGTCTCAACATTGTCTAGATACGGATGCATCTAGTCTAAACACTTAACTAGATACATCCGTATCTAGATAAAGTTGAGTCCATTAATATGGATCGGAGGTTGTACTTTTTTTTAGGCGCGCGCTACGCGTCGGTCGGTTGTAGCGACGCGTAGCATCAGTCGCCTTTCCCTCCGTCCGATTTAAATGATCACGATCATCGATTTCGGATGTCGCTTTCAGCTGACCGAAACGTCGCTTTCCAGCTGCACGCCTCGCTTCCTTCCCTTGGGTGCTAAAAAATATATTATGGTCAAAAATCAACTGGCTTATCTTTTTGCACCCTATGCACGCAGCCACGACCAGTGTACTACTCCCTCCGTCCCAAAATAAGTGTCTCAAAGTTCTACAAAAGTGGATGTATCTATACTTGTTTTGTGTCTAGATACATCCACTTTTTGACCAATCTAAGACATTTATTTTTGGACGGAGGGAGTACTATATTATGCATCAAAATATCAGCTACGCACACACATACCTACTCCGTCTTTTTTAAGTGAAAAAATTATATGTGTTACTCTCTTGTGCTACGTATGATTTTTGTTAGATAGTTCATCTATGAAATTAGTATTTAGATTATATATGTAACAAATTGCGAAATTATTTTGCAACATTTTTCTAGAAAAATGTAAAAACTTGCGACGTGCCAAAAATCAAATGTATCATTTTGGACATGACCATGTAGCAAAAACTAACAATACCTGCAACAAAATGCGAAATTATTTTGCAACATTTTTCTAGAAAAATGTAAAAACTTGCGACGTGCCAAAAATCAAATGTAGCATTTTGGACATGACCATGTAGCAAAAACTAACAATATATGTAACAAAATGCGAAATTATTTTGCAACATTTTTCTAGAAAATATGTAAAAAAACTTGCGACGTGCCAAAAATCAAATGTAGCATTTTGGACATGACTATGTAGCAAAAACTAACAATATATGTAACAAAATGCGAAATTATTTTGCAACATTTTTCTAGAAATATGTAAAAAACTTGCGACGTGCCAAAAATCAAATGTAGCATTTTGGACATGACCATGTAGCAAAAACTAACAATATATGTAACAAAATGCGAAATTATTTTGCAACATTTGCCTAGAAAATATGTAAAAAACTTGCGACATGCCAAAAATCAAATGTAGCATTTTGGACATGACCATGTAGCAAAAACTAACAATATATGTAACAAAATGCGAAATTATTTTGCAACATTTTTCTAGAAAAATGTAAAGACTTGCGACGTGCCAAAAATCAAATGTAGCATTTTGGACATGACCATGTAGCAAAAACTAACAATATATGTAACAAAATGCGAAATTATTTTGCAACATTTTTCTAGAAATATGTAAAAAAACTTGCGACGTGCCAAAAATTAAATGTAGCATTTTGGACATGACCATGTAGCAAAAACTAACAATATATGTAACAAAATGCGAAATTATTTTGCAACATTTGCCTAGAAAATATGTAAAAAACTTGTGATGTGCCAAAAATCAAATGTAGCATTTTGGACATGACCATGTAGCAAAAACTAACAATATATGTAACAAAATGCGAAATTATTTTGCAACATTTTTCTAGAAATATGTAAAAAACTTGCGACGTGCCAAAAATCAAATGTAGCATTTTGGACATGACCATGTAGCAAAAACTAACAATATATGTAACAAAATGCGAAATTATTTTGCAACATTTAGGGAAAACGGAATCCATCGATGGATTGATGTACTTCCTGTACTAGACGCACGACGGCGCGATCTCATCTACATAAATTATCGATCTCCGTTAAGGTTAAATTATCGATCTCCGTCTGCGACGCTCCCCAGCCACACTCAAAAAATGATAGTAGTTTGAAGCAATTTGAAGTAACTTTTTGCAACATAAAAAAATTCCCAGAAAAAGTGACCTCCATCGTCTCTCTCATGCCTCTGGAAATATTATTGTGCACTGTGTGTGCAAAGTGGTGTGCTACCGTGTGTGGACAGTGTAGTGCTACTGTGTGCACAGTGTTGTGCAGTACTACTAGGCGCGCCAATGTTGTGCAGTGCACACTGTTGTACAAATTGGTGCTGCTATGCCTTGTAGTATAGGTGGGACCCGCAGCACAGCACGTTCTGCCAAACATGGGACGCGTCCCGCCCGGAAAGGACGGAAAAGGCGTGCCCTCGCGACGACCTGCGTGGAAAAAGGAAGGAAAGGATGAGCACTCCGCGCGTCAGCACGAACCGGCTCTAGCTACAGCCGGCTGACAAACAGCGTTTTCCTTTTTTTTAACATGACTAAATGTGTTACTTTAGACTAACTGAGTTGAACAAAAATATCATATGGCACAAATATGTTAACGAGAGACACTCCTAAACGGGGCAATTTTGTTTTTTATTTAGAAACGGGGCAGTCAATCATGACTCCTGAGAATGACGTGTGGGAGCCACGCAAAGCTTCAGGAGTCTTGCACCAACCCCCGCCGCCGCCGCCGCGTTCCCCGTCCCCTCACTGCCAGCGCCGCCATGCTCTGGCTCGGACGCGGCGTCCTCACCCAGCTCATCCCTTCTTCCTCCGCCTCTCCCGTCTTCCAATTTCACCGTCTCCTCTCCGCCGCCGCCACCCCCCGCATTTCCCCAAACCCTAGCTTCGCCGTGGAGAACTACCTCGTCGACACCTGCGGCCTCACGCCATCCCAGGCCCTCAAGGCCTCCGCGAAGCTCTCCCGTCTCAAGTCCCCCACCAACCCCGACGCCGTCCTCGCCTTCCTCGCCGGCCTCGGTCTCTGCACCGCCGACGTCACTGCCGTATCCGCCAAGGACCCCAAGTTACTCTGCTCCACCGTGGAGAAAACCCTGGCGCCCGTCACCGGCTCGCTGGCCTCGGCCTGTCACATTCTCAGATATCGCGCCTCAGCTCGCTTACCTGTCCATCTTCGGCTCCTTTGAGTAGTGAAGTGCAACGCTACCCTCCTCGCATGCAACCTTGAGAGGATTGTGAAGCCCAACGTCGCGGTCCTACGGGAGTGCGGTCTAGGTGACTGTGATATTGTCAAGCTATGCATAGCTGTGCCGAGGCTGCTCACCAACAACCTCGAGCGTTTCCGAGTGATTGTGGCTTGTGCCGAAGGTTTGCGTGTGCCCCGTGGCGCTCCGATGTTCAGGCACGCCCTGCACGCTGTTTCATTCCTCAGCAAAGAGATGATCGCCGCCCAACTGGAGTACTTGAAGTACACGTCCAGGTAGTCGGATGCCCAGGTTGGCATTGATGTTTCTAAGCTTCCGTCCTTGCTGTTGAAGTCAAAGGAAATGCTGCAGTAGAGGTCCGAGTTCCTCTTCTCTCAGGTAGGCTTGGAACGGCCTACATTGCACATCGGCAGGCATTGCTCTGTTATAGCTTGGAGGGCCGGCTCAAACCCCGCTACTATGCTGCAAAGTTTCTCAAGGAAAAAGGATTGCTCAAGCGTGATCCAAGCTACTATACAGTTGCCAAGGTCACCGAGAAGGTACTTGTGGAGAAGTTCATATCCCCTAACAAGGATGTTGCGCCACACCTCAGTGAAGACTATGCGGTTTCTTGCAGAGGGGAATTGCCAACTAATTTCAGATGTATATGAACCAAGGATGGGGTATGAGAATTGGTAAACTCTGTATGGTGCACCAAAGTGTTGACTGACTCTACGTAGTAAGCTGGTAGTTCCTATTTCAGTGTTCTTTACCTAACTGGATGTTGGTTGTCCACTATGTTTGATGCTGGTCTGGTCTAGATAACCTCTGGTGAAACTGATATTTTAATTCATGAATCCTAATATGTAATGCTATCATTTAGTAGAGAAGAAACCATGGCTTGCTTACGAACTTGCTCATCCTCATGCCATGTTATTTATCACTTGGAACTAAGAAAGTGTGAGAAAAGGCCATTCTGCAATGCATTAATTTTTTTTAATGCATTCCAGGGGATTTTGGCTTGTGCCTATGGCTTAGGCGTGACCTGTGTGACTGAGATATCAAGTCAGACAAGAACACTTTGAACCTTATGCAAACCAGAGTGGAGCATTAACATATGCAAGCTGGCTTTGACTAGATTGCACCTATTGATTTTTTAGTGTTGTAAAAGTATGTCCTCACAACTATATCTAGCTTGTTCTTCTGACGTTGTACCCAAACTTATTAATGCAAGATGTGATGCTAGATGACTTGAATTATCAGCTATCTAGATTTTACTGTCCCAAGAACAAATTGCTGAATCTATCTGCATATTTAACTAATTTTGTGTACATCATGCTTTGATTCCATGTTTTGTAGGTTTCGTAACTCATGTTTTCGTCAAGGCATGAATACGCTTCACAAGTCAATACTTTCTGCAAAATCCAGTGTCTTCCTATATGTTAGTCGATTTATCCACTATAATTCCCGTGAACTTTAGGTCCATTGATTCAATAGGTAATCATGAAGTTGCTCTGTTGAGATATCATTTAGTAATTTTTGCCGTCGTAATTCAAAGTGGTTGGTGAAGGATGCGCACGGGGCATCCACATCGCCACCTCATGGTTGTAGATTCAGTGGTGTAAGGAAAGACCGTAGAAGCTCCGGTCTTATATATTCGGTCAGCAAGGCCAATGAGAATGTTGTAGCAGTAGTTGAAATATCAACACATCTCCTGTCACATGCCACTGGTTGTCTTGCAAGATCACTCCCAGCCTGCTTCCTACTTGCTATATTAGCATTCTTTTAATCGGCAGGATTTTTGCAATTCCTCATGGCAAGTATTCACCTCTCACTAGGTACTCATTTTCTTACTAATATAAAGTGGACAATGAATTTTGCCCTTTATAGGGATCGTAAGTCTGTGCCCGCATACCTCCAAAGCACTTTCTGTTGTAGGAGATAAATTCTGCATGATTCAAAAGTAATTGCAAATCCAAACCATGTTGTCGGTTGACCTACACAGTTATGTTAATTGCAGCCAAATCAGGGCTGTAACCAGCAAATAGGGTTTCTCATATCGAGTCAAATACAGAACAGGGAACATTTAGAGATTTGTTCAAAAAGCTTAAATGATGTTAGTTTCTGCTACAAGTGCCAACACTGAACCTGATACTTGCATGAAAAGTTGACAACTTACTTTCACACTGCAGAAAATTTTATTTTTTCACAGTGATTAGGCAATCAAAACTCATTCTCTGACCCTTTTTTTGTACACTGGGAACCTTTCTGATATTTTGAAGCAGTCTTCACTTTACTCAATGCTACTAGGAGAATTGTTGCAGAATTGCTTACCAAAAGCTTTGGACAACAAATCTCATACACTCCAATGAACTGTTGAGTTCGGCAGCAAGCTACGCTTTCAGTTTTAATTTGAGAAAGAACCCCAAATGTCAGCAGGAGTATGTAACTGGCGAATTTTGTTCGTTCATCTTAATGTGTACAATTTTTTATTGAATCAACAATGGTCATCAAGTTAGGAGTTAACGGATGCAAGGTTGCTCCCCCTAGCTGGCATATCTATTTCAGTGTTGTAACTACATATCTTCACAACTGTGTCGATCTTGTACTACTGCCCTCTCCAAAACCTATTAATGCTGGATGTGATACTTGACGACAGAATTATCAGCTATCTTGTTTTTTCAATCCTGAGAAACAGATCGCTTAATCTATCTGCATATTTGACAATATTTGTGTGCATCATGCTTTCCTTCCATGGTTTGTACTTGTGTCGCTCCCGTGCGGGCGACCCGGGAGCCACCCAAACCCTAGCCGCCGGTCCCTCCAGCCAACCACCCCGCCGCCGGAGCCTGCCGCGGTGGCGGTGGCGCTCGTCTTCCGAAGGAAGCGGGCAGAGCGCTGGACTCCTGAGCGGAGGAGCCCGCGTTTTCTTGGCGCGGGTGTGCCGGGGCGGCGGCCCCGGAATCTCGGTCCGCGGCGGCGGCTTCTCCGCGCCGGCGGCGAGTGGTGCTCCTGCTGCTCAGGGTCGCGTGGGCGGCAGGGTGGTGGCCTTGGGGCGAGGTCGGCGGCGGCCTTCGGCTTGGTCGCGCGCCTCGAGATGGGTCGACACGCCCTCTTGCGTGGACTGGCGGGTGTGCGGTGGCGGCTGGCATGCGGCCGGTGGTCTGATGGCGTGGATGGGAAGGAGCAGCGACGGCGTCTGGTCTTGGTGCTGGGCGGCTCGGTCCCGGCCTCCCAGATCTGCCGTGTGGCTGCATTCCCCTGGTGGCGATGGAGGCCTGATGCGGTGATTGCACGGAGGCGGCGTGGTGGAGTGATGGCGGCGCGGTGGCTGTCTTGGGCAGCGCCGGGACGGTTTGGAGTTGTGCCAGATCCGTTCTGGCCAGCGGGATGCATCCCGGCTCGCGCGTATGGTGGAGAGGGTGCCCGTCGGAGGCACGGGAGCTGTTGCGCGGGCCGACGATGGTGTTTGCCGTCGGCTCGAGGCTCCCGGGGAGAGGAAGCCGGGGCGGCGGCCCCGGATCGATGGCGCGACTGCGTCGGTGAGGAGGCCGTGCAGCCCTGGCTGCGGCAGGGGCGTGGCCGGGGAGAAGGAAGCCGGGGCGGCGGCCCCGGAGCAGCGGCTGCGGCAGGGTCGTGATCGGCATGCCACCTGCCGTGGCGTGAGGTGCCGCGGTGGCTGCGGCATGCAGTGATGGTGGTCTGGCCGGTCCTCGACGGGCGGTGCGGGGTTTGCGACACATCGCCAGGTGAAAGCCTTGCCTGGTTGTCGGCCAGGGCCGACGACGGCGACGCCCTCGGGTGCCGCGTCCTTCTTGGAGGCGTTGTCGAGGTGGTGCTCTCGCTTCTCCACGCCGGGTTCTCCGGGGGAACCCCCAGATCCCACGCAGAATCAGGCGAGGGCGGCGCTCTTGCGTCGCTTGCCTCATGGGGCCTCGCTTTGGATGTTCCACCGGCCAGAGAGGGATCTGTGGAGTGCTGGTGGTTGGCGGCGGCGAGCTCTTCGTCTTTGGCTAGGTGGTGCGCGGCCCTGGGCCGGCGTGGATGTTGGAGCGGCGGCTCCGGGTATCTCCTTGCGTTGAGGTCGCCTCCGCTGTGTTTAGTGTCGGCTATGGTTGCTAGGGCGACATGGTCGTCGACTCGTTTTGGGGCGTGGCCTTGGGGCCGGCGTGGATGTCGGAGCGGCGGCTCTGGGTTTCTCCTTGCGTTGAGGTCGCCTCCGCCGTGTTTAGTGTCGGCTATGGTTGCTAGGGCGACATGGTCGTCGACTCGTTTTGGGGCGTGGCCTTGGGGCCGGCGTGGATGTCGGAGCGGCGGCTCCGAGTTTCTCCTTGCATTGAGGTTGCCTCTGTCGTGTTAGTGTCGGCTATGGTTGCTAGGGCGGCATGGTCGTCGACCCGTTTTTTGGGCGTGGCCTTGGGGCCGGCGTGGTGCGTTGCGTTGTATGGTTTTCGGCCGGTTTCCCTTATAAAATGTCCAACTCTGTATGGTTTACGCCCGGTTTCTCCCGCTAATAAACCGGGCACCTTCTTCTTTATCAATGGATAAGGCAAAGCTTTTGACTTCGTTTCAAAAAAAAAACATGGTTTGTACTTAGAACAGAAATCTTGTATAGTATTTATTCTTTCTTAATTGAATTATATTTTTGTTTACCTATTCTCCCATTAGATTACGAAACTTTTAGTTTTTACTCAACATTTTTAATCTCAGGTTTGCCGATTGAGAACTAAAACAGTTACATCTTCCTAATCAGCGTGCCAGCTCTTACTTGTACTTACCCTGTCTCGGATGTGTTTTACTATTTTGCAACAAATGAGGTATATAGCTAAATACTTTTTACCTGGTGTATTATAGGATTTTAACTAGATTATCCTAGTTTATTCCCAACCAAATTTCGTAGTTCCTATATGTGTATCTTAATAACACCATTCCATCATACTTAACGTTGTAGCCGCTTAGCCGCCAATATGGTTAGCATGGAGTGTGGGTTGGCTATTCCAAAATGAGCGCGTGATGAGAAGCAGAGATCGGCACACAAAACCAAAGATGCCGATGTATTTGACTATGAGGCATGAACTGATGCACCCAAACCTCATTATCTTTTTTAGAACATGCTTGAAAAATATGTTTACAAGCTAACATCTAAATCACCATCGAGCAACACGAATTCAAATCAAAATTTAAAAATACTGCTCGCCAAATAAAACGGAAAGAAATCTCTCTACAAATAGACTGAATTTAAATTGTACTACGAATCTGGTCGAATATCACCTTCAGTACAACATCACGATTTCTGTTTCTCAAGCTGTGTTTTAAATTTCCAAAATTTAACGGAGTTTTTTGTTATTTTAAAAAAAATCATAAAACCGAAATTTTCAACCAAGATCCGTGTCATCGCAAGCCCAGGGATATAAGGGATATATTCTCCCTGGTGGACAACGGGTGGAGCTTGCAAGCATGAATATATAAGCTATATAACATTTCCGAATAGTGTAAGCTGCAGAAAATGCACAAGAGGGTTCATAAACTTGCAGGTCCTTCTAGTTACAACTTGCCCCTTTATCTAAAGAAAACAAGTATCCATCATGCTTCCTGATCACACATTGGTAAAAATAAGCAGATAAATACAAGCCTCGCCACATTTGTTCTAGGATAGAAACAGTTTTGGAATACAGTAAAATTTCATTGCACTGGACCGTTAATTTGTCACAAACGCAAAGCAGTCCAGCAGAGATAATATATATTTTTTCGAGAAAACTAGAGATAATATATATTGGATGGCTGGAACTCTATCCGATCAGTCCAACAGTCAAACCTTGCTTCCAACTGACCCAGCTGCTTCAGAGTTCACCCAAATTTGCACCTGCTGCAGAGTTAACCCAAATTTACACCTGAAAGATCCCATCTGTTCTTTACTGGACTGAGCAGAGAGCTCGTAGTAGGCTTGTCCACATACATGCTGAAAGAGATCCTGCTGCTTTTACTCGATTTTTTATTTGTTCAGGCAGCCTCAGCTTGTGACACAAGGAAAGCTTCAGGCTAGGACAAAATCAATTTGTTGCCGCAGCATTCAGTCCCAAGAGATGTACTGGAAGAAACTATACCTCGCCAGTCCACAGCCAAACGGTGCAAGATGCATAAAATCAAATAAATCAATTATAACAGGAAACCCTACCCCACCCCTGCCCAAACTCTACAGCAGCAGTTGTCGTTCGCTAATGGCGCATTTTACTCTCAAATTAATTGGAGTTGAACGTGCAAATTACTTTTACCTCTTATTTGTTCAGGCTGCCTTAATTGGGCGTATGCTGTCTAACTACATGCAATCTATAGCACAATACATAGCTTGCAAAATTCAAACAGAATTTGTAGGACCTTCTCTGAATAAATCTTCTGCCCAGTGTCAGTCATGCATACTTGTTACCGAAGGAAGCTTCCGGCCAAAACATCATCAGGAAATAGTAGGAGCTTATCTGAACAAAAACTCTAGCCAGCATCAGATCATGCATACTTGTTATGGAAGGAAGTTTCAGGCCAATGCATCATCGACTAGACTAACGATCCTTCAGGTCTGACTCCAGATGGACAGAAATCAACATTCAGTAAACCCGTCAGTATGCTCCAATCTCTCACCTGGTAAAGTCACTTCATTCATCAATCGATCATTCCCCTTGCCTGCATTACATTATCTCGCTTCTGTAATTCCACAAGCACCAGAGAAGCGACACAGAACTGGCTTTCATTTCAAACAAGTGTACAAATCTTTAGAAGAGATTATAACCAGCACAGCTAAAGCAATTATAAAAGATCATCTAAGAAACAAAGTATAAAAGAGAGGATGGTACATAAGACACACCTTGCTTTTCAGCACCACGCCATACAAGCATTATTTGCCCTCCGATGCAAATACAAGGACACTCGAGATGTCTATCCGTTACGTAGTTGTACACAGAATCACAGATAGGCCATAAACATAAATGCTACTAGCCTACCATTGCACTATTCAGTTTTGAGATCAGGTCCCCTACAAAGAGTATCAGCTAGGGCGATCCAAAAACACAAGAGAAAATAAACGAAAAAACTGGTACAAACAACTAGTAAAAGAGTGACCAGCTTTCGCAACAGCTAATGTCTTGTAAATAGAAATATTGCAGGAAGAAAGGAGATTTTCAGCTCACAGGAACCAGAGCAAGCAACCAACATACTAGACCAAAACTGCATCCTTGGTAGGGATCAGCACATTGTGGTCATCAACAAATCTAAATTAATTCCCCACAGAAAAATAAACCCAAAATTTTCATCCAGAGGTAATATTTGAGACTTCATATCACATGCCAAAGTGAGAGCCTTCTTTCATGGAAAGATATATTGAGGTTTGCACTGAAAACTGCAATGGACATTTATACTACTCACTAGTACTTGAAAGCAACTGCAGAATGCCCCTGGTCTATGATGTCACTCTCTTCCAGTATGTGTGTCAATATGACTTATGACATGATGATGGACAAGATAGCAGTGTGATGCTTTCTTATTAACCGAATGATGTAAAGAACATACCAGAAATCACAAATCAGATTATCAGTTTCATCCCAGATTACCAACACCAAATCAACATGTAACTAACATACATACTACAGCATACATCCAGCACTTAGTTAGGACAAGAACACCAAGTCAGGTCTTGGTAGCCTAATACGAAGAGTGAAAAAATGGTGTGCCATACACAGTTACTCGTTTTCCTGCCCATTCTTGGTTTATGTAAATCTGAATCTAGTAGGCATTTCCCCTCTGCAGGCTTCTGCATAGTCATCAACAAGGTGTGGTGCAGCTTCCTTGTAAGGGTGTATGTACTTCTCCATGAATACCTTCTCGGTCACCGTGACTGTGGAATAGTAGTCTCGGTCTTGATGCAGCAATCCTGTCGCCTTAAGAAACTTAAATACATAGTACCTTGGCCTGAGCCGACCCTCCAAGCTATAAGAGAGTATTGACGGCCGCTTAGCAATGTAGGCTGGTTCCAACCCCACCTCAAAGATAAGGAATTTTGACCTACTCTGCAGACTTTCCATAGATCTCATCAGCACCTGTGGAAACTTAGAAACAGCTATGCCCACTTCAGCATCCGACCACATGAATGTGTTCTTCAAGTGCTCCACTTTGGCGGCTATCTTCTCCTCGCCGAGGAACACAACAACGCGCAGCGCATGCCTAAACATTAGACCCACGGGGGACACCAAGATCTTCGGCGCAGGCCACCATCTGCCAGACGCGGTCCAAATTGGTGGTGAGCACCACATGCCTGAACATCCCAGACCGACGGGGTACATGTGAACCTTCGTCACATGCCACCATTGCCTTGACACCTTCCAAACTGGCGGTGAGCAACCATGGGTAAGACATGCACAACTCGGCAATATGGCAAGCATCTAGCCCGCACTTCCTTAGAAACGCAACATTGGGCTTGACCACCTTCTCGAGGCTTCTTGTGAGGATATTGGAGTTTTTCCTGAGCACCGGGAGAGGTTCTCGTAGGAGCTGAAGAGGGACATGTAGTACTGTAGATTGGAGACGACGGATTTCTGCCGGATGCTGGCGGGGTGGAGCGAGACGAGGCGGGCGATCTCGGAATGCGACAGGCCGAGGCGAGTGAGCCCGACGAGGGTGGGGGCCAGGGTTCTCTCGACGCTCGCGCAGAGTAGCTTGGGGTCCTTGGCGACGGCGGCGGCGACGTGGGCGCTGGACAGACCGAGGCCGGCGAGGAAGGCGAGGACGGCGTCAGGATTGGAAGGGGACTTGAGGTGCGAGAGCTTGGTGGAGGCCTTGAGTGCCTGGGCTCGCGTGAGGCCGCAGGTGTCGACGAGGTACTCCTCCGCCGCGAAGCTAGGGTTTGGGGAAATGGCGGACGCGGCCGTGGAGAGGAGGCGGTGGAGTGGGGAGATGGGGGAGGCGGACGGGGAAGAGAGGAGACGGGCGAGGATGCGGCTTTGGAGGCGGAGCATGGTGCAGGCGACGGCGTGGTGGCGGTGGCGCCGGCGGCGAGGGAAAGCGAGCGCCGCCGCTGGTGGCAGAGGGAGACTCGTGAAGTCGTGAAGGTCTGGTGCGTCTGGTGTTTCTGTTTAGGGATGAAGACTATGGCCCAACTCAAGCGCAGTGGGCCTTGAGCACAGTTATGCGCCCCAAAAAGCTTCAGAGTTAACATTCAGCTCAGCTCCGATATAAATTCGTTCCAATTGGTTAAGATAAATGTTGACTGCAATGGCGAATTTAGCTCCGGCTGATGATCTACAGGTAAAGCTTGCAAAATTCATGCATAGAATTTTGCATGGCGTCTACGTCTACCATATTTACGTCTATCATTTTATTGAAAAGACAAAACACATTGTGTGATAGTAAATTGGTGCATGAATCTTAGCCCTTGTTGATGCCATATCTTCGTGGTGTCGTTGTAAGATTAAAGATATCAAACTCGCAGACATAAGGTTAGTCATCAAGATTGTAAGCACTCATCGTCTCGATGCTCTCGATGTAGAGGAAGATCCGAGCATCCTAGACTTTCTTATTGTTCAGTCCATCCTTGCCTATCCAAACTGGGGAC
Organism: Poa pratensis; assembly: GCA_947311845.1. Taxonomy (NCBI): domain Eukaryota; kingdom Viridiplantae; phylum Streptophyta; class Magnoliopsida; order Poales; family Poaceae; genus Poa; species Poa pratensis. Next base: position 42,306,213 of record CAMZMU010000095.1, on the reverse strand, counting down.
ATGATTTCCCAATTGTCCAGTATGCAGATGATAAACTTCTTATACTTCAGGATGGTGCCTTCCAACTGGCTGTTTTTAAACACCTCCTTCAGTTGTCCAGTGATTCCATTGGTCTAGATGTCAATTATCACAAGTCTTGCCTCTTGTGTGCTTCCAATAAATGTGGATGATGAATAAATTAATGCTCTGCCTGCTGGATTTGGGTGCCAGGTTGGAACTTTTCTATTTACATGTTTAGTCTTTCCAATGGGCAATACCAAACCAAGAATTCAAGACCTCACCCCATATCAGGGTCAAGATCGAGAGAAAGTTAACTTCAAGTTGAATTTGCAGTCAATGCCTATTTATTTGTTCTTTTTCTATTCCACATGGGATTGTTAATCCTATTATTAGAATAATAATACATTGCCTTTGGGGAAAGAACTTGCAAACCCAAAACGAGTGGGGGCCATGGTATAATGGGTTTCTCTATATAATTTTAAACCTATCTAGGGTATCTTAATAAATTTATCTTGATTATTCGTGGGCTCAAGTTGCGGGGCGACGTCGTGGCACTGCAGGACGGCCCGCACCAATTGAAACCTTAGGACCAAGCGGAAAAGAGGGCTCGAGGGAAACTAGCACTGCCATTTGGGAACTCCGTGGGTCAAAGCTCCAAGGTATTCCCGCAGAGTTTCAAGTGTCAATGCACCGAGAGTCGTCCATTCGCCATCGTGGCTTCTGGAACAAGTGAAGTGACGTACTCTAGCTCCAATGCTTCTGTTAGTGAAGGATTCTCAAGAACTTCCCACCACACGAGACCACCTCCACAATGCGTTTTTTCCAAACCTAGTTGGATCCGCACATTTGATCTATACAATTCAATTCATATCCAACGGTATTGTATTTTTTATGACGGTTAATGCATAATCCGAACTTTTTTTTGTCAAACGTGTGATCCGAATATTTGGTTAATGCGTCATTCAAACAAAATTGTGAACGCACGCTCCCAATTATTTATTAATGCGTTGTCAATGCATAATTCGAATTTTAGTTAATGTATAATCCAATTTTTTTGTTAATACATAATTCTTTTTTTTGTTAATACATAATCTCACTTTGGTGTTTATTTTGCAAATTATTAGGGGTTCTAAAACAATGTATGTTGAGAGTTGAGGGATTTGACTGTAAATTTGTTGGACGAGTCTCATCGAGATGAACTCATAAACCTGTAAGGGTCCAAATAGTTATGGTTTTGTATTTTTGCTACCTCCATGGCAACCTCTCAGGAAGCGTATCATACGCACCAGTGCCGCGAGCACCGTTTCAAGAGAGAACGGTGTGTGGCCAAGAAATAGATTTTGGAAAAAAAATTGATGTCGTTTGGAGTCTTCTGTCCCATCATGGTAGAATACATAGTTTTGCTCGATACATATCTTTCTATCACAAAACTTGGCTCGCATGCATTAAATTTGTATGTGTTCTTATAAAAAAATCAGACTTGTTTAAATGTTTTACTATTTTTAATTTTGTTTAATATAACACATGAGCATATGAATATGAAATCGGAGCCAAAACACCATTCTCCATAGTTTTCCATGTATGTCTACTAATCAATTCCATAGTTTATTTTGAACGTATCACTATCATATTCGGACCCAAATTTCTAGCACCTGCTCAATACGTCCTGAGTTCTATAAATTGCGTATGGCCGGAAAACTTGAATAGAATCAAAGAGGAAAATACTAGAGGTATTTGCATCGGCCTCCGACACAAATTGTGTTGGAACAAATCATGTTGGAATCAACACACATAAATATCGTGGAGAAGATAGGCTGTCCCGAACCTCAACGCGCAAGAGTCGGATCTAATCAATCTAAACCTACGTTCCAACAAATTGCTCAATACTGGATCGACCATGGGTCTCTGCCTCTGCAAGCCATCTTCTTCGTCGCCATGCTGGCCGGACCTGCCGCCCGAGCTCGCCGGCGTCATCCTCTCTTGTCTCCCATCGCACCACGATCGTCTCAGCTTCGGCGCCGTCTGCCGGGAGTGGCGGCTCGTCGTGCAAGGCCAGCGCCCCCTGCTGCCCCCGGCCATGCCCTGTCTCAGCCTCGGCGACGGCTGCTACCAGAGCATCGTCCAGACGCAGCGCCATCTCCTTCGGCAGCCGTTTCATGTACGAGGAGCACGACAGTCGGATCTATCTTGGCGATCCTTGGGTGTCCATGACCGAGATCCCGCGCCACTACCACCGGTGCACCGACGACGGTGGCGCCCATGACCCGTGCAGCATAGCGGAGACACGGCAACTGATTGGCACCGGGCCCGTGGGCATCGGCAACGCCATGCAAAAGGTTGTCGTGTGCTCGGCGCGTCTCATCGCCGCCATGCATCGTCTATCCTTGGGCCGGAAGGCGTGACGCCGCGTTTAGTTTGGCGTTTTTCCGGCCGGGCGCCACTGGACAGCTCTCATGGGCAATTCCCACACCGACGCATCAGTACAAGGACATGGCCCTGTACCGTGGGAAGCTCTTCGCGCTCAGTTTCCATGAGGCGCTCTTCGTCCATGAGCTAGGGCAGCCGTGCCGCGCGGAGCGTGTCATCATGGAACGGCCACCGACGGAGCAAGACTTCATCAGGAACCACAACTTGGTCGTGTCATCAGACGGCCGAAAGCTACTGATGGTGCGGTGGAGCATCCGTCCGATCAACTCTATGACCAGAGTTCGATCAATGTCTTTCACCTCTGACCACTCTGATCTCCTCTCCAAATCCGCTCGACGCTGAGATGTTGTTAGACGGCCAGTCCTTCGCTCATATCAGGCTACTGCAGGAGAGTTCGTGTGGTATCAGGCTTAGACAAGACAGAGTTGTAACACGTAGCGGTGGCGGGTGAGAGCACGCAGCTGGGGGGCACCAGGAGAGTTCAGGTTGGAGCTGAAACTTGCTGGTGATGTCAGGTACCTGCCGTACCACCTCGTGCACAGGCTGGAGGTCACCTGCCCACTGTAGCTGCCTCGGTTGTCGGTGGCAGTGACCAGGTCCACGAGGGTCAAATGCCTGATCAATCATGCGTAGCTCCAGTTTGTCAGCCAGCCAACGGCGGGGATGGATGGATAGAAGGTCCTGAACTGTTACATAGCAGAAAAAACGGATATCTAGATTTACCAAGCCTCCAAGAAGTTGCGGAAGGTCTATGAGAAGATGCAAAACAATCATGCATAAATGCAGTTGAGGACACATAGAAAATAAGTGTTATACTGTTAGTACTGCACAAATAAACAATTACAGGTGTGTCCTTACCCCATCCATGAGTAATCATATATTTTGGTAATGCCGACACATTTGCAAGATACATCAGAGACAGAGTAAGTATGACGTATAGGCTGGCACGCTGATTAGGAGAAAGTACATCATTTTAGCTGTCAAATGGCCAAACCTGAGATTGAAGGTACATAGTTAGCAATTTCATGGGGAAAAAAGGTAAGCAAAACATAATTCAGTTCTGAAAGAAAAAAGGTATACAACATTGAAGTCTGATGAAACTATGAGGTGTTAATGTAAATGGAAAAAGTATCTGTAGCAATGGAAAAATGATTGACGACAAAATAAAACTTGATACATTATCCACTGATACTGGTGAAGAGTCCACTAACAGTAATATTTGACTGACTGACAAGACGCGATCTTGTCATATGTAACAAGCTAGTATACCAATCGCTCTGAACCTGCGGACTGTTACTGCCTAACTCTGTTTGTACAAAGAGAAAACATAGGTTCAGAGCTGGCTTCTGTAAGTAAGTTTAGAAAAACATTGGCTGCTGTAAGATTACAAGATTACTACAGTCAGTTGAGTGTAAATTTCACTTACAAGTCTGAAACATAGGTTCAGAGCTGTCTTTAGTGATCAAGAAGTGTACAGCACATGAATTTGAATGTACGATTTGATCGAAGCACCACATGACTACATGAGTCTGTACGCAGGACAATATGAGAAGGATAACGTAAACTAGCAAAATTCAGAAAGAGAATTGGTCCATTCATACAACAGATTTCCGTGATCTTAAACAGAAGCCAGCAAGCCACACTTTCTTCTCTACCGATGGAGACATCACCATTAGGCAAAGAAGTCCGTAACAAGAATTACCAGCTTACTACTCAAAGGGGAAATTTTGTTGTGCCATTCACCGTAACCAAATTCAGATTTAACTTTGCAACAGAGTGCACCTACCAGTTTGATCCTTATATATCACCTGGTACATTGGCAGCCCACCAGGTTCTCTCCTTAAACCTTATGATCGTTTTCCTTCCCGTATCACCACAGCCTACAAAAAGTTTAAGCAGGTGCAATTTAGGGAGAGAAAACATGGAGATGAGAATATACAAATGTGTTTACATGTTTCCCGATGTTCTCTCATTGGTTGATCGTCTCCAACAGCCTATGGTCATTCCCTGCTATCAGTAGAATCCAAGGAGAACGCCAACAATCTACCTTTTTTCGAGCATGCCAATATATTTGTTGGCTTGAAATGTGGCCATGGCATGAATCACATCACATTTGATACAATTTACCAGGGGAAACTTTGGCTCATCAACCTCAAAAGTATTATATAAATCATGGTATGAAACCGTGAGTGTATAATTACCCCTCTTGCATCATTTAATACAACCAAAGCACATAATTGCATTGCATCATCACTAAACAGGGCAACTTGCCACTTATGCTAGGATGCACAACGGGCCTAAGGTGTCACCCGTAGGCCATAGTGCAAAGACGTATAGGTTGATTCAAGGCAGCACACTGGGCATCAATTTTTGTTCAGTTTTGTGGACAGATACAGTTCCACATACGCAAGCACTGAATAGTAGAAAGAATGATAAGAGTAGTTCATCTGTTGATAATGTTTTAATTGCGTATACATATAGGTTACAGTTTCAATTTTTAGAAGTTTCCCAACAAAAGTAAGATCACTTACATGATTTAGGAACAAATGTATTTTTTTAAAAAAAGTGGAAAGAAATCAAAACGCGAAAAAAATACATATGACCAATAGAAATAAATTTCTAAGTATGATTCAATTATTAAACCGGGAACTACAATTTTAGTACTAACTGACATATGATAGGACAAAAAAGACGACAAATAGAAAATGGAACATGCTAGATAAAATTCAGCATGAAAGTAGACCACACTAATTGGAAAACTCCTGGTTAAAACAGATACATCAGATTTCCATGATCTTAACACTAGTAGGAAAACCCTTATAGATAGGTTGCTATCTGTGGCTCACCCTTAATTGGTGCGCCACAGAAATATATTTCTGTGACGCACCAGGTTTGGTGTGCCACAGAAAGTCATATTTCTGTGGCGCACCTAGCAACGTGCGCCACAGAAATATTACTTTCTGTGGCGCACCAAGCCTGGTGCGCCACAGAAAGTCACATTTCTGTGGCGCACGTGGCCAGGTGCGCCACAGAAAGTTATCCGGGGGGCGGGTTAAAATTGGTGCGCCACAGAATTATTTTTTTCAAATCCCACCACACCACCCCCCCCCCCCCGTGGATCGCCTTTTTTGTCTTGCAGGAATTAAAGGAAAATGATAAAAATTTCAATAAATAAAATCCTTTGACATGTAGTTAGGTTTGAGTGTCTAGTAGGTATAGAAATTTTGAAATATGAATTTTGACCTTTTCTGCAACAAACAGGAAAAAAACTTGTAACGGCCATAACTTTTGCATACGACGTCGAAATAACGCAAATAATATGTCAAAAAAATCGTGAGAAAAATCCGAGTTCGATTCCACCCGGGTTTACCCGGTCAGCAATTCACACATTCCTCAAATTCCAAAAGAAAAAAAAGTTATTTCAAACAGACGATTTTTCGCAGCAAAATCAAAAAAATTCAAAAAAAATTAAAAAATTAAAAAATTCCAAAAAAGACACAGAAATGTATAACAAAGAAGATTGTTAACTTTTCTTGATTTTTTTTTTTTTTGGATTTTTTAGATTTTTGAATTTTTTTGAATTTTTTTGGATTTTTTGAATTTTTTTAAGTTTTTTGAATTTTTTGGGATCTTTTGAAACTTTTGATTCTCCTTTTGAAAGTTTAGAAGTTTTTGAAAAATCTGAAATTTAAAAACACACGTTTATAACATATACATAACATATACACATACAAGACTTAAGAGGATACATATGATATATATATCAATAAGAACTTGAGTAGCACAAGGTAGGTGAAGTGGGTGGAACTTAGAAGTTAAGCGTGCTAGGGTTGGAGCAATTTGAGGATGGGTGACCTAGCGGGAAGGTATCAGTTCAAAAAATTTAAAAATCTGAAAATAATTCCAATAATTAGGATTTTTCATATTATTTCATATTTTGATTTTTCTGATTTTTTTCGAAACTTTTTAATTTTTTTTGCAGTTTTTGAATTTTTTGAATTTTTTCAGAATTCTGTGGCGCACCAGGCAGGTGCGCCACAGAAATGTGGATTTCTGTGGCGCACCAGGCCAGGTGCGCCACAGAAAGTAGATTTCTGTGGCGCACGCCCATGGTGCGCCACAGAAAAAATATTTTAGTGGCGAGGATTCTGTGGCGCACCCAGCAATTCTGGGGGTGCGCCACAGAATCCATTTTTGGTGCGCCACTGATAAGGCTTTTCCTACTAGTGTAAGCGGAAGTCAGAAACGATGATACGCTTTCTTCTCTACGGACTGAGGCATGAACTCACCGGGGATCAGGAATAGATAACTAACATCCAGTTAGACAAAGAGCACCAAAATAGGAACTACCAGCTTACTACTCAGAGTAGGAACTTTGTTGTGCCAATCACCGCTAGTAACTATGATAGCCCGTTGTGGCTTCATGCAAGTCTGAAATTAGTCGACCCTTCTCCTCTGCAAGCGGCGGCATAGTCTTCAGCAAGGTGTCGCGCAGCTTCCTTGTGACGGTAAATGAATTTCTCCACAAATTCCTTCTCGGTCAACATGAATGTACTGAAGTAGTCCTGCCCACAATCTAGCAATCCATTTTCCTTGAGAAACTTTACAGCGTAGTACCGGGGTTTGAGTCGGCCCTCTAAGCTGAGATAAAGCATACTCGGCCGACGAGCAATGTAGGCCGGTTCCAACCCCACCTCGTTGATGAGGAACTCGGACTTGTGCTGCAGCATTTCCTTTGAGGAACACAGCACGTTTGAAGCCCTAGAAACAGCAATGCCCACCTCAGCATCCGACCACCTGAACGTCTTCTTCAAGTTGTCCACTTTGGCAGCGATAGCCTCCTCGCTGCGAAATCCAACAGCACACAGTACTTGCTTGAACATCCCAGAGCCACGGGGTACACCGAGAGCTTCCGCAGATGCCACTACCGACTGGAGACGCTCTGGTTTGGAGGTGAGCCAACGTGGCAGACGGATGCACACCTTGGCAACATCACAAGCATCTATGCCGCACTCCCGCAGGAACGCGACATTGGGCTTGACAGCCCTCTCAAGGTTCGCCGAGAGAATGGTATCGGGACAGTGCTTGAGTGCCCGGAGGAGGTTCTCATAGGAGCCGAAGAGCGACAGGAAGTAGGGCAGGTTGGAGACGAGGGATCTGCAGCGGAAGTTGACGGGGGCGAGCGAGACGAGGCGTGCGATCTCAGAATGGGAGAGCCGAGGCCGGTGATCCCGACGACGTTAGGAGCAAGGGTTCTCTCCACGCCGGTGCAGAGGAACTTGGGGTCCTCGACGACGATGGCGGCCACGTCGGCGGCGGAGAGGCCGATGCCGGCGAGAAAAGCGAGGACGGCGTCGGGGTTGGGGGGGATTTGAGGTGCGAGAGCTTCCTGGAGGCCTTGAGGGCCTGCGCTCGCGTGAGGCCACAGGTGGCGACGAGGTACTCATCGACGGCGAAGCTAGGGTTTGCGCAAACTGCGGGGGCGGCGGCGGAGAAGAGACGGTGGAGAGACACTACCGGAGAGTCGGAGGGAGAAGAGAGGAGGCCGGTGAGGAAGCTGCGTCGAAGCTGGAGCATGGCGGCGCGGCGGCGAGGAAAATAATGGGGAACGACGGTGCTAGACTGGAGGCGAGTGGTGAAGATGATTTGCATCTGGGTCAGCCTAGACGACGACAAAATGGACCCACAAGCCAGTGTCATGTATACCTGGCCAAACGGGCCGGGCCAAATGGGCCGGCCCGAGGCACGGCACTGTGGGCACGGCCCGGCCCGTGGCGAAACGTGTCGTGCCGGCCCGCGGCCCACCCGGGCCCGTGCCATGGTTGAATTTCGAGCACGTGGGCTGGCCCGGCACGGCACGACTGCCTCGGCCCGGCACGGGCACGGCACGGGCACGAGCACGGCCCGGCACGGGAGCGGGCACGTAGCACGGAAGCGGGCACGGCAGCGGCCCGGCACGGGAGCGGGCACGGCACGGCAGCGGCCCGCGAGAGGCACGGCACGGGAGCGGGCATGGCGCGGCGTTGTCGGGCCGTGTTTCACGGGCGGCACGGCGTCGGGCACGGCACGGTGGCCCAGGAACGGCCCGGCCGACCGTTGAGCCTGTTTTTTATTCAAAATTTGAATTTTGAACCCTAAACATGCCATTTTGTGCTATAAATATGCCTCCTCACCCACAGAATTTTTCACACTCATCTCACACTTCTCCTCCCATGGATCACCCTCCTTCTCCCCCCCTTTAACCCATGTCCCGATGGGTTTGTCGAGGAACCGATGATCTTCTTCCCCCCGGATCTTTAGGACTTACTACCGCTCCGCAGCGGCCTCCACAAGCTCAACGGCCCGGAAAGATGAAGAAAACCATCTTCAAGCTCTTCGCCAGCTCCACTGCCGGAAGTTCAGGCAGCTCCGGCGGGAATGAGTTAGCAGCTTACATCAATGACCGTCCTCTTGCCGTCCACGACGAAGAGGACTTCAACATATTGGACTGGTGGCGTGATCACAAACAAACATATCCGGTGCTTTCCATACTAGCACGGGATGTGTTAACTGTCCCCACATCAACAACATCGTCAGAGGGCACATTTAGTCTAAGTGGAAGAGTTCTCGAGCCAAGAAGAGCAAGTCTCCACCCCTATATGGTGAAGAGTTTGATGACGGTAAAAGACCGCGATCGGGCGATGCGAAGAAGCCAACACATGCCGGAGGACCCCGAGTTGACTGCTGCACTGGAGTATCTTCATATCGACGATGAAGATTAATTTTCTTATCCCTTTTGTAATTTTCTTTTTTATTTTTGTACTGAACTCGGTCTGTAAGAACAATTAAGTCGGAGAGCGGCAAGTTTCAGACGCACTCTTTTTCCTTACCAGGGTACCTAAGGGGACTGGAAGGTTTTAATGAGGCGGCTTGCTAGCTTAATAAAAATTATTGAAATCATATCTACCTTTGTCTTATTTTTTAATTTTTTTAATTTTTTTTAAAAATTTCCAGTTTTTCAGGCCAAAACGGGCCGAACGTGCCGTGCCGGGCCGCATCCGTGCTCGCCGTGCCGTGCCGCTGCGGGAAATACAGCCCGCGTGCCGGCCCGGCACGGCACGATTGGAGCCGGGCCTTTAACGGGCCGTGCCTCTGGCGGGCCGTGCCGCCCGTTTGGCCAGGTATAGTGTCATGTACTCTAGTTTGGAACGGTTGATGTTCTGCCCTTGTTAAAAAAAAAACTAGACTAGCGTACATCTAACCGTTCAAGAAAAGGACAAGAGTATGCTATGAAAAGGAAGAGAGTCACTCTGAGATTTGTTTTTTGCACAACTACAATAAGATTGTCAGAAAGTATTTTTTTCTCACGAGCAAAATGGCATCCTTGGTAGTGATGAACATATTTTGGTCATGAACAATTCTAAAATTGTTCCCACAATAAAAAAGGGCCATAGTTCAGGTATCGAGAGTACAGGTATACTACTCACAAATATTCCAATGCATCTGCAGAATGGCCTGATCTCACTCACACTCTTAGTTCCAATATGCGTGTCAATACTGCCTGATCTAACACAGATATTCCATGTATTTTTCTCTACTCCAATTCTAAGGGACCAGCAGATACTGTTGACTTTGCCCTTCCTTGGTTCTTGCTTGCGATACCAACACCCGATTGCATTCCTCAGTAAGTCTCTTGGCCAAGGGCTAGGAACGAGTAGAGAATCAAAATGCCCTTATTAGGAAGTGAGTGCCAAAGCGAAAATAGAGTAAAGAACAAAAGAACGAAATGCAAGGGTTGCATCCGCTGTTTCAAGTCCGGACGGTTCCTCCGCTAGGTTATTAAGTTTTCTATAGTAGAAACACATTCTCCAGGTGGCATACAACTTTGGACCTAAGGACCGGTCCCGTTACCTTTCGAAATGGGGGATCCCCGTTGGCAACAACCATGGTAGTAGTTGCGAAACTACTGGGCCAAGAGAGGACAACCTGTTGTTCCTGCTCCTCCTTCTTCGCTTCGGGACGGAGGTAAGCCCAATAGGGAAAACAGGAACTGGCACTGTGGCATCTTGTTAATAGGTTAGTCCCAGAAAATGCATAAAAATGCTATGAAGTGTATATAAAACATGTAACAATTGGTATAATATCAACATGGAACATCAGAAATTATAGATACGTTTGAGACGTATCAAGCATCCCCAAGCTTAGTTCTACTCGTCCTCGAGTAGGTAAAACGATAAAAAAAAATAATTTCTGAGGTGACATGCTACAATCATAATCTTGATCAAATAGTATTGTAAAGCACATGTTATGAATGAAGTGATCCAGGTCAATGGTCTATAGTTTGCTAGCAAGTAGATAATGAGCAAACAACTGAATCATATAAGCAAAAACTTTTCATGAATAGTACTTTCGAGACAAGCATCAAAGAGTTTTGCATAAGAGTTAACTCATAAAGCAATAGATTCTAAGTAAAAGGTATTTAACCAACACAAAGGAAGATTTAAGCTTCAGCAATTGCTTTCAACTTTCAACATATATATCTCATGGATATTTGTCAACACAAAGCAATATAATAAGTGCAATATACAAGCATATAAAAATTGTTGCACCAAAGTTGACACTAGTGTTTGCTTCTAGATAGAAAGAAGTAGGAAAACTGACTCAACATAAAAGTAAAAGAAAGGCCCTTCGCAGAGGGAAGCAGGGATTAAATCATGTGCTAGAGCTTTTTAAGTTTTTGAAATCATAAGAGAGTAAAAATAAGTTTTGAGGGTGTTTGTTAATTGTCAACGAATCAGAAAATGGAAAGTACAATATGACCCCTGCCAACCAGACTTTTAAGAGCGGCTCCCATGAAGGACGTTATTTCTACCAGCAAGGCAGATCATCCCTCTTCTCTTTTGTTTACACATGCAGATATTTCACTGTTTGTCATTGCTTGACTGATAAATCAGGGCAAAAATGTGAAGAGAATTAAGCGGTTAAAGTTGTAATTAATTGGGACTGGGCACCCCATTTGCCAGCTCTTTTTGCAAAATTAATGGATAAGCGGATGTATATGCCGCTAGTCCGGTGGTAAAGTCTGTTTGACAGTTGACATAAAGACATCCACCCCGTCCTCATGAGCTTGGTAAACATTGACACAAAAAGGAGTAATAATTTTTGAATAGTTTAAAGGTAGCACATGAAAAATTTACTTGGAATGGCAAGGAAATACCACATATAGGTAGTTATGGTGGACACAGATGGCATGGATTTTGGCTCAAGGTTTTGGATGCACGAGAAGCATTCCCTCTCAGTACAGAGTTTAGGCTAGCAAGGTTATTTGAAGCAAACACAGGATATCAACCGACACAGCAAGACTTATATGAAAACATATTGCAAGCATTATAAGACTCTACACTGTCTTCCTTGTTAACCAAACCCTTTTACTAGAAAATATCTAGACCTTAGAGATACCAATCATGCAAACCAAATTTCAACGAGCTTTACGGTAGTTCTTCATTAATAGGTTTTAACTACATGATACAAAAGCTTAAACATGAACTACTTGATAACTCAAAACAATTGACAAGTATCAAATTATCCAATACAGTGATCTACAAGAATATGTAAGCTTTTTCCATTATACCATCTACCACATGCAACATTTTCTGTTCCAACCAAACACCAATCAATTTATTTCAACATAAACTCTCCAAACAATTATAAGTGAAGCAAGAGAGTACTTTCTTTAAAAGAACTAACAGCTCTGAATAAGAGATGCATGCAAAACAGGAGCTAAAAGCATAGCAATAGCTAGATAAGAATACTCAACAAGTATAAGTGAAGAATAGGAGTATTCATATGAAAAAGCGGAGCGTGTCTCTCTCCCAATCAAGAATGCTAGGGTCCAATCAAGTTGACCATAAGAAAAATAAAATACTGAAAATAAAAGCACACAGACGCTCCAAGTAAAGCACATATGATGTGAAAGAATTAAAATATAGTTTCACTAGAGATGACCTGATAAGTTGCTGATGAAGAAGGGGATGCCTTGGGCATCCCCAAGCTTAGACGCTTGAGTCTTCTTGAAATATGCTGGGGTGATCCATGGGAGCATCCCCAAGCTTAAGCTCTTCACTCTTCTTGATCACATTATATCATCCTTCTCTCTTGACCCTTGAAAACTTCCGCCACACCAAACTCAGAGTAATTCTCATTAGAGGGTTAGTGCACAATCAAAAACTCACATGTTCTATAAGGACACAAACATGACCGTTACTTTTAACATTAACTACTGCCACTGATGTTATGTGAAGCTCTTCACCCTAAAAAAGAATTCCACTCAACACTAGTAAAAGAGAGAATGCGAAAAATAAAAGACAGAATCTGTCTAAACAGAACAGTCCGTAAAGACGAATTTTTTCGAGGCACTTACGTTGCTCAGATCGAAAAACTTTAAACTAACGAAAGATGCGTACATATCTGAGGATCACGCACAAAAATTTGCAGATTTAAATAATTTTTCTGTGATTTTACAGAAGTAAAACGGTGAACAGCAGAAATCTGTTCCTGCGCAGAAATCCAAATCTAGCATCATCTTCCTATTAGAGGCACTTGGCACAACAATGCGATAAAATAAAGATACAAAGGAATTGTTACAGAAGTAAACAACTCCTTGACTCAAAAAGAAAAGAAAAATTGCAGAAATAAAATAATGGGTTGTCTCCCATAAGCGCTTTTCTTTAACGCCTTTCAGCTAGGCGCAGAAAGTAAGAATCAAGTGTTTCCAAGTGATGAAGCATCAACAGAATAATTTGCTCTAACAATAGAATCAAAAGGTAACTTCATCTTCTTTCTAGGGAAGTGTTCCATACCTTTCTTGAGTGGGAATTGATATTTAATATTCCCCTCTCTCATATCAATAATAGCACCAACAGTTCTAAGAAAAGGTCTTCCCAAAACAATAGGACAAGAAGCATTGCATTCAATATCCAAAACAACAAAATCAACGGGGACAAGGTTATTGTTAACCATTATAAAAACATCATCAACTCTCCCCAAAGGTTTCTTTATAGTATTATCAGCAAGGTGAACATCCAAATAACAGTGTTCCAAAGGTGCTAAATCAAGCATATCATAAGTTTCTTAGGCATAACAGAAATACTAGCACCAAGATCACATAAAGCATTGCAATCAAAATCATTCACCTTCATTTTAATGATGGGCTCCCAACCATCTTCTAACTTCCTAGGGATAGAAGCTTCATGTTTTAATTTCTCTTCCCTAACTTGCATGAGAGCATTAGTAATATGTTTAGTAAAAGCCATGTTTATAGCACTAGCATTAGGACTTCTAGCTAGCTTTTGCAAGAACTTAATTACTTCAGAAATATTGCAACCATCAAAATCAAAATCATTATTATCAAAGTAATGGGACCATTGTCTCCCATCTCGAAAAATTTCAGCACTTTTATCAGGAACAGTTTCAGTGTTTTCAGGCAATTTTAAACGTTTTGCAACAGAAGTAGAGACATTGCCAACACCAATTACTTTACCATTGATAGTAGGAGGTTTGTTAACACTTGAGTTTACAGCATTTTCAGTAGTAGTAATAGTATAAACTCTAGCAATACTATTCTTTTTAGCAATTTCATCCTCTCTTGCCCACCTAGCATGTAAATCAGCTAACATCCTCACATTATTATCAATTTTAACTTGTATAGCATTGAGAGTTTTGCTCTCTTTAACATCATGAGGCATAGTTTTAATTTTTAACAAATCAACATCAAGAGCAAGACTATCAACTTTAGAGGCAAGAACATCAATTTTCCCAAACTTTTCCTCAACAGATTTATTGAAAGCAGTTTGTGTACTAATAAAATCCTTAAGCATGACTTCAAGATCAGAGGGTACACTCTTATTATTGTTGTAGGAATTACCATAAGAATTAACATAACCATTGCCACTATTAAAAGGATAGGGCTTATAATTGTATTACCAAAATTATTCCTATAAGCATTGTTGTTGAAGTTATTATTTTTAATGAAGTTCACATCAACATGCTCTTCTTGAGCAACCAAAGAAGCTAAAGGAACATTATTTGGATCAACATGCATTTTTCCATTTGTAAGCATAGACATAATAGTATCAATCTTATCACTCAAGGAAGAGATTTCTTCAACAGAATTTACCTTCTTACCTTGTGGAGCTCTTTCGGTGTGCCATTCAGAATAATTTATCATCATATCATCAAGAAGCTTTGTTGCAGCACCCAAAGTGATGGACATAAAGGTACCTCCAGAGGCCGAATCCAATAGGTTTCTTGAAGAAAAATTTAGTCCTGCATAAAAGGTTTGGATGATCATCCAAGCAGTCAGTCCATGGGTGGGACAATTCTTTACCAATGATTTCATTCTCTCCCAAGCTTGAGCAACATGCTCATTATCAAATTGTTTGAAATTCATAATGCTACTTCTCAAAGATATGATCTTAGCAGGAGGATAATATTTTCCTATGAAAGCATCTTTGCATTTAGTCCATGAATCAATACTATTTCTAGTCAAAGATAGCAACCATTCTTTAGCACGTCCTCTCAAAGAGAAAGGAAAAAGTTTCAGTTTAATAATATCACCATCTACTCCTTATACTTTTGCATCTCACAAAGTTCAACAAAATTATTAAGGTGAGCAGCAGCATCATCAGTACTAACACCAGAGAATTGCTCTTTCATAACAAGATTTAAAAGTGCAGGTTTAATTTCATAGAATTCTGCGTTAGAAGCAGGTGGAGCAATAGGTGTACTAATGAAATCATTGTTGTTCGTGCTAGTGAAATCACACAACTTAGTGTTCTCAGGGGTACTCATTTTAGCAAAATTAAAACAAAACAGAAAGATAACAACTTGAAAATAAAAGTAACTAATTTTTTTGTGTTTTTGATAAATAAAGCAAACAAGACTAATAAAAATAAACTAAGCAAGACAATAACAAAGTAAAGAGATTGGAAGCGTGAAACTCCCCTTGCAGAAATCCTCTTGCTCCCCGGCAACGGCGCCAGAAAAATGCTTGATGACGTGGATCACACGTTCGTTGGGAGACCCCAAGAGGAAGGTATGAAGCAGTGTAGCAGCAGTTTCCCTCAGTATGAAACCAAGGTTTAATCGAACCAGTAGGAGCAAGAAATCACTTCTGAAGGTTGTCAGTGGCGCGCTGACGTGGAACCTGCACACAACACAATCAAACTACTTTGCCCCAACGAAACAGTGAGGTTGTCAATCTCACCGGCTTGCTGAAAACAAAGGATTAAACGTATGGTGTGGAAAACAGTAGTAAATTGCAGAGAATGAAAAGGAACAATGTTTGCAGTTGGTTGTATTATCAGTGTAAAAGAATGGACCGGGGTCCACAGTTCACTAGTGGTGTCTCTCCATAAAAGATAACTAACATGCTGGGTGAACAAATTACAGCTGGGCAATTGACAAAATATTGAGCGCATGACAATGCATATATATGACATGATGATTACTATGATATTCATGTGGGCATTACGACAAAATACATAGACCGTTATCCAACAGCGTCTATGACTAATAATCCACCTCCAGGTTGTCATACCGAGTTCCCCGTTGGTATTAAGTTGCAAGCAACGGATAATCGCATTAAGTAATGTGCGTAATGTAAACAAATGCATTAGACCTAACGGCGCACCCTTAAGCTAAGCATCGGTTATTTTATCCCTAGTGGCAACAGCACATCCACAATCTTAGAAGTTGTTGTCACTCTCCCAGATTACCGGAGGCATGAACCCACTATCTAGCATAAATACTCACTCTTGGAGTTACAAGCATCTACTTGGCCAAAGCATCTACTAGTAACGGAAAGCATGCAAGATCATAAATAACATATAAGATAGATTGATAATCAACTTGACATAGTATTCAATATTCATCGGATCCCAGCAAACACAACATGTAGCATTACAATAAGATGATCTTGATCATGATAGGCAGCTCACAAGATCTAAACATGATAGCATAAAGTGGAGAGACAACCATCTAGCTACTGCATGGACCCGTAGTCCAAGGATGAACTACTCACGCATCACTCCGGAGGCAGGCATGGTGATGTAGAGCCCTCCGGTGATGATTCCCCTCTCCGGCAGGGTGCCGGGAAGAGCTTCTGAACCCTCCCGAGCTAGGGTTGACGGCGGCGGCGTCTCTGGAACTTTTCGTGGATAATGGCTCGGGTTTTAGGGTTTTCGCGTCGGGAAGATAATAGGCGAAAGGGCGGCGGCTGGAGACGCCCGTGGGGCCCACACCACCCCACGGCGCGGCAGGGGGGGCCGCGCCCCCATGGTGTGGCTGCTCGCGTGGCCCCCTCCGTCTCTCTTTGGACTCCGTGTACGTGTTGGAAAAATAGGAGGTTCTGTCCAAGTTTCGTCCAATTCCGAGAATATTTCCAGACTAGCTTTTCTGGAATACAAAAACAGCAGAAAACAGGAACTGGCACTGTGGCATCTTGTTAATAGGTTAGTCCCAGAAAATGCATAAAAATGCTATGAAGTGTATATAAAACATGTAACAATTGGTATAATATCAACATGGAACATCAGAAATTATAGATACGTTTGAGACGTATCAGCAATCCCACCAACCAATCACACACTATGCATATGGCGTCAATATATAACGTGACATCTTCACACATGGAGTGGTAGGCTCGACGATCTACCAAAATCAATTAGACCATGGATGAGAAAGACGGATTTTTTTACAAATATGGCCCTCTGCCGAACATTATTGTCAAAACTGGCCCCCTTCCAATTTCATTGTCAAAAATGACCTGGCGGGAGGCTAAAAAGCCAACACGTGGCACCTACAGCCGTATGGCATGGCGGGAGGAACATGTCGCCATAGGGACCGACGGGAGGGCCTTTCCGCCCCTGTCATTGGCGGGATGTGGCAGGCCCCAGCAATGAGTATTGGCGTGAGGTGCTGATCCATCGTGGTCAAATAGCTAACTGGCGTTGTTTTCTTTTGTTCTTCATGAGAGAGAGAGAGTGAGCACTCACGCGGGAAAATGAAGCATGGCCGAGCCTCCTCTGCCTCTTATTAAAAGGAGCCAAAAGCAAGGAATCTACCGGTAAAAGACGAAACATGGAGGACATACACCCGACACCATTGGGGCCCGCCACCTGCCGCCATTGACAGCGGCGGAATGCACCTCCCGCCAGTCCGTATGGCTACAAGTTCCTCTCGCCATGTGCTATGGCGGAATGTGGCACATGTCGCTTTTATACGCTCCCGCCAGACCATTTTGACAATAAAATTGGAAGGGTCCAGTTTTGACAATAACGTTCGGCAGAGGGCCATATTTGTAAGACGTAGGAGGTAGTTGTCTTGAGAGATGAGAAGAGAGATGGGGTGGACGTGAAAGTAAAAGGCATCAAGGGAATATGAGACACTGGGAAGGAGGGTGCCAAACTGCCAATGCTCAGTGGAGAACACGGCCATTAGAGAGTGGTGCTAGTAGTTTGACCACAAAGACCCGGCTGTATAATTCTAGATATACATCATGTTTCTTGTCTTTTGCGGAAAAAAAAAGTCAGGCACACAATCCTCCGAAGCAAAGAAATGACTTTGAGGGCATGCCATTTATTTGGAGTAAATAAAAACATCTTATGAGGATAAAACAGACCAAGAGAGGCAAATAAGTGATTTAATTTACCCCCTTTCGCATCATGTTCTTAGTTTGACATTTCTTGGCAGAACTTTCATCATCTTCATGATGCACCCGAAGGAAACGTAGTATTAACAAATTACGTCTTGAGAACAAGAAAGCGTAAACAGCGAAACACGTCTTTCGTCAGCGCCTATCGAATCAAGGTCTTGCCGATCCCCACCGGTCCCGTCGCCGGCGCCGCTCCCAGCTCCGGCCACCGCAGTCCTCCGGCGAGATGCCGCGCGATCGCGACCAGACGGCGGCCGTGCGCGTCTACACGGTCTGCGACGAGTCCAAGTAACCACCATTCCCCCTTAACCCTAGCCCAGCCTCTCCTCCGCCACATCACCGCCGCTAATCACATCGATTCGGTCGCAGGTACCTCGTCGTCCGGAACGTGCCGGCCCTCGGATGCGAAGACGAGCTCGGCACCCTGTTCTCGACGTACGGCCCACTGGAAGAGTGAGCCACCAGCGGGCCCTGAAAATTCACATCTTTCTTCTTCTTCCTGCTAATGTTTCATGCTTCGTTTTGGTGTTCAGGTGCAAGCCC
Organism: Poa pratensis; assembly: GCA_947311845.1. Classification (NCBI taxonomy): domain Eukaryota; kingdom Viridiplantae; phylum Streptophyta; class Magnoliopsida; order Poales; family Poaceae; genus Poa; species Poa pratensis. The sequence continues at coordinate 42,287,552 of CAMZMU010000095.1, read as the reverse complement.
ATGGATGCCGAGGACTGCGAGGAGTACACCGACGTCTTCTTCATCAAGTTCTCGCAGGTCAGCAACGCGAGGTGACCAATGCTTGTCGCATATCTATCTCATTTAACTGTAGGATTTGTTGCTCCTCTGTGGTGATCGATTGGTGGTGATTGTTTTCCGATGTTTTATTGTGCTTGTCGGACATGGTTTAGATAGTTAGGTGTGGCGGGATATCTTGTGTTTCTTGCAATTAGTTATCTGATTCGTGTACCACATGTCATACGGGGTGAGCAACCAAAAAAAAGTCATCTGATTCGTGGGTACGTTTTAACATTTCTGAATATGTGACTGAAGAATGTGTGAAGAATGTTGATTGGCTGAACAGTCAGCGATTCATGCTTCTGTAATTGAGTGAAAAAGATTGAATCTTATTGTTCAGCACAACTAACGGACTTGACTGAGGAAAGGTGACTTGGGTAGGCTTTCCAGAAGCAAAATTCAGCACATAGTACATTCTTTGCTCTCAGTATGTGTGATTCACTGGGAAGCCCCAAATTGTGATAATAAACATAAATGAATGATTGTATCTTCTTTGAGGGCATGAGTTAGTTCAGGTCTTGTAGTACAGTCTTTGGCACCTGAGCAGCAAATCTACAGCCAACAGTTGCCCCAACTTCTTGTTTGGTGCCTTCTCTTTCAGTAAAAAAAAGAACAATCGGATTTGCTATCTTTTCATTAAATGTGGTATTGGTTCTGTCATGTTGCAGGTTTGCAAAGAGGAAGTTGGATGAGTCTGTATTTCTTGGCAACCGGCTGCAGGTGTCATATGCACCTCAGTTTGAGAGTCTTGAGGATACCAAGGAGAAACTGGAAGTCAGGAGAAAAGATGTTCTTGGCCGAATAAGATGTATGGTTTCATTATTCTAAAAGTATATCTGCATATTACAATTTATTATTGTACAGAAACCTAAAGGTATATCTGGGAATATCAGCATTGCTAGTACATTTTCCTTGGTACTTGAATAGTTGGATCTTGATATTTCGTTGCATTTTTGCAGCACCTGCTGGGAGCAGACCTGAAGCGTTATCTCATTATTCACCGGGTCAGGGGTCGTCAAGCGGGAACCCACACCATCATATGAGCTCCAATAAAAGGTTACTGTTTACATTATTTCTTTGTTTCCATGATGTAAAATTGATAACGAAAAGTTGGTCATATTTTACTCATCATATGAAGTTGTATTGTCACTTCGAAGTCAGAACTGAAATTGCTAGCATGGTTGATTACGGCCACTGATTTTGTTGTGGATGGTCATGTTATGGATCATGTAGCTACATTGGGATGGCCAAAGGAATTTAAGAATTATAAGTTGCAAACTAGTGAGAGGTTTTATTAGATTATACATGCATTTACTTCTTATTTCAAATCTTTGTGTTAGGTTGTTTGGTTGTCGACATTGCGATCTAATGGAATAGCTCACTCTTTGTGTTCGGACATGTCCTGACTTTTGTGCATCAATTTGGATATTCAGACTTGGCAGTACATTCCAATATACCGTTTGTTTATGTTAGCAATATATATGATTATCATACAATCGTATCCAGTCATTCTTTTGAATTTTTTTTGCATGAAGAACTACACTACTTTCCTAAAAGCCTAAAACAATATAGCCTGACTGTTATACAAGAATAAAGTAACACGATAGTAACTTCTCCTCTAAAGTTTCATCTTATCATCTTCAGGGAACACACGAAGACAATTCACACTTCTCATATGGAAGATGCTCGTTTCAGTTATGTGTCCTCTAATAAGGTATGATGAAGTAGTAAAACAATGTTTAGGCTGAAAATAAGAAGTTGTTCACCGAGGAAAACTGGGGCATTTAATAAGCAGACAAGATCATGCTATAAGGCAACTTACTTTGCAGAAAGTCTAGGAAGAAACTTCGATCAATTAAGATGCAATTGGTACGAGAAAGCCAACATTAGTGAAATAGCTTATGCAAAGTACCCGGAAAGGGCATAATCTGTAACTTGTCATCGATAATGCAGACATTGGCATCATTCTTTAGGAGTTTGCCTGAAATCCCTTTTTTCCTTTTCTTATTTGCATTAATTATATGCTTTTTGATCAACTGATGGAAACTATGCTTTCTAATTATAGGACTATTTTCCATCCAAGTCAATGAATGCAACCGTAAATCTAGTCAGACAGATAATGCAGACATTGGCATCATTCTTTAGGAGTTTGCCTGAAATCCCTTTTTTCCTTTTCTTATTTGCATTAATTATATGCTTTTTGATCAACTGATGGAAACTATGCTTTCTAATTATAGGACTATTTTCCATCCAAGTCAATGAATGCAACCGTAAATCTAGTCAGACAGAAGCTTGATAAGGTAAGAGTATACATGTTATTTGTCATTTTCCATGCAACAGCCCCATGTATAAGCTAAAATTCCATAAAAAAACCAGATTCAGTCCGGCAGTGATACTTCCGATGCTGCCGCTGCATCCAAGAAACCAAGGGTCGATAACCGTAGACGTATTTGAATCGCTGGATGACGTGGAACATACGGTAGGACCTACAGTGTGCTATTCTTGTTTTCATCTGGTGCCTTTACTTTGTCATCATCTGTAATGTTCAAGAGAAATGATGTAATGCAATGCAATGTGATAAATGCCAGACTCATTAGCTGTTTATAGGCTTACATAGACCTTTGTCTATATGATCTGTCCTTGTTGTTGGAACAATCATATTTCGAGTTTCTTGGATTTTTACGGCTGCCCTGATTGACCCTTACATCTCTTGCTGTCTGGAGTAAGATTTGTCTGGATTGAAATGGCTGACCTTTTCAGCCATCACTGGTTGATAAATGAGGAGTAACTGTGATCCAGGCGTTTGCTTTTCATTCAGGTTGTTAAACAATATTTTTCGGTACCGTCAACTAAGCATCATGTGATGCAGATTCGACAAGACTTTCGTGTCTCTTAGAAGGAAGAGAAGTATCTGCTAAGAATGTATTTGCAAGTAGTAAGCCATAATCTTAAGAGCACTTTAACTATGTGGATGTGAATGTTGGTAACCTGACAGCTAGCTATGTAGACATGTGCTAATGCGACATAGCAGCATGTGTTAGTGGGTGAGCGGTTGGTGGTGTCTGTGGTTGTAATTAAAACGAAACCCTCACCGGAAATTTCAAAAGAAGAAGAAGAATAAAGAAATGATTGATTGGGCTGTTTTCTGTTCCTCTCTGCTGAAAAGAAAATGCATGTTGCTTTGTTGGAAAGAAAAGATATTTAACCTTTTTGTCCCTCAATTTCTTATACCCTACCCATCATCATTCACATTTATAGGATGATGATTAATTGGTGCTGAAAGACGTGTATTTTCCATACGACTGTTGTGTGGCAAGGTACAATACCCCTATCGGAAACAATACCGGAGGAAAATAATATACTAGTAAGGGGTGTTGTGGCGGGATTTTTATAATTCTTCTCGGTTTATGGGCATAAATATATACAATAAATAAAATAAACTGATATCGACTTTTCTTTGTAAGATGCCATGTATGAAGTGAACCGGGAGAAAAGATTGTACTTAAAAAAAACAGCCTTATGTTGGATAAAAGAACAACGGATACAATCAGATAAAGGATATATGAATTCACACACACACACAAAAACGAACCTAGCAAAGGTGAAACTACAACCAAGACTCTAGACTCTAAAATTGTCGTAGAAGCAACAACCAAAATTTTCATCGATGTGCAACCATACCTCTCTCCAGGGACAGGACGGATAACATCGAAAAATTGAGCCATGTACATGTTATTGATTTAGTTATAAGAGACGTCCAATTGCTCGGCACCGACAAAGGTCCTGCATTCACTCCCCCAACCGAGTGAGCTTCGTTGTGTACTACTCCGGGATATTTTTGTAACACCACGCAAACATTTACTCTAACTATTGGATATGCAACAGTAAGTCATACCACAATTTTGTAATTACTGCCTTGTGTGAAAAGGGCCAAGAGAAGAAGATTCTATTTGGAATTTGTCAATTGTCAACAACAAAAGAGGAAAAAATCGCCGGAAAAGGGGAAACATGCATGAGAAGATCGGAGAGACAGAGGACAGAGAAAAGCAAGACAAGAGAAAATGGGCGGTGCGATGACGCGACGTCGGCTGTCGTCGTGAGCCCGCCCGCCAGCCAGCGCAACCGCCTCCACCTTCTCCCGCCGCGTCCAGACCAGAACCCGATCCGCCCGCCGCCGGCGAGCCCTCCCCGCCATTCCGCGCCGCGCCAAACTCTAGATCCGCCCGCCCGCCCCGAGATCTCCCCCGATCCCCCGTCGTCCACGAGGACATGGCCGCCGCCGACGACCTCACCGACGCCGACTTCTTCGACAAGCTCGTCGACGACGACGGCCCCTCCCCCTCCCCCGTGGCGACGGAGGTGACGGAGGAGGAGGAGCTGGTCCGGGGCGTCTCCAGCCTCGGCCTCGCGGACGGGCCGTCGGCGGTCGTGGCGCCGCGTCCCGCTGAGGGGGCGCCTCCGGAGGGCGGGTCGCCGGGGTTGGGGAGGAGCGCCAGCGGCGTCCACACCGCGGTCAAGCAGGTGCAGTGGGCCTCCTTCGGGGCCGACGACGGCGGGTTCGATCTCTTCAGCGATCTGTCAGGAGACCCAGACGCGTTCCTCGGCGGCAGCGTGCCCGCGAACCAGAGCACCGTTGCCGCCGGGAGCGTGGGGGCGTCGGATCATGGCTTCTTCGGCGGGAACCAGAGCTTGGGGAGCTCGACCGTGGGGGCGTCGGATCATGGCTTCTTCGGCGGGAGCCAGAGCTCGGCCACTGAGATGGTGAAGGATCAGGAATTCTTCGGGGGAAGCTCGGATCAGAGCACGGATACACAGCTCGATAGCAGTGCAGCAGTGGACTCCACGGATCCCAGGTACTTGGAGAGCTTGTACCGGGGTGGAAATTCGATGACGCGACGCAGCAGTGGTACCAGGTTGACACTGCTCACACGGCTGCTGCTCAGGTGGACAACAGTGGTGACAATGTGCAGCAGCAACAGCAGCAGTATGGTGTTTCGTACTTGCAGAGTTCAGCGCAGGCTGCTGCGTTGGAGCCGATCGCAGAGGAGAGCACCACCGCGGGGGCCTGGGGACAGGGGGCCGCTTCAGACTACCCGGCCAACATGCTGTTCTACGCGGAGTACCCGGGGTGGTACTTCGATACCAATACGCAGGAGTGGCAGTCGCTCGAGTCCTACCAGCAGGCCGTCAGGCAGATGAGTGCAACTAGTGCTCTTCAGGATGGTGCACCTTCTGGTGGGATAAACTATAATGCCAAACAAACCGAGGTCCACAATCAGGCAGCCCAACATAATTCCTTCACAAATAGCTATAGCACTCAGAACCAGTGGCAGCGGGATGCGTTTGCGAACAGTGCGCAGCCTGAAAATGTCGTGAATAGCCTGGCAGGTAGCTTCTATGGTTCTGATCAGCATTCACATGCTGAATCTCTCAGTTCCTCCACAAATCATCAGGTTGCTTTTAACACAGCTGAAACTTCCACGGGTAACCAGGGAAGCTACAAGACATTTGAAACTTCTACAGCTCAACAGGCTGGTTACATGGGATCCCAACCTTCTACAGCTCAACAGGCTGGTTACATGGGATCCCAACCTTCTACAGCTCAACAGGCTAGTTACATGGGGTTTGAAACTTCTACAAACCACGGTTACGGTGATGCCAATGGTGTTGTTAATACACAAGGCTTTGTTCCAATTGGGAGTATGTACAACAGCCAGAACCAAGCTCATGCAAACACTCAAGCACACTTGTCTAACAGCTATCTCGGTACTGATAACTCTATGAACTTCTCTCAGCAACAATTTAGTGGTACAAATGCTCCACACATGCAATTTGGTTACTCCCCGCATGAAGAGAGGTCATCGGCGGGACGCCCACCTCTTGCTCTGGTTGCTTTTGGGTTTGGAGGGAAGCTTATAGTTATGAAAGAAACAAGCTCAATGGCCACAAGCTTTAACAGTGGAAACCAGGTATGCTTATATCTTCCATGCAATATATTCTCATTATCAAGAGAAATCATAAATGTTGTTTCAAAGTAACTAAAATAATTGTTTTTTTCGGTAATTTAAGGGGAGTTCTAGTGGAACAGTGTCAGTTTTAAATTTATCAGAGGTTGTTGAGGATAAAACCGATGCTTCAAGGATCACTGATGGCAGTGCACTTAGTTACTTCCGTGTTTTATGCCGTCAACCTGTTCCTGGTCCTCTTGTTGGTGGAAGTGCTGCATCAAAGGATGTAAACAAATGGCTCGATGAGATGATTACATGGTATGAATCTTCCACCAGTGAATACGAGAGAGGTGATCCTCGCAGATTGCTTATTTCGTTGCTGAAGATACTATGCCAGCACTATGGGAAACTATGTGCACCTTTTGGGTCTGACCCATCACAAGAGGTACTTTCTTTCATGCTTTATTTGGTTGCGGTTATACTTGTCCATTACTTCTTTAACCATTCCATTTTGTTGCCTGCCTGTTCCCCTTTACTGTAATTGTTCATCTGGAAATTTTGTCAGAACAAACATGGCCATAATGCATGTTCGAAATAATCAGCCCTTGTGTTGCAAACTAATACTTTCGATAGGATTAGCATTTCTGATGTTATGATAGATGCATTCGACTTGCATTTTAAATTATGTTTTGTATTATTCCCTGGCCATATCGTAGATTGTGATTCTACATTTTCCCCTCCGTTGTGCTGTACCTACTGCTAGTGGTTTCAACGTTTTTCACGGTCCTTATTTGCGCTACAGTTTAAAATGGTTCCTTTCAAGGATGTAAGAACATTATTGAGTTGTGTTCCATCAAGTAGTATCTCAAATTATAGATTGGTATTGCGATCTTTATTTAGCTGAATGTAACTTATCCTTTAGCAGTATCAGGTAGAACCTTGCAAAACTACATTTTTTTCTTCTTCCGTTGAGTAACATAAATTAGAACGGTCATTTTTTAGCGCCATTGTGTTGGATAATTTGACTATTTCTGTAACCTTTGCACCTCTGATTCTCGTTTGAATTCTTGGAAATAGGATACAGATGGTCCAGAGATGGCAGTAACTAAGCTTTTTTCATCTTGCAAGAGAAGTAACGCTCATATGGGGGATTTTGGATCCAATGTCCGTTTCATGAAAAATATTCCCTCCGAAAGTCAGATGCAGGTAGTTTGTATATTCTGTGTCATGCCATGTTTAGCCAAATGTCCCCCAGTTGAGGCAAATACTTTGCTTGTAGGCTGTGGCACAAGAGGTCCAAAATCTTTTAGTATCTGGCAGAAGAAAAGATGCTCTTCAGTGCGCTCAGGAAGGTCAACTGTGGGGGCCTGCAGTCATACTTGCTTTACAACTTGGTGATCAGGTTTGTTTTAACCTAATTGAAGTTCGTTCTTTCGTTTATAACAGTTCACTTATCTAACTGTGAGGTTTCTAGTTCCCTAAATCAGTTTTCTTAATCCTTCATTTGACTGGTGGTGCAGTTCTACGTGGATACCGTGAAGAAAATGGCTCACTGCCACTTTATATCTGGTTCACCTTTGCGAACATTGTGCCTTCTCATTGCTGGTCAACCTGCAGATGTTTTTAATGCCGAGAACAACACAAACATCAACTATGATACACATGGTGCATCCAACAGCCTATGCAGGTAATTACTTAGTAAATGATATCTTCACTTGGGAGATACATTATTATTTTGAAACAGTTAATGATCGTTGTATAATTTAAAGCAATAGGAAAGTGTCGCCTTTACCTTTTTTCTTTATAGGCCTTGTTTGTCACATGTTGTTATGTAGGAATATAGTAGTATACTCCCTCAGTCTCAGATATTTGCTCATTATCTTACGAAGATCTGTTTCACAATTTTATCCATCAGGGAAACCAAGAGTGTAGTTATAGCAATATTTGACTCTCTACTCCCACTTGATGCTGTGAAAGAGACTAAGTAGTTGTATCATTCTGTTGGGGTATGCATGGTTATTTGTCATTTATTTTCTTAGATCTGGTGCTTGGTGCTTCATTGGTTACTCCAGTGAAATGGAAGCATGATATTTATTGATTACTGCTGTGTCACGAGTTCTGAAAGCTGCTTAAAAAGTATCATCTTTTTACCAGCACATATCATCTAGCACATTGCTCAGTTTCTATAATTTCCCGACTTTCTGCTTAATTCGTGACTGAGTTCATAACTTTGTATTTCTGTGGGACAGCCTAGTCCTAACGCCATGTTGGATGACTGGGAAGAGAATTTGGCTATTATAACTGCAAATAGGACAAAAGGTGATGACCTAGTTATTACCCATCTCGGAGATTGCCTTTGGAAAGAGAAAGATGAGGTTTGTATGATACATTGGAGATATGTTTGTTCTCTGTGATCAAGTATCTTACGGAGCTACTTCATACAGGTCGCAGCTGCTCATTCATGCTACTTAGTCGCTGAACTAAATATTGACCCGTACTCTGAAACTGCTCGGTTATGTCTCATTGGTGCAGACCACTTGAAATGTCCTCGAACATTTGCCAGCCCTGAAGCCATTCAGGTCTGTTACAACTTATTACGTGCAAAAATTTCAAGCTTATTACAAGTTTACTTTGAAACGAAACAATCATTATGTGGATACATAGGCAGGATCTTGTATAGTCCATTACTTGTTGTTTTTTCCCATTCACTGCTGTGTACTAATAATATATTTAAAATGCAACAACAGAGGACAGAGGTTTATGAATATACAAAGGTGCTTGGCAATTCTCAGTATATCCTGCTACCCTTTCAGCCATATAAGCTAATATATGCATACATGCTTGCGGAAGTGGGAAAGCTCGCTGATTCCTTGAGGTATCTTATTGCCTTGTGCTTGATTAGAGAATGACTAAGTGTTTTCCCTAGACTCTCTGCTTGCACAGTATGACCCAATTGAATCACCTTTTCAAGGTATTGCCAAGCTTCTATGAAGGTGCTGAAAGCTTCTGGCCGTGCTCCAGAACTGGAAGCATGGAAACAATCATTTTCCTCCCTGGAGGAGAGGATACGCACTCACCAGCAGGTACAACCTTACAGAATTATAATAGTTGTTGATTCTGCTCTACTAGATTCCAAGTTCTTCTCTGCATTGTAGCTGAGGTTTGGCTCTCCTTTGTTAATAATTAACCCACTTGCTTTGCTTTTGTTCTTTAGCGTGGGTATGGGACGACCCCTTCGAAACTAGTTGGAAAGCTATTCACCTCGCTTGATAAATCTATATCCCGCATGATGGGTACACCGTCTGCGCCACTTCCACCAGTGCCACAGAGCTCTGCTGGTGATAGGGAGATCAATTCAGCACCTGCAGCTGCGAAATTTGTGAATAGCCAATCAGTAATGACCATGTCATCATTAGTTGCATCCCCTTCTGTGCATTCGATAAGTGAGATGGCAGAGAATAATGGAGGCGCTGGCAGGAAGATTGCACACAACAGAAGTGTTTCTGAACCAGACTTTGGCAAAACACCGAAACAGGTATATGTCTTCTATAGAGCAAGAGAGAGGTAGCAGTTTTACTAGTTGATGTTTTGGGAGTAAGATCTTTTTGTTCTCTCTTCTCACTTCGTATCGAATAATTCTATTAGGGTGCGAGATCGGATAATACACAGAGCAGTGCATCAGGATCAGGTAGTTCACGATTTGGTTGGATTGGCTCCACGCTGCAGAAGACAATGGGATTCGTTTCAAATCACGCCAGGTGCTTATTGAGTTATGAATTGGAGTATCTCCACCACTTTGTTCATTTTGTCTCACTGATATAGCAATACTAATGGTAACATCATATTATTTTCTGAAGGCAAAATTAGGGCAACAGAACAAGTTTTACTATGACGAAAATCTGAAGCGATGGGTAGAGGAAGGTGCTGAGATTCCTGCCGAGGAGCCTCCTCTCCCTCCACCTCCAACAAAATCCTCCTCGTATCAGAGTGGCATGCCAGACTATAACTTAAATGGCCCTCCTAATGGAATCCATACTCCTAACGGAGTGGCAGAACGAAGATCACCAAAACATTCAGATCATGGTTTGGGAATGCCGCCAATTCCACCCAGCCAGAATCAGTTTTCTGCTCGTGGACGAATGGGTGTCCGGTCCAGGTATTTCAGTACCGATGCATTTTCTTTCAGTTCTTACATTTTCTAATTATTCTGTCAACAAGATAACGTAAGTATTATGTTCAAAATTTAGATATGTGGACACATTCAATAAGGCTGGTGCAACTGGAGCAGCCCAGTCTTATAACAAACCGGCTGCTGCATCTGTGACACCACCAACTGGTGCCAGTTTCTTCATGCCCACTGCAGCCGCTGCTCCTTCCGAGCAGATGCCTAGCCAATCAGCAGAGACAGGTGGTGAAACCTTCCACCGGGATGAGCGTTCATCCTCCCCCAGCAGGAACATCATTCTCATCACCCCCACCAACAGCACAATTTTCAGCACCAATGGCATCCACCATCCAGCGATATCCGAGCATGGACAATATTCCTAATCCGAACCAGGCACCCTGGATGTCCCCGGGAAGTAACAGCAGCTCATTGACATCAAGATCGCGAGCAGCATCATGGAGTGGAACATATTCTGACCAATTTAGTGCCACCGCAGGGGCTAGGTCACCTGAGGGACCGACTGTGCCATCGCTGCTCATGCCTGGCAGACCCACGCATAGTCGTTCCACCAGCAACTCCTCTGTGCATTTCAACGGATTGACAGAGGATCTTCACGAGGTTGAGCTCTGACAGTGACAGGCGATGTGATGGCTCTGCATGACGTGTCATGTCAGTCACGATTCAGTCCACACAGCCTTCGTAAACTGTGGTTCTTCCAGCAGCAAACCCCTCAAGTAAGTTAAATGGCGGAAGGAGCTGTTCACAGAGAATCAAGTGATTATTACCAGGACAGAGATGGACCTCTCCTCCAATTTTGAGTGGAACTCGGGGAAAACCGCACTAGAACCGAGGTGCGCCAGACAGCGTACTACATAAGTACAGTCTTGGTTTTGAGTATTTTGTAGCTATATGTTGGTTATTATTATGTTTATTTAGAGCAGAAGAAAGAGCCGGCGTCCTTTTTTCTTGTTGTATGTGAGGAAAAGCAGCAGTTGGATGCCATTGTACAGATAATCTGCCTCTACCCCCATTCATTGTTCGAAGGCGCAAACAACTTCACCCTCAATTTTTTGTATTTTGGTTTTTCTGGAGAAGAAAAGAAAGAAATAATCTGTGTCTATTCTAGTGTAAGAAAGGAAAGCTCGACTACCGAGTTATAGAAAGTATTGTTGGTATACTGTCTGTACTTGTTCCAATACCATGGTATATTGTTCTTTGGAGATGAATCCATTCTTTTGCTTCCCTCTGATTTGACACTGTGTTTAGTAAGTTCTTGTTGTCGATCCTTGTTGATGTGGTTTGATGTTGTTTTGTGTCTGCTCTTTTTTTTATTATCCCAAGCGGGATGAGTTGTATTCAAGGAGGTTGTCTTTTTTTATTATCCAAGCTAGATGAGTTGTATTCAAGAAGGTTGTCATCAGGTTCAGATCAAATCATGGTGTTTATATTTGCTGAAATACTTCATCGTGTGACTGTGTTGGTTGGATGGATTGAGCACACTCTTCATTGAGTTGTGCGATTTTCACGCAAATGGCGCAAATGTGTAGGTGTGTGACCTCCAGCACGCACCGACTGAGAGGGAGCCGACGTTGCGGCCCACCACGTTGGAAGCAGCGGAGGAGAGCAACAAATTTATGGTTAGGGTTGAGGGTGCTTCGCTGGGCATAGAGGGATGCCAGGGTGGCGGCGGAAGAGTTGCGGGAGCACCGTCCAAATGGAGGTTGTAGGTCGGTGTGTCGTCGGGCGGAAGATTCTTCCTCACCTCTAGTTTCCTTCTTCCCCTTCCTTTGTTAGGGTTTGTGGGTGCGCTCGGGGCGACGATGGGAAGCCCTAGCGCCACCTAGATGCGTCCTTATATTTACACATGGGTATGTCCTAAAAGATACAAGAATTGTGCTCCATCCTCAGTCTGCATTAAATCTAGCACCAATGATCTTTTTTTTTGAGAATTCCACGACATTTTGCAGGAAGGACAACAAAAGAAAGAAAAGCATCGCCATGTATTGCGGACCTATAAGAGGACCATTCTCCTTAGACAGTGTCATGTGGATGCCGACAAGCGCATGGTCAACATGTGCGTCTAGCGTAACCTACTAGCAACAAGGTAGAAAAACTTAGCATGTCGTAACAAAAGCGTCGATTCGAAGCATCAGCAAAACACCGTCGTCTATTCCTAGAACAAAACCCCCAAAACAAGATCTCCGATTTCGATGATGAAGTTCAGGATCTTTTAGTTTCCTACAGGCCGAACAATCACTTGTCGGTCTCCAGTCCGCTTGGACACGACATTGTATAAGGAGAATACCGCCACCTTCTAGCAACCGGTGATGTCGCTATCGGGCACTTGCATGCACGAACCTCCTCGGCTAACCGTCAGAGGACAAATTTTCGTGGCTCAAGTGCCGTAGCCACACTCCTATCCTCCACAAGTTGGTGAAAAAACAAAGTAGCCACCCCGTGGGCTCCACAATAGATGACGTACCTGAAGTGGGTTTGACCTATGACAAGTCTTATTGGATGGAGTTTTGTCTCCTTCACTCCGACAACGCCACCAACGAACCCTATAGAGAGAGGGGTTATCCCCTCCTCTCATTGCCAGAGCGGCATAAAGAGGGGTGGGAAGATCTTCGTCAAATGCGGGCCCTCCTTTTGTCGCTTGAGGGGATGGAAAGGGAACACGGAAGATTTTCTAGTTTTCTACCACTAGTGATCAAACGACAACTTGTGATCACTCAAAAAGCAGTACTGTACTCTAAGTCGGAAATAAATGAGTTATTCTAGTGTAAATGAGTTAACATATCGAAAGAAATCCTTCTGAACGGGTCAGTCACTAATTCACTATACAGCAGGCAGCATGAGACTGATGCGTGGGACCATACCAGTATACCACGAGTCTGTGTTAAAAAGAAAACTTCACGAGTCTGTGTTCAAAAAAATAAAATCTTTACGAGTCTTTCTCGCTCGCAGCGGCGGCCACCGTTCCCAATTCCCCGCCGCCGGCGCCGCCGCAGCCACCGCGCCGCCATGTTCCGCCTCCGAAGCTCCATCCTAGCACATATCCTCTCGTCTCCCGCCACCTCTCACGTCCCCTCTCCCCACCGCCTCATCTCCGCGGCAGTGGACGCGCCCACCATCTCCAGGAGCTCCGGCTTCGCCGTGGAGGACTACCTCGTCGCCACCTGTGGCCTCACCCGAATCCAGGCTCTCAAGGCCTCGGCGAAGATCTCCCACCTCAAGTCCCCCTCCAAGCCCGACGCCGTCCTCGCCTTCCTCGCCGGCCTCGGCCTCCCCACCGCCGACGTCGCCGCCGTCGTCGCCAGGGACCCCAATTTACTCTGCTCCTCCGTGGATAAAACCCTGGCGCCCAACGTCTCCGGGCTCGCGGGCCTCGGTCTATCGGGTGATGAGATCGCGCGCCTAGTCCCACTCGTCCCCGAGAGAATCCGCCGCAGATCCATCGTCTCCAAGCTGCAGTACTACCTGCCCATCTTCGGCTCCTTCGAGAACCTCCTTCGAGCAGTGAAGTTCAACACTGCTCTCCTTGCGGTGAACCTTGAGAGGACCGTGAAGCCCAACATCGCGGTCTTGCGGGAGTGAGGTCTAGGTGATTGCGATATTGCCAAGCTGGGCATAGCTGTGCCGAGGTTGCTCACCAGCAGCCATGTCCGGGCGATTGTTGCTTGTGCCGAAGGTTTAGGTGTGGCCTGTGGCTCTCCGATGTTCAGGCACGCCCTGCACGCTGTTGCATATGACTGTGAGGATACGATCGCCGCCAAACTAGAATACTTGAAGAAGACGTTTAGGTGGTCAGATGCTGAGGTGGGCATTGCCGTGTCTAGGGCTCCATTTGTGCTGACAAGGTCCAAGGACGCGCTGCAGGGCAGGTCTGATTTCCTCATCTCTGAGGTGGGGTTGGAGCCCAAGTACATTGCTCATCGTCCGGCAATACTCTCTTATAGCTTGGAGGGCCGGCTCAGGCCCCGGCATTATGTTCTAAAGTTTCTTAAGGAGAATGGATTGATAGAGCGTGAGGGGAGCTACTATGCAGCAGTCGTGGTGACTAACAAGGTATTTGTGGAGAAGTACATATGCCCTCACGAGGAAGCCACACCACAACTCGCTGAAGACTATGTGGCCGCTTGCAGAGGGAAACTGTCCACTGATTTCATATTTACATGAACCAATAATGCGCTGTGGAAGCTGGTAACAGGTGACTGGCGCAACAACAGTTTCACTCCGAGTAGTAAGCTAGTAATTCATGTTTTGGTGTTTTTTACCTAACTGGATGTTGGTTGTATGCTATAGCATGTTGGTTAGATGTTGATTTGGGTGTTGCTAATCCCATATCAAACTGATATATGATTTTGTTAGTCCTGCTATGTCCATTATATCACTTTCTGAACTTGCCCATCCTCATGTCATGTTCGCACATATATTGAAACTAGGAGAATGAGATCAGTCATTATGCAAATGCTTTGAAGTATCAGCGAGTATAATGTCTGCACACTAGCTATTTGTTCAGCCATGACAGTTTTCAGTGCATACCTCAGTTCCATCTTCCATGAAGAAAGTTCTCATTTTGTCCTTACACATGATATGAAGTCTCAAAAATTCCCTTTGGATGAGAAGTTTGAATTGCTTTTTTCACGGTGAACACTTTGGATTTGTTGATGGCCGCAGCGGGTTGATCACTGCCGAGGATGCAATTTTGATCTACTTTGTTGGTTGCTTGCTCTAGTTCTTCTAAGCTGAAATTCTTTGTGCTTTCTGCAACAGCTTCCTGCAGCTGCACCCTACCTTGTTGAAAACTATGCAACAGCTTGCAGAGGCGAAGTGCCGACTAGATTCAGATTTTTTTGAACCAAGAATGGGCATGAAATTTGGTAATTGTGTATGGCATAACAAAATTTCATCAAGCTGGTAGTTCAGGATTCTGTGTTCTTTGCTTGACTCAATGGTGGTTTGTTATGTTACATGCTGGTTTGGTCACTGCTAACTCCTTATGAAACTGTTACTTTCATTCCTTGATCCTGATTTGACCATGTCATCAGTCAGTAGAGAAGAAAGCGTGGCCCCAGGATCATTTCACCTGGCTTTGGCTTATATTGATGTTTCGACAGTGTTGCTCATTTGTGTGAGCACACTTGCATCCATGTATGATTCCTTGGTGTTTTTTCTAACGAGGGTCTGAGCATATTAATCTTGATAACATACCACTCATGAAGGAATGCTAAAGGGCGTCAGACCAACTTCTTTTGCTGTTATTCATTTGTTGTACTATAAATGACCAATTAGTAGATAAGAAACAAACTTTCATCATAATAACCGTGAAAATTCCTTGGTATCAGGATTTGAGTATGGCAATGCTTCATTCATCGTCATGCATTAAAAGTCGGAGAACATATGACATGCACAGTAGAGTACGTATTGCAGCCTTAATTTACATGTATCCGAAATTGGTTCATTGCTGGCTTCCTTTGTTTCCTTTTGTTTTAGGGAATGCAAATCAGATATCTAATTTGCAAACTCAGAAATTACTAAGTTGCAACCCCTAGTTTTTTTCAGGTTAGGTCCATTTTTATTTATTATAGTAGAGTTTCCTCTTCTTTGAATTGTTTCCTACGAAGATCAGCTTTTCCATAGATACGTGTGCTACAATCAAGAAACCAGGTTAGTCATATATTCCTCAAATCTTTAAATGCAATGCCACGCTGCCACAAGATGACATCGTCTTAAAATGATTCAGTCTTGTTATTAAATCTAGGCACTGTGATTATATGTCGAATTTAATTGCGAGTGTATAACTATTCAAGTGATCTTCTGTTTTGTCATGTCATATTTCAGTTTTTCATTTGTATTTACTGCTTTGTTGTGGCTGAAACTAAATATGAAATTTTACAGAGTCATTCAAAGCTGTGTCCTTTATCTGTTTCGGCAGTTTCTACATTGATTTTTTTTTTGCTCAAATGGGAAAAATTAGCTGTTTCTACATTTATTTTCACTTAGGAAGATCTATCTATAGCACTAGCATGGCAATAGTACCTCACCGAACTGATCTGTACACGCCTTAGGTCAATTTCATTGTCTGTGCTACTGCATCCTTTTGTATCACAGATTGTCTGGCATGGAAGATTGGTATTGAAGTGAAACCAAATCTCATAGCTGCATGTACTTCCATTTGTTTCTATCCCAAAGTTGCAGTGTCCCACGATTATGTTGCAGTCAAGTTGCTCTGCTTTTGTAGTTATCTTGGATTGATACCCTAGCTAGGATAAGGCAACTACCACGTGAGATCTTTTCTAATGGCTAGTGCAAATGGTGTTAGTTTCTGCTACAAGTACCAACCCTGAACCTCATACTTGCGTGCCAATTTATTTCACTGTTAGGGATTTCAGTTGATTTGACAGTTAGGGATTGGACCATTCAGCGGCCTCCTGTACTCCTCTCTTTATTGTCCTATTCCGTAGAAACATAAGGGTTCCAGAAAAGGGAGTTAACTTTGTGTAAGTATTTTTGTCGAGAAGATTATTTTTTCCACCTATGTTATGCCTCATCCTCAACATAACAGTGTCGAATTTTGTACAATGGTGCAAACTTTTTTATATGTAGGCAATAGGAGTTGCAAAGGCACCCACGTTACAGATTAGTGTCTTTCTAAAAGCTACCCTTGCATCGCCCAACTCACAGTGCCTCCCTGTTAACACTAGATACTCCCTATTGAATTGCCGGTTGAAAGTGACTTTTGGTATGATCTCCAGCTTCCTAAGACACGGATAGATCAGATTGAGGAATTCACTGCTCAGTTCATTTCATGGATGGTTGTCAAAGGATTGTCTGAAGGAGATCAACAACTGGTCGCAAGTTGCCAGCCTGCAAAATGGTTGGATGTGAAGAACCTGGTCGGCTGGGCTATAGTATGAATGCTTGATTTATTGTATAATGTATTCAAGGCCTCATGATCAATCGGGCTACTGTATATAACAAGTTTAGGGCAAAAGAATGTATACATGCACAACTACTTATCGTTTAATGGTTAATAATCTCTTTGGATGTAAGTACTTAAACGTGTCGTGCATGTACTAACAAACGATTAATGTGCTATAAATTTTGTATTCTGAACTCTGAATTTGAATCAGAGCTGAGATTTAACTCTGAATGTCTAAGTGTTTCGGACTTAATGGGTGAAAGTCAAATGTGAAGCTATCTCGCCCAATAAGTGTTTGGATTCTTAGGAACCAATTCATCAGACATGATCTAGCTCGAATTGCTTTGAAGGGGAAAAGGCCCCTCATGTCGCATCCTAGGCGAGATCGGGGGCGACCTGCAACCGCCGCAAACCAGCTCCGCCCGAGACCGTCAGCTGCATGCAGGACGGCAGATCGAGCGCGACTCGCCCCATCTGGCTAGGTCTTGGCTCCATATGCGATGGAGGCTGCATGCAGTGGCGGATCCACCTTATGCCAGCCGGGTGCACAGGACACTGGGAAAAAATATTTTCCTTTGTAAAATGGCAATTTTTCACCACATATGCACGCCCAAAATATGTTTTAAATGTCTTATGGCACCATCGATGCACCCTGGTTCCAAATATTCTAGCTCCGCCAGTGGCTACATGGGCTACGAAGGTGGAACTGCGCGGGTGGCTCGTGTCGCGTAGAGTCCTAGCTGGGAGGCTCATCGGCAGCGGTGGAGGCTCAAATCTGTGAGGCTTGTCAGCGGCAGTGCAGGTTGATGTGCAGCTGAGTGCGTGCTGGGAGTTTGGGTGAAAGACCTTGTTCCCTGTTTCGAATCTGTGCCGTGACTAGCTATGGAATGCAGCCGTCTTTGACCTTCCTAGAGGCATCACTACGTTCACTCCTTCGTCACAGATCTGCTCGATGGTGAAGCTCGGGGAAAACCCTTGATCTTGTGTGATCGGACAATGGCGGCGCCTTGGTGTCGTATTCCCTCTTGGGATTTGTCTTTGGGGCTAGAAACTGGCAAGGGTGACTAGTGGAAGGCCAAGATGTTCGCGTTGAGACATCTGTGGTAACGATGACGGGGATGAGCGATGTCAGAGACATGACTTTGATTGAGGTAGTCGGCTCTCCTCTGACGTGTCTGGGATTGCCTCGGTGTTTTGTTCCTGTGAAGTCGAACCTGATGAATGGGGATATTTGGTCTATTTGGTGATCTTCCGTGGCACCAGCCATGCCTGATTCTCGTTCGTAGTTCTACGTTTGAGTCGAAGCTGCGCTATCTTTCTGCGGGTGGCTGAGTTCTGGCGCGGATCTTCATTTGGCTATGCACGGCCTCCTAATTGTGTGGGTTGGTTCGACGATCGTCAATGGCAAAGTCGGAGTCGTTTGCTCATAGTTTATGGTTGGCGATGTTGCCTCTTAGGGGATTAGTGATGACGATGACGCATGCTTGCCGTCTCGACGAGGGACTCTTTGGTGGGTGTGTGTGTTGGATGGGGGTATTTACTATGTGGCGCTTAACGGTTTCCGATGGTTCCTGCCATAGATGACCTAGCTGAAGTGGGGTTTGACCTACGACAAGTCTTATTGGATGGAGCGTTGTCTCTTCCACCCAATAACGCCACCAACAAATCCTATAGAGTGGGGTTCTCTCCTCCTCTCAATGCCAGAGCAGCATAAAGAGGAGAGGGAAGATCGTCGTCAAATGCGGCCCTCCTTTTGCCTTTTGTTGAGGGGATGGAAAGGGAACGAAGAGTTTCTACCACTAGTGATCTAAGGACAACTTGTGATCACTCAAAAATAAGTACTCTGAATTAATTAATGAGTTATTCTAGTCTAAATGAGTTGAGCAGACTTAACATATACACGAAAGAAATCCTTCTAATACAGCAGGCAGCAAGAGACTGACGCGTGGGACCAGACCACGTCCCAATTCCTCGCCCCGGCACCGCCGCCGCCGCAGCCACCGCAACGCCATGTTCCGCCTCCGAAGCTCCATCCTAGCACATATCCTCTCGTCTCCCGCCACCTCTCACGTCCCCTCTCTCCGACGTCTCATCTCCGCCGCCGCGCCCGCCATCTCCAGGAGCCTCGGCTTCGCCGTCGAGGACTACCTCGTCGCCACCTGCGGCTCACCCCAGCACAAGCACTCAAGGCCTCCACCAAGCTCTCCCACCTCAAGTCCCCCTCCAGGACCGATGGCGTCCGCGCCTTCCTCGCCGGCCTCGGCATCTCCACCGCTGACGTCGCCGCCACCATCGCCAACGACCCGCAGTTACTCTGCGCCAGCGTTGAGAGAACGCTGACGCCCAACGTCGCAGAGCTCACTGCTATGGGCCTATCGCGTGCTGAGATCGCGCGCCTCGTCCCGCTCGCCCCCGACAGATTCCGCTGCAGATCCATCGTCTCCAACCTGCAGTACGGCCTGCCCATCTTCGGCTCCTTGGAGAACCTCCTTCGAGCGGTGAAGTACAACACTTGTCTCCTCGTGGTGAACCTTGAGAGGACCGTGAAGCCGAACATTGCGGTCTTGAGGGAGTGCGGTCTACGTGATTGCGAAATTGCCAAGCTGAGCATAGCTGTGCCGAGGATGCTCTCCAACAAACCGGAGCGTGTCCGGTCGATTGTGGCTTGCGCTGAAGGTTTAGGTGTGCCCCGAGGCTCTCTTATGTTCAGGCACGCGCTGAACGCTGTTGCGTCCCTCAGCGAGGAGAAGATCTCCGCCAAAGTGGAGTACTTGAAGAACACGTTCAGGTGGTCGGATGCCGAGGTCCGCATTGCTGTTTCTAAGCTTCCGTATTTGCTGATAAGATCTCAGCACATTCTGCTGAGTAGGTCAGAATTCCTGATCTCCGAGGTGGGGTTGGAACCAGCCTACATTGTTCATCGAACGGCATTGTTTACTTGCAGCTTGGAGGGCCGGCTCAGACCCCAGTTCTATGTTATGAAGTTTCTCAAGGAAAATGGATTGGTCAAGTGTCACCCAAGCTACGATTCAGTTGTCAAGCTCACCGAGAAGGTATTCATGGAGAAGTTCATATGCCCTCACAAGGTAGCTGCACCGCACCTTGCTGAAGACTATGCTGATACTTGCAGAGGGCACGTGCTCACGAGATTCAGATTTGATTGACCAAAGAAAATAGTATTGAAATTCCAAAATGTTTACTGCACCCCAGAGATTTCGCTCTGTGTAGTAAGCTGGTTGGCTTTGTTTCAGTGGGTTGTCTTTATAATATGCGTGTAACATGCTGGTTTGGTCTGTGCAAACCTTGATGAAGCTACTAGATTCATGAGACCTGGTATGTCCATGTCATCATTCAGTAGAGAAGAAAGCATGGCCATTCTGCATACTGAAACTAATTATGTGTGATATCAGACCATTCTGTAGTTGCATTGGAATATGTGTGAGTAATATATCTGCATTCTTGATATCTTCATGGTATACTGATATGGAAGCAACAACGTGTTCTCAAATGGATCCTGATTTTCCAGTTTCCAGTGCAATCGTTTCTATATTTCCATGAAGATATGGGAGTTTCAGTTGAGATGAACTCGTAAATTTTCCTTTGAATGAAAACTATGGGCCTTTTTTTTGTGGAACAATTTTGGAGTTGTTGATTACCACAATATGTTGATCACTGCTGAGGATGCCATTTTGATCTAGTTTGTAGGTTGCTTGCTCTAGTTCTTGGAAGCTGAAAAATTACTCTTCTTTCTTTCTACAGTATCTTTGTCTGAAGTGATTAACTGTTGGGTAGTAATTCATGATTTACTAATTAGTATCTTATGTTTTTCTTACCTTTCCCCTATATTTCTGAATGACCATCTCTATAGTTTCATGAAACCTCCTGTTCCAACCATGCCAGCTTATCAAAATTCAGCACCTATAGATGACAATGTTGCCTATACATTTTTTTTCCTTTTCAAATTGAATATTTGTTTTACCTTTTCTCCGATGAAATTGCTAGCTATTTACCAAATATTTCAGTCTCAGGTTTGACAATAAAAATGGTTACTTTCTCCTATCTATCTCATATACTACTTACCCTCTCTGATGTATTTTGCAACAAGGAGCTGTACAGCCAGCTACTTCTTTATCACTGCTTTGGATGCAGTTTTGATCTGGCTTGATTTCTTGCTGTAGTTCTTCTAAGCTGACAGACCTACTTATATTGTTGCAACTGCTCATTCATGCTACTTGGCCACTGAACTAAACATTGACCCATATTCTGAATTTAGTGTAGACCACTTGACATGTCTTTGAACATTTGCCAGCCCTGAATGGCCATTCAGGTCTGTTACAGTTTTCTCATTATCTTCAAAGGACTGAGGTATATCCCTTTATCCTTTCAGCCATACAAGGAGAGATATGCATTCATGCTTGCGTAATTAGAGAATGACCAGTGTTTTCCCTACACTCTGCTTGTACAGTATGGCCCAATCAAACCACCTTTCAAGGTATTGCCAAGCTTTCTATGAAGTTACTGTAATTCTGTCTGTGTCCCAGAACTGGAAGCAGTGAAATGATTTTCCTCCCTGGAGGAGAGGATGCATACTCACCAGCAGGTACAACCTTGCAACATTATGTTTAGTTGTTGATTCTGTTCTACTCGATACCAAATCCTGGTCTGCATTGCAGCTGAACCTTTACTCTCCCTCGTTGATCGTTAATCTACTTGCTTTGCTTTCGTTTTTTAGGGTGGGTATGGTACCAATCTTACCGGTAAGATTTCTGGCAATGTGCCGAGGAGCAGGGATCTTCGTCATGTCATAATGGCGGGTGTTTATTAAAGCACATGAGAAAGAGCCAGGATCCGTATTTTACCTTTTCTCCCATGAAATTACTAGCTAATTATCAAATATTTGATTCTCAGGTTTGACAATAAGAAGAGTTACTTTCTCCGAATCAGCGTGCTAGCTGATATGTCATATTTACTCGTTCATACATCATACTTGCCCTGTCTGATTTCTGTTGCAAAAATGAGCTATACAGCTACTTGTGCTTATCATTGTCGAGGATGCAGTTTTGATCTAGTTTGTTGGTTTTTTTGCTGTAGTTCTTGTAAGCTGACAGAACTATTTGATATGGTTGCAACTGCTCATTCATGCTAGTAAGTTACTGAACCAATACGCCAAAAAGTGCTAGGTCATGTCTTATAGTATAGACCACTTGACATGTCATCGAACCTTTGCCAGCCCTGAAGTCCATGCAGGTCTGCTACGGTTTTCTCATTACTTGCAAAATTTTCAATCACAGTGCAAGTTTTACTTAAAAACTTTCTTCAGGTTGTACTACTGAAGAAGAGGCCTTAACGGAGCACAAACAATCATTATGTGGATACATAGGCAGGATCTTGCATAGTCCATTTCTTCTTCTTTCTGCCATCCGTTATTCTGGACTAATGTATTTGAGATGCAACAACACAGGACTGAGGTTTATGAATATGCAAAGGTGCTTGCTATTTCCAGTATATCCTGCTACCCTTTCGTGTGGATGCAAATAATTTGCATTTTGGTTACGAAGCAAAAATTACATCTGCCCGCCGGTGTTGACGAGCAAAATCAGCCTGAACGGTGTATACACGAACTGATGTCGGCTTGTCGCGTCCTGCGGCATCTCGCCGAACCAAGGCTGGGTGGGGTTTCGACGGTGTGCGGCGGCCAGAGGTGGGAGCAGTGCTGGCGTTGATAGAGCGAGTCAGTCTGGGTGCAGCGGGACCATTTTATCGAGGCACTAATGAATAATGAATTACGTGTTTCATGTTTGTCTCGCTCTCAACACGAGTTTTTTTTAACCGAGGCAAAAGACTTGCCATTTTCATTAATTAAGAAGAAGTGAGAATTGGTTGGTTAATTAGCGGGAAACCGGCCTAAAACCGAAACAACACCCTCAACGACGGTCATGGAACACGACCGTCGCGAGGGCACACACAGCCACCCTGACTAGCCACACAAGCTGCACACACACTGCCGAGCTAGAGTCGTCGTCGAGGTCGCCCCCCGTGTCATCGTCATCAAGTTGCACATCCTGCAGCGACTCCGACTTCACAAGAAACCACCAAGGAGACCATCGCCGAAACTGTGTCGAGAAGCCCGCGCCGGCCTATGCCAAACAGATGGCTCTTCGCGAAGAGCAGGCAGATCCGATTCTGATGGAGAGCTCTGAAAAGGAGATGCGCAAGACCTGCGCCGAGAGAGATCTTCACCGCCGAACCACCCTTGCAGGTCATCGTACGCCGCCCAAGAGGATAGCAGCTCCAACTTCACAGCTTGGGGAGACCAACACGAATACACTCGGACACGCCGGACAGAGCCGACTACGAAGCCATTGCCGCGACCAAACCATTGCTCCTCAACATTGTCGTTGCCGCGCATACCACCACGCGGGAGATCCACTTCGCCCACCGGACTACCGGCCGCAAAGCCGTGAGCGGCCAGCCCACCGGCAAGCACGAATGGAAGCAAACTTTTCAAGGCGCCGCCCCAAAGGAGGAAAGCGACGTCAAGGACGACGCCCATCGCCCGACCCGACGGGTCTAGATTTTCACCTGAAAAGCTTGCTCCGAAGATGAAGAGGTCGAAGAAGACTCCACGGCGGTGCCTCCAAGGAGGAGCGCGACGCCAGGGGCCTGGAGAGAGAGCTGCCACCCTCACCGCGCCAAGCCAGCCGAGCCGCCGGGGATCCCGACCTGCCCGCCGCCGCCGCCGCAGTCCAGAGGCCATCGGGTTGAGGCCTTCAAGCCGTTGGAGCTGCGACGCCCTGGGAGCCCACCACCGCGCTGGATCATCGCCCGCCGACCGCCGCGCCGCGTCGTCAAGGCCGGGCCGAGCCTCCCCCGCCACCGCCTACCGGAGTCGCTGCCCCGAGCACCAAGATCCGCCGCCACAGGGACAGCCGGAGACCCCATCCCCTTTGGGGGCGAGGTGCGCCGCCACCGCGGACCAAGCCAGCGGCAGCGGCGGTGTGGGGGACGGAGGAGGGGGCCCCCGGCGGCTAGGGTTTGTTGCTCTCCCGGGTCACCCAGCCTGGGGCGACACGGGAGTCGGGGGGCGTTTTAACAAGCATTTTTGTAGTGCTCCAACACGAGCTTTCATGACACTAGCGCAGGTCCAACCAAACATTCATCAATCTTAAACATAAAAACCAAACATTCATCATGAAAAAGATGAAATTATACACATAGTTCAAACTCAAGATGGTGTAAACTACGGTAAATTTTAATTAGGCAATTTTTGGTTTCGTCATTTGCCTGTTTTGAATCCAAACAAATTCACTTCCACGAAGGTTTCATTCTTTGCTTTGGCGGATCACGTGCTTCGAATTTCTCAGAATTATATGACCGTCATTTATCAGGTGCATAGACAGATGGAGGTGGTAACTAATTGACAGATCGACCTATGGTTATGATAAAGATTAAATTATAGCTAGAGATCGACTCAATTTGCTAGGGCACGCAGTGTGCATAATCTATGGTAAAAGACACAAAAGTGGCAGAACCAAAGAAAGAAGCAAAATTGCATCCAATAACTTAATTATAACTCATTCAAAAAATAGAACTGATTGAAGACTTACGTACTTGCCTGTTGCTGATAGACATTCTATGAATATACCAAAACTCAGTCTAATTCAAAAGTGAAACCATAGAAAACCGCGATAAAAATGGAAATTAGCGCCTGCCCGACAATAAAGTTTCACACATTGCAAGCAAACACCGCGTTGTATTTCGCGACTGTGCGAGCTGCCAGACAATAACACCCAACACCATTGAACGCTGAACGCATCAAGGTATGGCGGATGCCCGACCTTGCCCTACTGGTTTCGCTACAATCCTTAGGCCCAGTTCTTTTGGAGCTTCCCAGCAATTTCTAGGTGAAAATAAGCTAAATCCCAAAAGAACTGGATTTTGAGCCGTTTTATGGGACAGCCGGATTCAGCAAATCCTTCACGGTGGGAAAAAGACGGGTACCCTAACTTCCCGCACCCGCCGCAGCTTCCCGCTAGTAAAACGAATCTTTTTTTGCGTTGCCCCTGTTGGACATCGTATTTACAACAAACTGCCACTGCGCGGCCTCGAGCAAACCGGTCAGTTTCTTTTCTTCCTTCTCTCCTGAGCGAACCTTTCTCTTTTCCTTTTCCTCTCTCTCCCGAGCGACACAAGCAGCTAGGGTTCCTCTGCTGCCCGCCACCCCCGCCGCCGGCGGCCACATCAACTCCGTCGCCGCGAGTCCCGAGCCTCTTTCCACTACTGTTTCTCTGGGCAGCTCAACTCAGGGTGGCTTATGTACAAGCCGAAACCCAAAAGAACTGGGCCCACTGAGTTGTGGTTCGAGCTCATGCTCGTGCTCACTACTATGTTGGATGACAGTGTTCTCCACTGAACATCACCCGCAATTACTGCATCAATCTGATGCAGTCTTACTGCTAACAATTGTGTTGGATGACCGTGTTGTCTACTTAGCATCGGGGCCATGTTTCTCGACGTCTCCTATTCCCTAAAGCTTTTAGTTTCAAACCTTTCTGACATTTTGTCGTATCATCTCTCTAGGCTACTATCCCCTTTGTCTTTCTCATTCGTGACCTTTTTTTTTTGAGAAGTCACCGGGGGGGGGGGGGGGGGGATAAAATCCCCACCTGAATTTTATTTCAACAGCAGGTTACAAGCTCACGCACGGCGTGAGGAGAGAAACCTACACCACAAGTCGGCGTGTTCCTTTTGATCCGGTCTTTTGCACCGGTTAATCTAGAGAATCAAGTCTGAGACAATGTTGCTAATGGTTACAGAGGCATCTTGGTCGATGGCCCTACAAACTTTGGCGTTCCGAGCGTCCCAAATCTTCCAGCAGATGGCGAGGGCGATGGAGGGCCAGACATCCCGAGGTAGGCCGTCCGGGAGGGGAGAATGACCAGAGGTCAGTGAACTGTCCAAAGGAGGGGGCGATGGCCAGCCTGCCCCAGACAGCGCGAGCGGCGTAGCAGCTGAAGAAGAGGTGCTCGTGGTCCTCGACAGGGAGGCTGCATCGGGGGCAGGTAGCAGTGTCGATGATCGTCCTCTTGTGGAGGTTTGCGCGAGTGTTCAGCCTGTCTAAGTGAAGTAGCCATCTGAAGATCTTGATTTTTTGCGGAGTGAAGGAGTCCCAAATGTTGGTGAGCTGGTCGTCCTGCAGCTGGGAGGAGAGGACTGCGTATGCACCCTTAGACGTGAACCTAGAGCCATCCATCATGCGCCTGTCGTCGTCGGTGGTGTTCAGCGAGACACCCTACAACATGAGAGATAGCGTCCGGAGCTCAGAGTTCGATCCCGTCCTGCAGCACCGAAGCGACTAGGTCAAATTGTTTTAAGTGGTGTGAGAATATGGCAGGGAAAGTAGTAGCGAGTGGCTCGGGAAGAAGCCATCTGTCGAGCCAGAAGTAGGTGGATGATCGAGCTTGCCGCTACTCGATGAAGATGCCACGGTATATATGGATGTCCATCCGGATTTTTTTAAAATAATATTTTTTAAACTTTATTTCGAAACTAGCACGCGTTTTGAAGAATTTTGACAAATAGCGCGGTGTCGTCACGGCCCGTGCCGAAAGCTGCCCGTGCCGAAAGCAGATTGTTTCGGCTGCGCCCATGCCGAAAGCCGGGTTTCGGCCTTGGCCGAGCCGAAACCCTGCAGAGCTGCATGCGAACCGCTGCTTCGCGTAACTGCGGAGCCGACAGCCAGCTTTCGGCTCGGGCCGTGACGAAACTGGCTTTCCCCTGCCATTTCATGTTATTTTTTTTATTAATTTCGACTAATATTACGCAAATCGAAACATTTGCAGAAATAATACAGCCTCGTTCCCGCCAAATTCATTCCCGCCTTATTTATCGCCAATCCGTTCCCGCCCTTTTTTTCCCGACATATTCTCTCCCGCCTATTTGTCCCGCCAAATTCGTTTTTGCCCTTTTTTCCCGCCATCCTATCTCCCGCCTGTTTCTCCCGCCAATTCTTCTCATCTCGGCCTATAAGAACCCCTTCTCACTGAGGTTGGTAAGCATTCGAGTCCACTCACTCGAACATGTCGAGCTTTCCTTCAGATCGTAGTTTCCAGCGAGAAATGTCTGTACGCCTTTTGAGGTTAACGGTCGATTTCAAGGTAGACAATAAGGAAGTGCCATTCGAGGATATTATTAATTATCCACCTCATCTCGGTGAGCTTTCGAGGATGCTACACAGGCATGGGTGGCCATCGAGGACTTGGAGGGAAATACGGGAAGAACTTCTCAGGTTGCATGGTATAGGTGGCAGAAGAAGAAGCCAACATATAGGAGTGAATCACATTTGAGGTGGGCTGAAAGAAATCCTTATTCATGGGTCGAGGAGAGCGAGGATGAAGATGATATCTTCATGCCGAGTGAAGCGAGCAAGAAAGCTGCGGCGGCGAAGGGCAAGGGTGCTGCGTCGTCGAAGGACAAGGGTGAAGCATCGTCGAAGGGGAAGAGTGCTGCATCGTCAAAGGACAAGGGTGCTGCGTCATCGAAAGGCAAGAGTGATGCGGGAGGCTGCGTCGATGGTAGATGACTTTTCTTTTTCTAATTTGCAGAGTACATGTATCTTCAATTTATGTTGTGTTGTCGCTCCTACCGATGTTTTGTTGTCTGTGTAATTTGCAATGTTTGTTTAATGAAGGAAAAAAATGTCTCATAAATATGTCTCATAGACAGTAGTATCAGTCAGCTCCGTGAGGACGAGCCCACGGCTGCCTACGTGGTCGAGGCCCGGTAGGTGACAAGCGTGTCGGAGCGTGGTGGTCACGCATCCCTTGGCCTCGCAACGGCTCCTCCTCCTGTGTCAGTGTCTCCTGCGTCGGGGGCGGCGGTGGAGTCTGGTACATCTGCTCGTCGTCCAGCTCTGTGTGTGGAGAGTCGTGACCTCCACCTGTACATGTACATGTTATGTCAATAGTCTGTCATGGTGAATAAGGTAAATATGTGTGAGTACTATAAACTACTTACTGTGAGGTGGCCCGGAAACTGAGTCATCGCCAGAGAAGACGGGTTCCACCCGACATGTGGAGGTGGTTGTATCCCGTAACCATGCGACATCGCGAACTGGTAACCAGGCTGCATACCATACCCGTAAGAAGGCGGCATCCCGAGCTGGTAGTCGAACTACCAGGCTGGGAAGGATCTGGCTGTGGGTACATAAGTGGATGTGAACCACCAGGCTGGGAAGTATCTGGCTGCTGCGACGAACTACCATGCTCATATGTAGGTCGTGGGCAAGGACTCGGTACTGGTGTAAGACGTGGTCGAGGGTCCTGTCGACCTGTAGAGTGACGGGAGAGTGATACCTGTGCTTCCCGAATAAGTGGCAACTGGCGCGTGGGGCATGGGGGACGCGGGGCTGGGCCGTGGGGCACAACGTCTGCACCGCCGGCACAAGTAAGAGTAGAGTACACCCGTCGTAGCTTGTCCTCTAGACGCTTGAACCAAGGCACTTGTTGCGGCAGTGGGGTAAAGGCAGTAACATCGCTCTGAATGTCATGTATCAACTCTGCCTGTAATACGAAAACAAAATATTTTAGGTTCGATTATGAAGACATACATTTACGAATATTAGTAAGGTACGTACCGCGTAGTATCTGCTTCCCCCAATAGTCTGAAGTGGGTACATGTCCGTAATAGCAGGAGGTGGCAACTGATCAGGCTAGGACGTGTGCACTAAGCGAAGTCGAGAGGCCTGTCTATACGTCCGCAGATATGCGTAAAAATCATCTAACTGAAATGGCTCATTCCCGGGCCATACATTAGCCGTCGCATTAGCCCATTCCGCTATGAACGGTTGAAGTACCTGTAGCCAAGATGCCAAAGATCTATCTCCTTGTCGTGACAATCTGAAACATGTAGGCGTATTGTAATTAGTATAGAACATTTGAAATTCCTTGGTGTAAACACAGTTGGTCAAAATCATACCTGTGGATGTGTGAAGGAAGGGCGGGAAGTCTAGCGGGAGGGTCCGGCAATTGTCGCTTACCAAACTGTCGCATGACCCGTTGTTGGGCCATCTCCTCCACCGTGACATCGAAAACAATACAGGTTCGAGTCATCCAGTAGTTCTCATCCCTCCCGCACAAGCTAGAAATCCCGCCGGGGTATCTCACTTGCACCCTGTCAGGGTGGTACGGCTCCCAAATAACCTGATGGTCTTGCAATTGATCAAACTGCATCGTTTCCAAATTATTCTGCTTAAGAACAAACGACACCAGGACTTCTGGTTTTGTCCCTCGGCGTTTGCATGATTCTAGCCAAGAAACCCACTGCTTTGTTCGATCACGCGGCAACAACTCCCAGTAAATATTTGACCGGGATTTGGTCCATAACGACTGAATCTTAACAGTCCAGTAATTAGGATCATACCCAAAATTCACCGTCAAATACCACTGGACAATGTTGATTTGCACTTTCTCTAACTCTGTCAACTGAATCTCCACATTTTGAAATTCACTAAGATCAACCCCTGACTCATTTGCACAGACTGTACCGGCACCATAGTGCACACAACAACATCGACCACTTTCATTACCTAAACAAATTTATTCCATCATCAAATACTAGAAAGCAGATATATCTAAATAATATGACCACCGAAAATAAATATGACGACCACGGGTAAAATAAAGACTAATCAAAATATATAACACATCTAACCGATAACATATATCTACACTAATCCTAACACATCCACAGACAAACTATATTGACATTAACCCTAAAAAATCTAGAGATTAGGGTTTACCCTTGACGCGTGCGTAGCTCCCGCTGTCCGGCTTCAATCTAGCACCACCACCGCTGCACCACGCCTCTAGCTTCCCCAACACCGGCACACACCACCACTATCCACCATTGTTGACCAACATTGCTCCACCTCCACACCCCCAAATGCCTCCACAAAGAGCTAACCCATCAACAGACCGGGGATGCCCCAACCCTCCTCTCCTCTATTTCTTGAATCTGTGGGCTTGGAGGGATTTTTTTGGGGGCACGAATCGGTGGTATTTTCGCTAAAAACGGAAGAACAGAGGAGAAGGAACAGGTCGAGCGAGGAAGAAGAAGGCGAGCCCGGGCGCGGGGCCTTATCCTGCTGGTTTCGGCATGGGCGCTGCCGAAACCCAGCTTTCGTATCCGCTCCTGCCGAAAGCCGTGGGTCCCGCCTACCGCCGCGCCTGCGGGCATGCAGATCGTCACGGCCGTGACGACAGGGCACTTTCGGCAACGACCGTGCCGAAACAAAGTTTTCGTCCTCGCCAGTGCCGAAAGTCCACGGTTTCTGCACGGGCTGTGACGACACCACGCTATAACTCAATTTTTTTCAAAACGCGTGCTAGTTTCCGAATATATTTAAAAAAAATTATTTAATTTTTTTTCGTCCATCCGCACGGTTGCTAGGTTGATTGGTGGGTTTGTACATTTCCTTTTGCATCGATTTAATGTCATTGATTGGCTAAGTACTTCTATACATGTACCCATGTGAAAGAGACTTTTGCCGCTTCATGAATGTGATATTGTTTTTTGTACAACGGGTTGTACAGTGGAATTGATCGGTCATACATTGAAATATCTTGCATCTCTTTAACCAACTCGTCTGGGCTGATTCAGTCAGGATACGACGCCTCCTCCATGGTGTGCAGGCACGGGCTGGCATCCCACGGGGTCATCGGCCGGCTAAAGTTTCAGATTTCTCCACCGTTGGTCTTCACGAACAAGCGCAATGGTGGTCGGGGACCTACCGAACATGTCTGATACTCGAAGACCGCCCTTTTGACAACACCATCGGGCACGTCGTCATCCGCCATGATTACCATGGTGCTGACAGAGACGGGGAATATCAAGGCGATAATGACTGGAGAACCACAAAGCTTCAAAGAGGTTTTGGACGAGTGGCTGATAAACACTTAACAGGTCGCTACGAGTACAATTTCGCCTGTTGGGCGCGAGGCAAGGAAGGGCGACATGGAAAGCTCGATGCAAGGGATTGGAGGGCGGCGCCGGCGGGATTGAGGCAGGGATTGGAGGGCGGCGCAGATGATCTCGATGCAGGGGAATGAATAGGGCGTGATTGGCGAGTACGAAAAGGCAAGGGATGCGAGTGAACGGCGCCGGCAAGCTCGAGGAAGGGATGGGGAAGCGGGCGGTCTCTCTCGCGGGAGTGGGAACGAGATGAGAATGGTGGGCGGTTCGGTGCCGGTTTGCCGGTGGATCGGGTTTATTTCCTGATTTCGTAGGGGGGTTTGTGCAACATAGCCCGACGTACGACCGCCACCGTTAGCTGTAATATATACTCCTCCCATCCGCGTGAGAGGCATCGCCACCAGGGCAGGGTAAGGTAAAGCGAAATCAGAGTCCTTCTAGCCTAGCACCGCTCTTTTTTTCGTGATACGTCTCATCGATTTTCTCACAGGGATCATACTGAATCATCAAACCTAATCAGTTGTAGAGTAGTAGAGAAGAGACTCCTCTCTCTATCGTTGGTGCATTTGCGGCTCCGACCTAGGCTCCAACTTCTTCATTCCTTTGTCTTGGTCGAAGTCATCAACAGATTTGTACGTTCACGTTTCCTTCCGCTGCTCACAACTGTGTTGGATGACAATGTTTTCCACTAAGCACAGGTACCCTCTTTTCCAACGTCTCCTATTCCCTAATGCTTTTAGTTTCGCATCTTTCTCCTCTTCCCATCTCGTCTTTGTAGGCTACTACTTCCTACATCTTTATCCAGCCTATTTGATAGCTGTTGATCGGCCGATACTAGGCTGGAGATGGCGTTGTATATACTAGCAAAATGCCTGCCCGTGCGTTGCAACGGGAGAGAAAAAACATGTGTCACGAAGACGACGATAATATGTTATTGTTGATATAGATATCGAGTAATATCATATTATCAGATAAGAATTTTTTTTATTTTATTAAAAAAGCAGGTAGCTTTGCTAAAATTTGCACATTGCAAATGGATCACCATAAAAAAACTAAGACAAATAAGATCTAATTGCCAGAAATATTTCTCAAATTACGATCTACCCTATAACAAAGTAAATGTTGGACACAACAAACTAAATTGTACTGTTCAGAGCAATGCAACAAAAAATAAGTAAGCTTATTGCCTACTACAGACGTAGGGAGTTTGCTAGTCAGGATTCCTCAAAAGGTTTTGCTGTTGCTAAATATAAACTGCAATACACTGCTTGGAACTCTAACGAAATAAAGCCATGTTGTTTTACCTTAACTTCAATAAACTACAAATGCATTCACATGAATTGGGCATCAAACTTAGCACGCCAAGCTATACTCTGAGCTCATGGGGCCGTCAACGCAGAAATGCAAGTAAATCTATAGCAACAAACACTGCAAGTGCGCTATAAATGCCCGAATTCTCACAGAGAACAAACCTGAGTGCTACTCATGCAAATCGCTGGAACAGAGTACTCCAAACCTACTGCAAGCAAATCCTACCAAGTTCACATGCAGTAGAGAGCAACAAATACAGATAGCAAATCCTACTCCTGCATGAAATCAAACTTCCAGCACCGTAGTACCGAAACTTGCATGCAAACAATGACAACTTGCAAGCAAACAGTAAATTACTGAAACTTAAAAGCAATTGGATCAAGTAGCAGTACTTGGACAGAAAAGTGGACCAAAAATCACCACTACCATCTCATGTCATCAGAGTTCCTCTTGTGTGCATTAAACTAAATTATTGCAACCAATAATTAAGCACAAATAATTAAGCATGTACTGCAACCTATCCACAAACAACCAGCATTCGTCGTAAAATGCAGTCAAATAAATTTACAAGTTCAAGTGCAGTCAAGTAAATTTACAAGTTCAAGTTCAGTTCAGAACAATAACACTACTGAACATGATTAGAACAACAAATTTACTGGTAGCAAGCATCCAGAATTCTGCAAAATTACAGGCAAAGTAGTCGTAGCAAATTTGATGCAATACTTGACTGCAAGTTTGCAAGCAACATCTGCTGCTGCTACGGAATAATTTGCTACTGCACAGCTACTCCAAGATCAGTACCATCAAGAAATTTGTACTGCTACAGCAAGAAATTGCTACTGCTACCATCGATCAAGCAAAGCTCTCTTTTCCTGGAGTAATTTTGCACGGAGAAGAGACGGGTAAGAGGGAGAGAGAGAAAGCAGTACCTGACGCACGGAGAGCTGCGGCACCGTGGCGTGGCAGGGCATGTCCGGCGCTACCACGGTGGGGCGCCGTGAGGAAGACGACTTCGTCTTCGTGGGCATCCGCGGCTCGGCCGACCGCTGCTCCGCTGCTCCAGATCCGCCGCTACGTCGTCCATCCATATCTCCTCTCCAGATTGTAAATCCAGCTCCGGCGCGCACGCAAATCCAGCGCCTCCGCGCCCAACAGCTCGTCGCCGGTGCAAAAAAATGCGAGCTTTGACCTCAAGCTCTCGGGCGCAGGCGGGGTACGGGGAGGATTAGGGACGTGAGATGAATCCGTGTGGTGGGGAGCAAGGCGGCGGTTGGGGGCAGTGAGGAAGATGCCGGCGGCGGAGGACCTCCATGGCCACGCAGAGGAGAAGAAGGGCGGCGGCGACGGGAAAAGGAATCAGATTGGCGAGGGAGTGGGAGCTGGATTTTCCGCTGGAGGCCGGCGACCAGAGGCGCGGGAGACGGCCTGCGACGTCCGGACCGAGGGAAGCGGCGGCGGCATCGGCAGGTAAGGAGAAGGGGATCGAGGGAGAGAAGGAGCGTTCGCCCGGGAGAGAGAGAGAGAGAGTGGAGGCGTTTTTGCAAACAGGTATGTGGGCTTTACGGGAATTGCAAATAAGCCCCTCCGGCCACGAAACCGCGAAGGCTCCTTTGGCATGCGGACTGCGGGTTGATTTCGCTGTTCGTTGGGGTGTTTTCTGAAAATGGCGACGTGGAAGGGGTCAACGCCGTACGAAACGAAGGAAGCGATCCTCCCTTTATTAGGTACAGATATATGCAATGGCATCTGGACGGTGTAAGCTTGGTGGGTTTGAACTATTCTTTTTCTCATCAGCTTAATCTATACTACTCCCTCCATTCCTTGAAGTAAGGTGTATAGATTTTTGAGGAAAAATCCGAAATATAAGGTGTATCCCATTTGTTGTCAACTATACCCCTTCACCCATCTGATTCCACGCTTAAAGTATGGACTAAAATCACTACAAAAAAGGAGACATTAATTAGGAAATGTCCAGGCGCATGCATGCCCCCACCGAT
Source organism: Poa pratensis (assembly GCA_947311845.1). Lineage (NCBI taxonomy): Eukaryota > Viridiplantae > Streptophyta > Magnoliopsida > Poales > Poaceae > Poa > Poa pratensis. Next base: position 42,253,157 of record CAMZMU010000095.1, on the reverse strand, counting down.
CCCTTTGATTTGGCAATCAATATTGTTTTCTTTCCTAACCGTTTCTATAACCTGTACAAGCATGGCCAATCAATAAGAGAAGAAATCATGGGATTTGGTACGCTTGTTTAAGAGTAGTCCGATCGGAGAGAGAGAGGGGATCCCAGGTTTCCATATTTCCACCAAACCTCACGTGGTATTACTAGGGGTATTAACGTCCAAAACCAACTTAATTTGCCTTCTCAGCCTCTGTGTTAATATTCGTGCAAAAAACTATACATCTTACTTTAAGGAACGGAGGGAGTATTATTAAAAGAGCAAACTTCTGTTGATACATTGAATCTGAGCCCTTCAATATTTGGCCAACGGTCCAGATCGCTCCAATGTTTGACAACTCAATACAAATCCACTTTTGCCCGTTTTACCCTTCCACCAAATCACATAATACTGCTAATGCCATCGTACCGGTTCGTTTTATTTCGTTTCGTGATAATTACGAGATTTGCCACCGCTAAAAGAAATTAAAAAAAACATAACAATGCGGTGCGTGCACGACCAGCCCAACGCACCGTCCCGCCGCCGGCCACCCTCCATCCCCGCCCGACGCGCCCGACCGGCGGTTCCCGACGACCGCGCGCGACGCCTGCCCGACCGGCGCTGCCAGAGACGACCGTGCGTGACGCGCCGCTGGCTGGACTCCATCCCCGCCTGCCCGACACCCCCGCCTGCCGCCGGCCGCGTCGGCCCGACGCCGCTGCCGCGCGCAAATCAAGCGCCCACCGGCTAGGACGAAGAGAACGCTGCCGGCGGCGAGCTCGCTCGGCTCCATCAAGCGCCCATCGGCTAGGACGAAGAGAACGCTGCCGGCGGCGAGCTCGCTCGGCTCCACTGTTTCCCGTTCTAGCAGAATCGCCATGGGCAACCTCCTCACCTGCAATCCCCATGGCCGACCTCCATTCAAAACCACATAGCTGACCTCCTCAACTGCAGCAATCCCTCTCTTTCTTTCAAAAAACGACGATCCAAATCGATGGGTGACCCCGAATCAGCACGGGAGATTGAAGAAGAAGACTCCATGAGGGAGTTCATTGAGGCTGACCAGGCGTCCTGCCGCAGTACGCGCGCCGGCGCGCATGCCCGTCGACGGCCGGAAGATCTCATGATCTCATCCTCAGTGTCTCAGGTCACCGCTGTCCTGCGGCCTCCGCCCCTGATTTGTTCAATTCAACTTGCCATATCCTCTTAGTCGCATGGGGAGGCACGAGGGCAGATCGCAGGACTAGAGCTGGATTCGTGAGATTCACAGACGAAGGATTTGGGGATTGTTTTGAGCAGTGTGCCGTGTGCATGACATCCGTGTTGTGCTCCCACCAGCCGGATATGCGTGCGTGGCGTGCGTGCTTGATGTGCGTCGGCCAAATCTGCACCCGTGTTGTTTTGCTGTGCAAGAGAGTAAAGGCAACCGGGGCAGTAGGCTTCACGACAAAACATTTTTTTCTTTGATTTTCACCCTAAATCTGAAACTGTTGCCCTAAAGAAAGTGTCTAAAGAAAGTGTCGTCCTAACCATCGCAGATATATTCCGGGCAACGTCAAACTTCAGTGAGAAGAACATGAACAGACATGAAGCGATAGCATAATTTCAGGGTACTTCTAAAATGGGTTCCTTTAGCAATTTAAGATGCACAAAGTATGATGATTATCTTGACAACCTGAACGATGGAAAATTCATCCAACTGTATTGAAGCTGTACAACCCTGGTTCATGGAAACTAGCGTTTGCTCCATAGCAAAGCACGTGCGTTGTTAAAAATAATTAATGATTAAGACGACAGCCCGAACTGACGTTAGGGTTATAGTGAGAGGAATCTTCGCGTCGCTCTTAAGCGTCGGATTTTGGGTCTCGCTGCTCTTGAGCGCACCCGGAAGCGGCAAGCGTCGAGAATCACCTTCCTTCGTGAGGGAGATGCGAACACCAAATTCTTCCATCTGCGTGTCAACTCGCGTCGCCGAAAGAACAACATTATGCGCCTGAAGAAGGGAGAGGGCTGGGTCACTTCCCATGAGGAGAAAGCGAATCTCATCCATGAGCATTTCTCGCGGGTTCTGGGCCCCCCCGAGCCCCGCCTGTTAGATTTCAACTGGAGCTTGTTGAATCCTGCTACTGAGGACCTCGAGAGCCTGGGGCTGCCTTTCTCGGAGATGGATATTAAGGGGGCAATCAACGAGATGCCGCTGGATAAGGCGCCGGGCCCGGATGGTTACACTGTCGCTTTTTTCCGCCATTGCTGGGACATCATCAAGGGGGATATCATGCGGGTCATCGATGCTTTCTCTGAGCTCTCTGTGAACAACTTCCACATCCTCAACTCGGCGAACATTGCACTACTTCCAAAGAAGGAGGGGCCGGACTCCATCACGGATTTTCGGCCTATCAGTCTCATCCACATGATTCCGAAGATCATCGCTAAGGCTATGGCGCTGAGGCTGCGGCCGCGGATGAATACCCTAATCTCGACAAGCCAAAGTGCCTTCATAAAATCCAGAAGCATTCATGATAACTTTCTATACGTCAGAAATGCAGCTCGTCGTCTCCATCAAAATCGAACGCCGACCTTGCTGTTCAAGCTTGACATTGCCAAGGCTTTCGACTCCGTGCGATGGGACTACATTCTGGATGTTCTTCAACGGCGGGGCTTCCCGCCACGGTTTCGGGCTTGGGCAGCCCTGCTCTTCACGACCTCCACGTCGCGCATTCTCCTGAACGGCATCCCCGGTTTGGACATTCTTCACGGAAGGGGGCTCAGGCAGGGGGACCCGCTGTCCCCGCTGCTTTTCGACTTTGCCATTGACCCTCTTCAGCGGATCCTCGAGCTTGCCACGGAAAATGGGCTGCTTCAACCAATCCCGGGTGGATTCATCAAAGCCCGCATCTCACTGTATGCTGATGACGCAGTTATTTTCGTGGCCCCCTCTGCTATCGACGTCTCCAACCTTGCAACGCTGCTGCGAAACTTTGGTGACGTGTCTGGGCTTGTCACCAACGCCACGAAGAGTTCGGTGGCTGCCATAAGATGTGATGATCTTGACCTCACCAACATCCTCGCAGAGTTCCCTGCGGTCACGGCCCAGTTCCCTTTCCAGTACCTGGGCCTCCCTCTTTCCTTGGGAAGACTTCGACGCGCTGATTTGCAGCCCTACATCGACAAGACGGCTTCGCGTCTAAACCCGTGGAAGAGCAAATTTCTCAACCGTGCCGGATGCAATGCCATCGTCAAGTCCGTGCTAACTTCCATGCAAATCTTCCTGCTAACGGCCATCAAGATGGATAAGGCATCGATGAAAGCACTGGACAAGATCAGAAGAGGCATGCTGTGGGACTGTAGTGCTTCCGTGAGTGGGGGCAAATGCAAGGTGGCTTGGCTAAAGGTGTGCCGGCCAAAGAGCATGGCTGGGCTGGGGATTCTGGACTTGGAGAAATTCTCCAGGGCTTTGCGGCTAAGATGGCTTTGGTTTGAATGGACTGCGCCCGATAAGCCTTGGGTCGGGCTGGAAACTCCAAATGACCAACATGACCGGGATCTTTTCAACGCCGCAACCAAGGTGACCGTTGGCAATGGCAATCGTGCGGTTTTCTGGACTTCCTCATGGTTGAATGGAATCTCGCCCAGGTCTATCGCCCCTCTCATCTTCAATGCGGCAAGGCGGAAGAACAGATGTGTGCGGGATGCGTTGGCAGAATATAGGTGGGTGGCAGACATTGACGTGACTGTTTTCACTGCCGAGCACTTTGCCCAGTTCATCGCGCTCTTTGAGATCACTGAGGGCGTGGCCCTTGTCGAGAACATGTCTGACACAATCACCTGGACCCTCACGGAGAACGGAATCTACACTACTGGGTCGGCCTACAAAGCCCAGTTTGCGGGTGCCATTCCTTGTTCCTTCTCCCCCATTGTGTGGAAACCTTGGGCCCCGCCAAAATGTCGTTTCTTCGCCTGGCTGGCGGTGCAAAACAGGCTTTGGACGTCTGATCGCCTGGCTGTTAGGGGTTGGCCTCACCAGCCCGTCTGCAAGCTCTGCAATTGTCAACCTGAGACTGCACGACACATCATCTTCGAGTGTCGTTTCTCCAAGCGAATCTGGCAGGCCGCGGCTTCATGGTTATCCTGCCCTTCTCTCCCAATGAGTGTGGGATCCGGGAGAGGCACGGTTCTTCAGTATTGGCTGGCTGCCTCCAGGGCGCCCTCTGATTGCCCCATGGGGCTCAAGTCCGCCATCACCCTTATCGCTTGGGAGCTATGGAAAGAGCGAAATGAGCGGGTTTTTAATAACAAGGCGATCATGCCTTCTGCCCTGATGCAGAAGATTAAAGACGAGAGTAAGAACTGGATCCTCGCTGGGGCCAAGCAGTTGGCTCAACTGACTGCTTCTTGAAGATATGACGATCTTCCTGTCTGAAAGACTGGACGGGGTTGGCTGAGTTTTTGTACGCTTATTTACTTTCATGCTTTTTACTTTGGCCTAGGCCGTGTTGTGCTGTTTTCTTCTATATCAATATAAAGGCAAAGCTTTTGCCTCGTTTCAAAAAAAAAAAAAAACCGTTCGTGCCGACCTATTCTACCAAAAGTTTTTTTTTTTTTCACCCCGTTGAAATGGACGGGCATGTTAGTTTGGGGATCTTTGTTCGTTGGTCATTCCTTGATGCTCTTTTTGGTTTCTCTGTCTACGATAACATTAGCTCGTGTTGTATAACAGTGCTTATTTTATCTTAATTGCTATTCATCTCATGCGCAATTTGCTCCACTGTGATGTGAAACATTAGCTTAATGCACACTCGATGGGTGTTGCCATAAGTTTCTTGCAGATGATGACTTATGGTACCACATTGTTCAGCTATATGCGTGGTGCTATTGATTTGCACCAAAAGAAGTAATCCGCATTCATATATGTAAATTGTACCTTTTAATTATTAAGACGTGCGTTGCACGTACATGCCAACTAGTGCCATTAAATTGGTATAAGTACTATGTACTGACGTGAAAATGAATTTGGAAGCTTCACCAACTGTTTCAGTGCTATACTCACAAAACCATGTGGCCTATACACAGCTCATGGCAGACTCTGATCCGATCTTGTAGTACAGACCATGCAAGGCATCTCTTCATGTCGATGCGAATAATTCACACCCTGGTTACAACAAAAAACCACCTGCCACCCCGTGTTTAAATAGGGAGCCCCGTATACGTGTGGCTCCTTTTAACGAAATTAGAACTTCTTCACGATTTCTCTGTGGCCGTGCGTGTTACGTCTGAGTCTCTCCGTTCCGGTAGAAACCTTGCCGATTACGTTTCCGTTCCGAGAAATTTCGATTTTGACTATTTCCGTTGCTTCGCAATCTTAGAAATAATCACGGATCGGATCGCTACAACTACGGAAGCCAACCGGCGCACGTAAGGCAAATCCAAACAAACACTTCCGGCGAAACGCCTGAGATCGAGCCTCCCGCCGCCGGCAGTTGCGATGGTGAACATTGCCACGGATGTCCTGGTGGACATCCTGCAGCGCCTCCCATGGGCCACCCGCCGCCGGCTTCGCCTCGTCTGCCGGTCCTGGTGCGACCTCATCCACCAGCGCACCAGGCAGGTGCAGCAGTGCCAGGAGCCCGCCGTGCCGCTCGTCGTCACCACCGAGTCGGCGTACCTCCTCCCTGACGTAGAGTCGTCGTCCAAGACCTGCATACCTCGAAAGGTCTGGCCCAGCCGCATGGTTGCCTGCGAACGCATGGAGGTGGTTGGCGTATGCGGCGGCGTGCTCTGCCTGTGCGATGGCACCAAGCCCGGCGGCGCAATCACCCTGGTGAACCCGGCCACGGGCGACGTCCTCGAGCTCCCGCCGTTGCCGCGCACCGGCCTCTTCAGGCGCCACAACACGCGATGCTCCAGCAGGAGTTGGCAGCAGGCCTACAACTTCGGGTACAACCACGCGAGGGGGCAGTACAAGGTGGTGCACGTCCCTTGCTTCTTCAAGACAAAGGACACGATTCAGGTGTTCACCCTTGACGAGGCGTCTTGGAAGGAGGTCTCGGCTCCTGCCAACGCCAGGTACAAGCTCGGCGCCGGCCTCGTCAGCGTCAACGGCGCGACGTACTGGATTGCGGAGGGGTCCGAGGACAGGATCATGTCGTTTGACCTCGAGAGCGAGCAAGTGATGTGCACCAAGCCATTGCCCATGTCGGCTAGACCCATCCATCACTTGGCGCGGGTGCACGGCAAGCTCAGCGTTGCAACTACAACGACTACCTACCGTTATGGGTACTATGGGTCTGGGAACATTGAGGTAGTTTACTCTGCAAATCTCCCCTGTCCACAACATACTTATGCGTGTAGTAGTAGTTAAGTTTATTGCTATTGGACCAGCAAATTAAAAAGTGTGTTTGTTACAGGTGTGGGTTCTAGACATTAAGAGGAAGGAACAAACCTGGATCCATCTATACAGCCTAAATTTGTCCGGGACGGCGCAACCGGCGAGTATGTTTTAATGGACAAGGAAAACAAACTAGTCATGTACCAACAGAAGCCGACCAATTACTATGGCGGAAAGTCGGAGTGCACCGCTGTCCATGATAACACTTGTCACGAAAAGCTAGAAGTTTCTGGTATGAAAGGCGATATTTGTCAAACATTTGCATACATCAAGACCAAGGAGAAATTGAGTGTTTATAGGCGTTGGTAACCGGACCACATATGAAAATATTTACATATCACAGAAGCGTCTACTCGTTCTGTTTGTTTCTAATAGGAGCTGCCGTCGTATTGAATATCTACATTGTTTGCATGAGACAAGCGAGTTCAACAAATGGCTTGACTTGTGAGTTCTTTAGAAAAAATGAATGTCCATAGTTTGATAAAGGTTGCCACAATTGTGGTGATTTTTTTGCATTTTCAGTGACCAATATATAAAGTGTGTGTTTTTTGCAATGTTCAAAAAATCGGCCGATATGCCGATTAATCGGCCGATTTATCGTGAATCGTGGGCTGACCGATAAGATTATAGCATATCTGCCGAGTTTATCGCAGGCGCCGATTTTTGCCACTTATCGGCGATTTATCGGCCTGGCAGTTGATTTATAGGACGATAGTTTTGTAGAACTTTACATTAGCACGAATTTTGCCCATTTTGTTGATTCAAAGGAAAGGAATCAATGTTGCACTTATATCCAATACTCCAATGTAATTTTTAGATAGCATATTTTAGAATTTTTAGTGCCGAAGTTGACATTTATAAAAAAACTAGCAGATAAATAGGGACCGATAAAATCGAGTAATCGGCCGATAAGCGATTAATCTCTAATCTGAGGCCAACCGAGTAGTAAACGATAAGCGATATCTTGAACATTGGTTTTTTGTGAGTTTTTTCAATCGTTCTTAGTACAAGATGCACCGTATTTCAACAATTGGCTGGTGAATTTGTAGTCCAACCAATGGTACGAAAGACAATATCAAACCATTCTTTAAGTGAAAAACGTCACGTTCACATTACAACGCATTGACACCAAACTGATGCAAAAGAAAGAGTACCAACCCACCAACCAACCTCACACCATGCATAAGTGCATCTATATATACCGCCCCATATTCACCAAAGTAGCTACCACAATAAAATAGGTCATGGATGAGAAATACATTACTAGCCCAGAGAAACTAGACGAGAAGAGAAAATTTATGTGAAATTAAAAGCAATTGGGGGATACAAGACACCGAGAAAGAGGGGGCTACTGGTGGAACTGCCAACTCTGCTTCTTCTTTATGCCACTTTCCTCATTCCATAGGCTGAACATCCCCAAATTATGCACACGGCATGCTGTAGTAAACTGACTCGATCTCTCGCTAATTTAATCTTTCATCATTGTAGCTTAATCTATTAAACTAATTTAGCAATTTGCTTTTGCTATCCGTTCATCTGATAATGATGTCTATATAGTTCTTAAGTTAACATCCCGCCTTGTCTCTATTGTACTCCGAATAATAATAATCCCGCACATGATTCCCCAAAGGAAAGAATTTCTGGAAAGTGTCATTTATTTGGCTTTAAAACGGGCATCCGACGACAAAAATGGTCTAGAGAGGAAAACAAGTGATGAATTCCGGAAAATCCATTTTGTCTCATATGTCTATATTGCACCAACTATCCTGCATTTCAGAATGTAATTTTTTTTTGGAAAAGGATGTTCATCCGGACCTTATATGTTTACACAAGAACTTTCACGAAAAAAGATTTTTTTTGTGCCCTATGTAAAAGACAATATTCGTTGCCCTAAAAGGACTTTTTATGGGAAATTTGTTTGTCTATTTTACACAAGTCACCTAAATGTTTTTTTTTTGCAAAACTTTGCGTGCGAACATAAAACATCCTGATCACCCTGTATCTTATTTTAAAAAAAATTGACATGTTGAAATACATTTAAAATGCATTTTTTATAACATTGCATCTAAACCTATGAGTTAAAAACATCGTGTACATGAATTACCTCTAATTTAATTTATGTACTTTTTCACATCATCTTTTGAATTATCTTTTTTTCGTAGGATTTCATATTCATGATGAACTTTTGGTTGGACCTGAAGTCAGCATAGTGATGTGAAAGCACATATTGAGACCGAGAAAGCGTAAATCCAATAGACATGCCTCTTATTAGTGCCTAAGCAAACACGGTCTAGCTGCACAGTGACTCGCTCTCTCGCTCAATTGATGGTATGATTTCAGAAACAATTCTTGTGGAAAAGGGAGAGGAATGGAACATTGATCTTGAATTTATTGAGATACTTATGGAGGCAAAAACAGATATGGAAATATTTTCTTCAAAGATTAATACTATGATTGCAGGCTGCTGATGCATATGGAATCACATGAACACAATCATATTTGCCAAGGAGTAGAGGACTTGTATAGGATCTCTCCTTTAGGTGAGATCATATGATCAAGTCACAAAACCATATTTAGATTTTTTTAAATCTATAAAAAATGTACAACACACTTATGATCTGTTTCTACAACTCCAAGAAATTTCAGCTCAAAATTCGATATACATTTGGAGAAACAAAAAAGGCTAAATTACACTGTGAATAGTGTCAGTTTTGGGTGAATAGTCTTTCATACTATTCACAATAACTCTTTTTTGGCAGTAAAGACTTGTATAGGATCTCTCAAAACCATATTTAGAATTTTTTTATAAATCTATAAAAAATGTACAACACACTTATGGGCTGTTTCTACAACTCCAAGAAATTTCATCTCAAAATTTGATATATATTTGGAGAAACAAAAAGGCTAAATTACACTGTGAATAGTGTCAGTTTTGGGTAAATAGTATTTCACATTGAAATTTCTCTTTTTTCGCTATGTAAGTGTAGCTCGAATTTGAATGAGATTTTTTTTGGCGTTGCATATTTAACATAGATCTGTGTTGTCAATTTTTTTGAAAATATTTGAACATGTTTTGTCTATTCAAAAAAATTGATTTCATAAATCTTATGTACTAGTACATCCTACCCAAGTGACTTGTATAGGATCTCTCCTTTAGGTGAGATCATAGGATCAAGTCACAAACCATATTTAGAATTAAAAAAACTATAAAAATGTACATCACACGTATGGGCTGTTTCTACAACTCCGAGAAATTTCAGCTCAAAATTCGATATACATTTGGAAAAACAAAAAGGCTAAATTACATTGTGAATACTGTCAGTTTTGGGTGAATAGTATTCACACTATTCACAATGAAGTTTCTCTTTTTTGGCTCTGTAACTATAGCTCGAATTTGAAGGACAAATTTTTTGGCGTTGCATATATAACATAAAGCTTTGTTGTTATTTAAAAAAAATTGAACATGTTTTATCTATTCAAAAAAATTAATCTCATAGATCTTATGTAATAGTAGATCCTACCCAAGTTGCCACGCACTTTATATATTGGTCATTGAAAAATGCAAAACAAAATCACCAAAATTGTGGCAACCTTTCTTAAACTATGGAGATACATTTTTTTCTGAAGAACTCACCAGTCAAGCCCCTAACACTGTTGAAGAAAAATTATCAGTTAGCGTTGCTATTGTTTTTTTCTATCTATTAGACACGCAATAAATGATAATGTGGCACAAAATACCAATATTGTTTGACTTGACCTATAAATAGGACTTAGATCCACTTGTCGTCATGTTTACTTTCTCCTCTCAATGTCCTTGTCTAGTGTGCATTATGGCAAATACGTTGTGTGCAAATCATTCTGAAAATTGCAGCAAAGTTTAAGTCCGCTCATACTTGAGGTTTTTTTGTGTGGAAATCTCATATGGGCCCTTTGGAGCGCATGGAGCCTCAAGGCCCACTTGGCTCATCTCCTGAACACAACGACCACACAGACAGTCTTCACGAGTTTGTGCCGGCGGCGCTCGTTCCCCTCGCCGGCGGCGCCGCCCCGCCGCCGCCTGCGCCATGCTCCGCCTCCGGAGCTCCATCGTCGCCCGCCTCCTCTCTTCCCCACCCACCTTTCCGGGCTCCTCGGTCCGCCGCCTCCTTTCCGCGTCCGCGCCCCCCGTTTCCCCAATCCCTAGCTTTGCCTTGGAGGACTACCTCGTCGCCACCTGCGGCCTCACCCGAGCACAGGCCCTCAAGGCCTCCACCAAGCTCTCCCACCTCAAGTCCCCCTCCAAGCCCGACGCCGTCCTCGCCTTCCTCGCCAGCATCGGCCTCTCCGGCGCCGACGTTGCCGCCCTTGTCGCCAATGACCCGCTGTTCCTCGTCGCCGGCGTGGACACAACTCTGGGACCTAATGTCGTCGGGCTCACCGGCCTCGGCCTGTCGCAGAATGAGATCGCACGCTTCGTCTCGCTCGCCCCCGGCGGCTTCCGTCATAGATGCATCGTCTCCAACCTACCCTACTACCTGTCGCTTTTGGGCTCCTACGACAACCTCCTCCGGATACTCAAGAAAAGCTCCACTTTCCTCGTACGCTGCCCCGAGAAGGTGGTCAAGCCCAAAGTCACGCTCCTGCGGAAGTGCGGGCTAGGTGCTTGTGACATTGCCAAGCTGTGTATCTTTCAGCCATGGCTGCTCACCACCAACCTAGAGCAGGTCCAGGCTATGGTGGCTCGTGCAGAAGCTCTAGGTGTGCCCCGTGGCTCTGGGATGTTCAGGCAAGCACTGCAGGCTGTTGCATTCCTCAGCGAGGAGAAGATTGCCGCCCGAGTGGAGTACTTGAAGAACATGTTCAGCTGGTCGGATGCCCAGGTGGGCATTGTTGTTTCTAAGCTTCCGCAGGTGCTGGCACTGTCCAAAGACATGCTCCAGGGCAAATCGGAATTCCTTATCTCTGAGGTGGGGTTGGAACCGGCCTACATTGCTCACCGCCCGGCATTGCTCGGTTATAGCTTGGACGGCCGGCTCAAACCCCGCTATTATGCTGTGAAGTTTCTTAAGGAAAATAGATTGCTAAATCAAGACAGAGACTACTATACTGTGGTCATGGCGACAGAGAAGGTATTCTTGAAGAAGTACATATCACCTCACAATGAAACTGCACCGAACCTTGCTGAAAACTATGCAACCGCTTGCAAAGGGGAAGTGCCTGCTAGATTCAGATTTAAATGAACCAAGAATGTTTATGAAAATTGGTAACTATGTGTCGGTTCTGTGCTGTTGTATGTCTGTCAGATGCTGGTTTGGTCGTTGCTAGCGACATATGAAACTGTTAGTTTTGTTCCTGAATTCTGATATGTTAATTTCATCATTCAGTAGATAAGAAACCATGGCTTGGTTATGAACTTGTTCATCCTCTCGTCATTTTATTAACGCACATATTGGAACTAAGAAAGTTTGACATCAGGCCATTCTGCAATGTGCAGTGCATTAAAATTTCTATTTCCAAGTTAGTTGCTAGCACATTAAACAGTTTGTTACTTCCACTAGCACATCATAAAGTTATTGATAAAAGTGGTATAATGTTCCTCATTGAGATTAAGAAATGAGTAGAAGAATGCAGTTTAGAGTACAAAGCTATACTCATCATAGATAAAAAGGTTCATATTTCTAGTGCATAATCTATCAACTTGCAATCACTTCAGGTTGAATTTTTGTGTATGAGTGTATGACCGCCAGGAAAGCTAGCACATCCTGGATTTTTCTTTCATTTTATCTTTTTATATTTGCAATCATATTTTGCAGTTAAAAATTTCTTCCCTGTTTAACAGTTAGTAAAGTGTCTCCAACAATGTATTGTTTGTAGCAAATCGTCGATTCTGTCTAATGCAAATTCAGCATGTATATTGGAATCTGTTGAGAGTATGGACAATTGCACATGCTTGGATCCCCATCAATATTGTTCTGCACGGACTTCGGAACCTTTGTGGCAAGAATTAGATGTTTTAACTTATTGTGGATGAATCTGTTTATTGACTCTTGCACACTTCACACTTGGTTGTCCATCATATCAATTCTGGTTTACACTTGTCATGTGAGAATTCCGATGAACTGCTGCCTCCACATACCTTATTGTAGTTTTAATTCTTTGCTTAGCATCGACACAATGCAGCCATGAAGGTTCATGTGCACACCGTATTTATTGAGTTGACATGGAAAACAAATCTACCTTTTTGTTATAAGTTATACATGGATAGATCTTTTATGTTTAAAGTGCACCTCAAGCCTAAAAACATCCAATGGCACAAGACCCATTTGGTTACATGTTGTTTCTGCCATTTACTCTTATCACAGAGGACAATATTATCACTTGGCAAGTTGGCAACACACGCGTCGTCTCACAAAGTAGTGGTGGAAAGGGAACATGGCTTACCTGAATTATTCAATGTATAGATCAGATAGGACACGAGCAAGCATCTTATTTTTTTCGTGTGAAAATACTCCCATGACTACTGAAAGTCTAAATGGTACATGTGACATTTAATTTCGTTGAATTCGATGGGGTACCATACAACACATGTGGAGCTCATAAGGAGGATAACTTTGCACAAATACACGAGAAGGCAAAAATGCAAGGGAGTTAAGTTACATCAATGTCATATAAGACTATTAGAGCACCCGTATCCCTAGGTGCTAACGGTGAGGAGTTGTCTAGCACTAGTGCTATGGAGTATGACGATAAGAGCTAAGATAAAAAGGCTTAGCACCAGTATTAAGCTTACTATCCAATGTTAAGATTATGCATATCGACTGGTAATAGGGTAAAAGACGGTTCATAGATTGCAGCAACTAAGCTCCTTTCGTTTTATAAGAGAAGTAGTGCTCAGATGGGGGATTTTGGATCCTATGTTCATTTCATCAAAATATCCCCGGCGGAAGTCAGATGTAGGTAGTTCTTATATTCTGCGTCATGCCATATTAGGCCAAATGTTCCCCAGTGGAGGGAACTAGTTTGCTCGTGGGCTGTTGCACAAGAGGTCCATAATCTTGTGTGCGTTCAGGAAGGTCAACTGTTGGGAACCTGAAGTCTTACTTGCTTTACAACTTGATGATAAGGTTTGGTTTGCTTAATTTAAGTTTAACAGTTTGCTTGATTTGACTGTCAGTTTCCAATTCCCTAAATCCGTTTTCTTTCTCCTTAATTTGACTGGTGCAGCAGTTCGGCATGGATAACCCTGAAGAGTATGGCTTACCGCCACTTTATATCTGAGTGACCTTTGTGAACATTATGCCTTCTCATACTGGACAACCTGCACATGTTTAATGTAGAGAACAACAGCAACATCAACTATGGTACGCTACGTGCATCCAAACATGGAACAGCCTTTGGAGGTACTTTGTTAATTATTTATTCACTTGAGAGATGCATTATTATTTTCAACAGTTAATGATTATTGTGCAGTTTGAAGCAGCAATAGGAAGACTTGCCATTACCCTATTTCTTTGTAGGCGTTGTCAGTCTCATGTTATTATGTTATATACTCCATCTGTTTCAAATGTATGCTCATTATCTTAGATAGGGCTGTATCACAATTTTTATACGCTGAGGACACTAGGAGTACAGTTGTTGCAATATTTGACAGTCTACTCCCACAATTGAATGCTGTGAAAGAAACGAAGTAATTGTAGTAAGTCATCCTATTGGGCTATGTATCGTTATTTGTCATTTATTTTTCTTAAAGCTAGTGATTCATTGGTTACTGCAGTGATATATATGGATTAGTGCAGGGTCATGGCTTCTAAATGTTGCTTAGAGATGACTGGCTTTTTACCAAATTGATGATGCATTGCATGTACCAGTACGTCCAGTTTTGAACCTTTTTTCCTGATTTTCTGCTTAATTCATGATGATTTCGCAACTCAGTGGTTTGTTGGACAGCCTAGTCCTAATGGCATGTTGGATGACTGGGAAGAGAATTTGGCTATTTTAACTGCAAACAGGGAGAAAGGTGATGACCTAGTTATTTTCCATCATGGAGATTGCCATTGGAACGAGAATAATGAGATTTGTGTGATACGTTTTAGAAGGTATATTTGTTTCTTCTTCATTTTTTGTGATCAAGTACCTTACAGAGCTATTTAATACAGGTTGCAGCTTTTCATTCATGCTATTTAGTCGCTGAACTAAATGTCGATCATTCTCTGAAAGTGCTAGGTAGATTGGTGCAGACCACTTGAAATGTCCTTGAACATTTGCCAGCCCTGAAGCCATTCAGGTATATTATAAATATCAGAATTTTACTATTGAAGAAGAGACCTTTGATCCACAACATATTCTGAACAACATAAGTAGGCAGGAGTCCGTTACTTATTCTATTCCTGCCATTCACTGCTATGGACTAATATATTTGAACTGCATCTACAGATGAAAAGGTTCATGAATATAGAAAGTTCACCTATGCATGATCAAAGGTCTCTTCTTCAAGAATATGTAAGCTGAAATACGCATACATGCTTCTGGAAGTGGGAAAATTTGCTGATTTCTTGAGGCAGGTTGTTGGCCTGTGCATGATCAGGCAATGACTTTTGTGTTTTCCCTAGACTCTGTGCTCATACACTATGAGCCAATTAAATCACCTTTTAAATGTATTGCCAAACTTCTGTAATGGTGCTAAAAGTTTCCCGCCATACCCCAGAACTTGAAGCATGAGAACAATTATTTTCCTCCATGGAGTACACCAGCGACAAGTTGGAAAGATATTTACCTCCATCGATTATATCTATCCTTATGAATGAGTACACCATGTCGTCAATGCCCACCCCCCTGCAGTGCATTCTACAAGCCCCTGGAGTGCATTCTAGAAGTGCTCACAACAGAAATGAGATATTGGTGTCACTTGCATGAAGATTGCTGACAACAGAAGTGTTTCTGGACCATACTTCGGCAAAACCCCGGAATAGGTATTTATGTCGCCAGAGGAACTTTGGCAATGCCAGAGAGTCTCCAGCACTTTCTTCAGGTTGCCATATAGACATAGCTATGCTAATCTGTGCAGTTCAACGTTTTTTGTAGAGGAACTTCTTCACAAGGTAGCTTGAGCTCTGAGGGGTAACAGCTTAGCATGATCTTCTGGTCAAGATCTGATCCGTGCAACCTTGGTAAACTGCGGTTCCTCCAGGAAATTCCAAGTTAAAGGCGAAAAGAGTTGTTCACAATAAATCACGAATGAAACTCCGCAGAAACCGCACTAAACCGAGGTGCGCCAGAGCTGTGGTAGATAAGCACACCCTTGGTTTTTTAGTACTTCGGAGCATTTTCTCCAAACCATGATGTATTATTCTATGGAGATGAATAAATTCTTTTGGCTCTCTTAAAACACATGAATGAGCTCATTGCTTGGCAGCTGGGGATATTGACCAGTGCATGAAAGCTAGCTAAGAGTTAAGACTAAGAGGCAACCTCTTTTTTTCGTCTGTTTAGTTGACTATCAAAGCCAAATACTTCTAAAATATGCAAACATGTCATTTTATCAATCATAATGTATTGTGTGTTACTCCGTAGTTTAGAACGTGACAAAGTAAATCATGTCATTTTATCCAACGCTGACCCTGATACTTGCATGATAACTTTCTTTCACGCTCAGCAAAGTTCTTTTAGCAACGACTTGGGGATAAAAACTCTTGCTCTGACATCTTTTGTTTTTGCACTTCTAATTGATTTTTCATGCAGTAGTAGCATCTATGTGAGCGTCCTCAGTTGTATTTATCCGTGAAAAAACATATATCTATGTGATACAACTATGTGTAGCAAATAGGGAACACTCTGACAAAAACAAATCTTCTGATAAACCTTGTGCAACTTCTTGCAGGTATGTTGAGAAATCCAGACATGGGACTGAGGGCATTATGCCTAGATGGACTCAGCAACGGACGTCCCGATTAACACAACCAAAAGACTACTCAAGAGTCGAGCTATATGATGCATGATCAGACATTCAGACGCACTTGACGTTGGTGAACCTGGCCACCGCGGTCGCAGACGACAGAGGCAGCTCCAGCGGGCAGGTGACCTCCAGCCTTTGCACGTCGCGGTGCAGCGGGTACCTGACATCACCAACAAGCTTCAGCTCCAGCTGGAACACACCCCCCGCCGCGCTCTCCTTAACGAACTCTGTCAGCCCGGCGGTCCCCAGCTGCACACTCTCACCCGAGGCCGCGACGTGGTACAACTCCGTCTTCCCTGGCCGAATGCCACGCGAATTCCCCTGCAGCAGCCTGACGTGGGCGAAGGTCGTGCCGGCAAAGAGCAAATCGGCGTTGAGCGGGGCACCAGCGCCTGCCTTGGCGCGCATGGCCCAGTTGCGGTTGCGCACGGCGATGGCGAGGGACACGTCGTAGGCGAGGGCCGTGCCATTGGAACCGGCGAGGGCAAAGCGGGCGAGGGAGGCGTCATCGACAGCGACGTGGACGGGGCGGGGCGGACAGACAGGGTAATAATGAACATGACGGCGGTGAGGATGATCAGGAGAAAGCAGCACCGGCACCAACACCGGTACGACGAGCAGTTCTTTCCGGATGAGGATGAGTATCCTCCGTAGCAGCAGGCGTCGCCGCCACCGCCGCCATCGTCGCAGCAGCACAGGCAGAGGCACTCTCCGCAGTCGATGTCGCCGCAGTCGAGGTCGCAGTCGCAGTCACTCGTCGTTCCCAGCAGCAATGGATCCTTGGATCTGATCACGGGATTGCATGTACATATAGATATGTAGGAGTTTCAGAGCATTGTTCGGAGTCGGAGTCCAGTTAAGTTTCCATGTATCGCAGCACCTTCCATCGTTAATAGTGCGGGCAAGCTTGAGATCTGTATGCTGGTCGAACTCGGATTCCAGTCGGATTTGGGCGTGCTCGGACTGGAGACTTACCGAACTAGTACGACGCAAAAAAAAAGGGAAACGCTTGTATTCCCCCGGAGGATCGATCCTCCGGGTCGACACGTGCGCGCACGCGTCTCCGCTCCTTGCGACACCAGGTCATAGGTGGTTGGGCCCCGCCACCACGTCGCTATCAACTCCTGGCCGCACATTCTCTCTCCCATCACGACAGCCTTATCCCCTCGCGTCGCTCTCTTCTGCTCTGCTTTTCTCCCATCGTATTTCCATGGCAGAACCAGCAAATCTAGCACCGCTGTCATCTCGACCTTTCAGCGCCGCCGCCGTATTCACCATCTAGCGCCGTCGTGGTCGTGGCCACGCATCACCACTCCCAAATCTCTCCTTTCTACAATCACTTGCTGCCTCCGTACTATTACAAGTTTACAACAACGACCACGGCGAGTTCGGACGGCGGCGACCGGCGCAACAGCGTGCTGCAACTGGGAGCTGCGAGGATAGTGGCTGGGGGTGCTGCAAGCGGCAGGCCGTGGTGCTCCAAACGGTCAGTGGCAGTGCTACCGGCGGCAAGCAGTTGTGCTACCAGCGGCCGGCCATGTTGCTACCAACCTTGGGTGGCGTTGCTACCGGCGGCCGGCAGTGCTGCTCCCAGGGGTCTATGGTGGTGCTACCAACCATGTGGGCCGGCGCTGAGCGTTGCTACCAACATTAGGCGGTGTTGCTACAAGTGGCTAGTGGTGGTGCTCCCAAGGGCTTGTGGTGGTGCTATCAACCATGTGGGGCGGCGCTGCTACAGTGCTACCGGCGGCAATCCGCGTTGCTACCAACGTTCGTCGGCGCTGCTACCAGGGGCAATCGGTGATGCTATTGGCGGCACCCGACATTGCTACCATAGTTGGGTGGCGCCGCTGCAAGCGGCCGGCGGTGGTGCTACCAGCATCGAGCGGTGCTGCTACAAGTGGTTGGTGATTTTGCTGCCGGGCGTGGTTGGATGTGGCGCGCCGGCGCTACAACCAGCAGGGTTCTCGGGCGACGGCTGTCTGCTTCGAGCAACGGGCCGTGGTCCCGTGGAGCGTCGTAGAGGTGGGGGGCATTTTTCCAGGATTTTGCGGAGGGAGGCGCGGCGTGCGCGTGCGTTCGTAACGGAACCGTACGTGTGGCCCAGATCGGAAAGGGTCAAAGGGACACGTGTCAACCGGGGGAGGCGGAGGATTTTTGCCCCAAATCCTCCTGGGGACGCTCAGCATGTGGCACCCCCTTCTGGCACAGCTTGTCAGAAGGGCGGTCGCCCCGTGCGCCAGCCCAAGATATCTGGCCGCACGTTACGACAATGCAACATAGCAGAAATCATTACACAATCAAGCACAAAGTGCTACAAAGGGGTTTACAAGGCCGTCGAGGCTTTACAAAATATCAAGCCAAGCATGGCCAAACTCAGAGTTTTAACTGGCAGCGGAAGACATAAATGAGGCAACGGCTTGGAGCGGCTCCACTCCACAGGTATCTGGCTGGGCTACTGATCCTAGCACGCTTTCTCCTTGTCCTTGCTAAGGTGGAGGTTGAGTCCTCGCCAAAATCTGGCCACAATCACAAGGCCCGTGAGTATATTATTATGCACTCAGCAAGTATCGCCCCTCACCACAAACAATCCAACAATCATGCAACAAGGTATACACTGGAAATAAACTCCTACAACATGTCAATGTGTACTCTAGATACATGACATAAAAGTAGCATGGCATTGACAACCAAACATGTCATAAGCCAGCAACGGGGGTATCACCAGTACAGAGTCCAAGCCAGGTGGGGTTGGATCGTGCACCGGCAATCATACAAAGGGCTTACCTGTAATGAGCAAACGGGCGTACCAAGTGGTACCAAACAACATAACAATACCTGTCAGCACAACTAGGCCCAACGGCCTTGCTACAACTGTCAACTGCTAGGCCCACTGGCCTCATCCTTTTACTTGGGCATGCACGGTTGATGTGGGCTCTGGCCTAACTATAGGCTCCCCAACGCATCACACCGCCATCCCTAAACTTGGTTCTCAATCACATCTCAAGTAACATTCCCTGCATCAACTTATTGTTCCTTTAGTGAAATCAGGTTGTTCATCTTTCTTTCAAACAGAACTTATGTTTAACCTCCTGACTCGACAAAGACAATAGTGTGACCGACACTGAACTGTTGTTCCATAACCTTGGAACTAGGCTAGACATCCAGATTTGACACTCTCGAGAGGTTGCAATACTTCACTCATCCAAGTGGATCATTAACAACCGGTACTTTAGGATCACGTCCTTAAGACGGTCTGATACACTCACTCAACCGTTCACGCCATCAAGACACTCCCTATATAGCCACCGACATAACAATATGCCTTATGCAGAAGTGAATCCGGCACGTCCCCAACCCTTGAGCGACGCCTAGCTCCGGAACCTTCGCAAGACTAGCCCCGACCAACTATGGTAACCGACTACACTTGCCAAAAAGGGTGGCATCAAAGGAGGCTCAATAGGATTACGTAGGTCAAGGCCCGCCCATGTGAGCGACAGTGGTAGTGCTTTCGATGTTCAGATTAGTGGCACTATGGACTGACCATATCGAAGTTTGGAGGGGTGTTTCATTTAATCAAGTTTCATCATAACAAGTCCAAACATCAGAGGATTAGTCCAACACAACAATCACAATATCACAATAATATATATCATCAAACATCAAGACATTAGCAACATAATATTTCAAGAATAGTAGTGTCCATGTCCAAACTTAGCAAAATAAATGGCGTCAACCGGATGACTACGGCGGCGATCCCGCCGACCAGCGCCTTCTCGTTTGACAAAGAAAAAGAAACGTCAACCGGAAGACTGTGGCAGCGGTCTTCCGCTGACAGCACCTTCACAGATCAACTACAAAAGATAACACAGTGGGTCAATCGGACGACTGTGGCGGTTCCTCCAGCCAGCGCCCTCGCAGATTAATTACAAAGTTGGCGAGGCAGGTAGCCTCCAAACAATGAACCGAAAAGCATTCATAAGAAAGAAAGCATCCATTCCACTCAAGGATTAACCCGACGTGGTGTCAGCAATCTTGGCAAAAAGAACCAAATGGAAAGCAAATGTCCCAAGCGTCGCAGTCTAGGCGGGCATATGCCAACCACGTTTGACGGAGGGAGAAGAAGCAAATAACTCTTTTGGCAAATGCCCCCAACTCCGAGGATCATAAGACGACATTCGTCCGCTCCTCACCTCGACGAAGAAGAAGAAGCAAACAATCATAGGAACGCATGTTTTATAGTTGTTTATTTAGAGGGTTCGACAAAGCCACGCAAGTGCGAGGCGCACAGATAATTCACACATCATTCTAATGCATGGATGATGAATATGACATGGCAGGATCAATATTCCAAGTAACATATTGAACACAACAATAACAGACCGACATAACATATACCGAACGCAGACAAATATAATCACTCGGCATGACAATAAGTAAATAACAAACAACATTGCTGGACGGCTCATAGCAAGGGGTTAGCTTGCCTCCGAAGATCGACACCGTTTGGCTTGGAGGGTCACGGACACGTCGCGGGTTAGGGTCTCGGTTTGCCGGTACCGCGGAATACCTACGCATGCACACAAAGGTGCTGATCATACAAGCATTTTACAAAATTGTGAAACTGATACTACTGGACAGAGCTTTTCAAACTAAGAATTTACAAATTTGAATCACTCCAAACGGAGCTATGGTTCAAAAGATATTGACGTGCGAAGAATAGCTATCTGCCGTCACCAGAAAAAGAAAACAGACCGCGCGGAAAAAAAAACTGCGCGGGCCGCTCCGTCGCGCGACTGGGCCGTGTTGGGCCGAAACGGCCCGCTGCGCTGTGCACTGGGCTGGTTGCGCACTCTCCGAAAGGCGTCTTCCAGGGGAAGACGGAAAGCTCCAACTGCGCCATCACTGGCTGACGTGGCGGCCGGGCCCGCGCGGGACCGCCTGTCGGCGCCACGCTGGACGCCCTTCTTCTTTCCCCGCGTTGACCACGCTCGGGAGAGCGCCCTGCGCAGCACGGCCGGCTCGGGCGGTCGCCGGCGCCGGCAGCTGGGAGGAGCAGGGCCACGGCCGGCGACGGGGACGGGCTGGCGGCGGAGGACCGCGGCCGGGGAGGAGCACCGGTGGGGGGTGGCCTACCACGCACAGAGCCGCGAGCTCGACGGCTTGGTCGCACGGGCGGCTCGGTGGAGGTTGGTCGGCGGCGGCAGACGGCCCGGCAGGCCGGCCGAGGATGACGACGAGGTCGAGGGACTGGGCCACGCCCGGGGAGGAGGGCCAGGGCGGAAGGGGCCGAGGTCTTGGTGCCTAGGACCTCGAGGTCCATCAATGGCGGCGCGCGAGTTCGAGCATGAACTGGAGCCTCCAGAGCTCCTCTTGCTCTTCTGGAGTGCGGGGAAGGAATAGGAGAGGGGAGGGAGCGTGTGGTGCCTCTGGAGGGAGCTCGGGAGAGGTTCTGGGGAAGGAGGGATGGGTGCTCGGGCAGGGGAGGAAAATATACGGGAAGCTCACACATATATCCTCCACGGCACTGTTTTGTCGGTGGAGGGGATAGGAATGGGGAGGCTGGATAAGGTAGACGAGCTGGACAAGCAGTGCCACACGCGGCTGTACTGCAGCCGGGAGATTAGGTGGAGGTTTAGGCTAAGCGAGATTCAGGTCGCGCCAAAGCGGGCATGTCCGGGATGTCCGGAGCGCGATGCGGGCGACATCGTCGCGTTCCCGGTGACTCGGGGCTTGAAACGCAAAAAAAAAAGGTTTCCACCGCTGGGTTCGTAACGACGAGAGCGACACAACCAAACAAGAATCCCTCCAGGATTCCAAACTTTGTAAAATAAGATTTTCAGAAAAGCAAAGATAGCGAAGGTGCTCGATGAAATGACCAGGGTCTTTCGCATCTCAGAAAATCCCAAAATTCACAGTAGGTTTGGATGGACGTATATAATATGTCTGTGGAGCTTGAGATTAATTGGACGCTGGAGGTTGGTCAATTAAATTGGATGTCAAAAAATACCCTAGTGGCATGGGTATGTCAAGTGCACTCCATCCAATAATCTTGACATGATCTTCTGGATATGTTGTTGTACATGGGAGGTTGTCGATTTGGCAAGGTGTCAATGCCAAATGATTTTCGTAGCTAGGGGTTGCTTTGGAAATTGCAAATAGGCATGAAAAGGGCTTTACAAAGGAAGTACCTCAAATATTGCTCAAATGAGGTTGGGCCAATGGAGTGAAATGTTCAGGAGGTGGAATAATGCACCTTCCCAAAAATGGCATAATTTCTGGATGAGTGGAAGATGTCTAGATAATTTCTGGATCGAAAACGACATAATAGAGAATATGGTTTAACTTTGGAATGTTGCATGGGTCTATGAAATATTTTTCCATGAGATGGATGTATATGTGGTAGAGCCTCTGGTAAATTTGGTAGGATTTTATCGGCTATAGAAATTGAATTTTCTTTGTTGGGCTTGATATAAGAGTTTTTAGGGATAAAAGGAAAGGAGGATGTCTCCAACGGAAAACGTGGGCGAGAATTTTAGGAAGGAATAACACGGATCAGAAATCCTGGGAATCTTCTAAGAGGGCAAGACCAAGGTCAAATCAAGGACCAACAGGTTCGAAGAAAACATTTTGAAAACCGAAAAAGTTTTCCAGGTGCGAGAAAACACCACTAAAATTAGGGACGAATTTTTGGGGTGTTACAAACCTTCCTCCTTAAAAAGAATCTCGTCCCGAGATTCGGGGAGTTATAGAGATTCCCGGAGTTATAACAAGATATTTCTTGTTCGGTCTTCACTTACCTTATTTTCAAATCTTTTCAAAGCTTTTTTTTACAAAATACTCGAGTTTAGGACATTCGGGGAGATCACACACAACAAGGTTTTTCTCAAAACCGGGCATTTTGCAAGCATGGCACTACTATCAGACAAGATGCACTCAAAAGGATGAAATGGCAGGGGCTCACGAAATCAAACAAATATAGGATCTACCACCATGGTATATAAATATAAAACTAGGGTTTTTGCTTAAACGACCGTACATAACACAACCATGGCAAAAGCAACCAAGCAAGTCTACAAACAAGCTAACATTCAACAAAACAGAGTTTGAACTTGGGTAAGCAGTTACCCAAAATTTTAAACAAAAGTTGGGATACGCTATCATATTCTCCCACCTAGGGTTTTATTTTGGAAAAGTATATACACTTTCATGCATAATAGGTTTTGAAAAATTTAAGGTTTCTTTTAGGAGAAGGATGTTTGTGCCACCCAAAATGGGCTCACAAGCACCTAAGATTTTGAGGGGTAGGCCACACCCCAAAATTTGTTTTTGCAAAGATTTTTCCCTATGGAATGCCGTGATACGAGGAAGAACTTTCAGGGTATCTCCTTGCACTGAAGTAATTGTAGAGTTCTAGCTGGAGTAGAATTACATCTTCATTTCTGAAATTTTTCCCCGGCCATACTCCTTGTCTTGCAGCAAAGATAGCATGGCTGGGATACAAGCATATAGCAGTGGAATTTCTATTCTGAGAAAAACACCATTTTAGAAAAATGTCTGCATTTTCTGGCCCAAAACAACTGTTGCAGCAGTATGGCATAATCATTTCAACCATACGTATAGCAAACACAAGAACTTAGAAAATAAAACACTACAACAATCCTTTTGTGTTCCAGCGAGGAAGAACACCCAACAGCATTTTTAAGGCTTGGGAGGGAGTTGCTCGTGGAGGGCTCGGGCCCCTTTCTCTAACATGCGTCCGACAAGGTTCATATTGGGGTGAGTAACCTTGGGTATACATTGTAGGAGTTTTTCAAACCTATGCGCGAGCCAACATTAAGTGGGGACATCGTGGTTATAGTGTCTCATCAAATACTTCCACTTAATAGTTAAACTTGTGCAATGATACGTCTCCAACGTATCCATAATTTCTGCTGTTCCATGCTTATATTATACCATTTGCTACATGTTTTATATACACTTCGTATCACTTTTATGCATTTTCTGGGACTAACCTATTAACAAGATGCCACAGTGCCAGTTCCCTGTTTTCTGCTGTTTTTGGTTTCAGAAAGTTACTTCTGGAAATATTCTCGGAATTGCACGAAACAAAAGGCCAGTCCCTATTTTTCCAGCACGTACACGGAGTCCGAAGGAGAGACGAAGAGAGCCACGAGGTGGCCAAACCACAGTGGCGGCGGGCCCACCGCCGCGCCTGTGTGGTTTGGGCCCCTCGGGGGTCCGCCGACATCGCCCCTTCGCCTATTTATTCCCCGAGACGCGAAAACCCTAAAACACCGAGCCTTTCATCCAGAACATATTCGCTGCCGCCGCCGTCGTCAACCCTAACTCGGGGGGTTCTGAAGCTCTTCCCGGCACCCTGCCGGAGAGGGGAATCATCACCGGAGGGCTCTACATCGCCATGCCCGCCTCCGGAGTGATGCGTGAGTAGTTCATCCTTGGACTATGGGTCCATAGCAGTAGCTAGATGGTTGTCTTCTCCACTTGTGCCATCATGTTTAGATCTTGTGAGCTGCCTATCATGATCAAGATCATCTTATTGTAATGCTACATGTTGTGTTTGCTGGGATCTGACTTATATTGATACCTATGTGGAGCTGAATATTATATTATCATGTCTATGTCATTTGTGATCTTGCATGCTCTCCGTTACTTGTTGAAGCCTTGGCCAGTGAATACTTGTAACTCCAAGAGGGGGTATTTATGCATGATAGTTGGGTTCAACCTCTATTTAACCTGGGATAGTGACAGCAAGTTCTAAGGTTGTAGATGTGTTGTTGCCACTAGGGGTAAAACAGCAATGCTTTATTCAAGGATGAATGTATTGTTTACATTACGCACATTACTTAATGCAATTGTCTGTTGCTTGCAACTTAATACTGGAAGGGGTACGGATGTTAACCGGAAAGTGGACTATTTAGGCATAGATGCATGCTGGATAGCGGTCTATGTACTTTGTCGTAATGCCCAAATGAATCTCATAGTAGACACCACAGCTCACACATGCATGTTATATGCACTTATCAATTGTCAATTGCCCAGCTGTAATTTGTTTACCCAGCATGTTAGTTATCTTATTGGAGAGACACCACTAGTGAACTGTGGACCCCGGTCCATTCTTTTACATCTGAAATACAATCTACTGCAATCATTGTTCTCTACTGTTTTATGCAAACAAACATCATTTCCATTCGATACGTTTAACCCTTTGTTTTCAGCAAGCCGGTGAGATTGACAACCTCACTGTTAAGTTGGGGCAAAGTAATTTGATTGTGTTGTGCAGGTTCCACGTTGGCACCGGAATCCCTGGTGTTGCGCCGCACTACACTCCTCACCAACACCTTCGAAGCAAACCTCGTTTTCCTACTGGTCGATTAAACCTTGGTTTCATACTGAGGGAAAACTTACTGCTGCACTCATCATACCTTCCTCTTGGGGTTCCCAACTGACGTGTGACGTACAAGCATTGTTTCTGGCACTATTAACCTAGAGCCACCAACACGTTTTCTGGCGCCGTTGCCGGGGAAAACGAATTGCTTCTGCAAGGGGAGTCTCTCACACCCAATCTCTTTACTTTGTTATTTGTCTTGCTTAGTTTATTTTTATTTAGTCTTGTTTGCTCTTTTATCAAAAACACAAAAAAATTAGTTACTTGTTTAATTCAGTTTGATTTTGTTTTTCAAAATGAGTACTCCTGAGAACACTAAGTTGTGTGACTTCACTAGCACAAACAACAATGATTTCATATGCACTCCTATTGCTCCACCTGCTTCTACAGCAGAATTTTATGAAATTAAACCTGCTCTATTAAATCTTGTTATGAAAGAGCAATTTTCTGGTGTTAGTACTGATGATGCTGCTGCCCATCTTAATAACTTTGTTGAACTTTGTGAAATGCAAAAGTATAAGGATATGGATGGGGATATTATAAAACTGAAACTTTTTCCTTTCTCCTTGAGAGGAAGAGCTAAAGAATGGTTGCTTTCTTTGCCTAGAAATAGTATTAATTCTTGGACAAAATGCAAAGATGCTTTCATAGGGAAATATTATCCTCCTGCTAAGATTATATCCTTGAGAAGTAGCATTATGAATTTTAAACAACTTGATAATGAACATGTTGCTCAAGCTTGGGAAAGAATGAAATCTTTGGTGAAGAATTGTCCCACTCATGGACTGACTACTTGGATGATCATCCAAACCTTTTATGCAGGATTAAATTTTTCCTCAAGGAACTTATTGGATTCAGCCTCTGGAGGAACCTTTATGTCCATCACTTTAGGTGCAGCAACAAAGCTACTTGATGATATGATGATCAACTATTCCGAATGGCACACCGAAAGAGCTCCTCAAGGTAAGAAGGTAAATTCTGTTGAAGAAACCTCCTCTTTGAGTGATAAGATTGATGCTATTATGTCTATGCTTGTGAATGGTAGATCTCATGTTGATCCTAATAATATTCCTTTAGCTTCATTGGTTGCTCAAGAAGAGCATGTTGATGTAAACTTCATTAAAAACAACAACTTCAACAACAATGCTTATAGGAATAATTTTGGTAGCAACAATTATAAGCCTTATCCTTCAAATGGTTATGGCAATTCTTATGGTAATTCCTACAGCAACAATAGAAGTGTGTCCTCTGATCTTGAAGCTATGCTTAAAGAATTTATTAGCACACAAAAAGCTTTCAATAAAACTGTTGAGGAAAAGTTTGAAAAAATTGATGATCTTGTCTCTAAAGTTGATAGTCTTGCTCATGATGTTGAAATTCTAAAACTGAAAGTTATGCCTAATGAAGTTAAAGATATTAAGTCATTTGCTACAGCAAATGCCATCCAAGTTCGAATTGATAATAATATTAGGATGTTGGCTGAATTGCATGCTAGGTGGGAAAAAGAGGAAGAACTTGAAAAAGAGAATAGTATAGTTAGAGTTTGTACTATCACCACCACTAGTAATGCTAATGTTTCACATGCTAGTAAACCTCCTACTATTGATGGTAATGTTATTGGTGTTGTAATGTCTCTACTACTTCTGCTAAGCGTTTGAAATTGCCTAAAACTGCTGAAACTTTTTCTGATAAAAGTGCTGAAATTTTTCAAACTATTGGAGACAATGGTTCCACCACCATTGACAATAATGATTTTGATTTTGATGATTGTAACATCTCTGAAGTTATTATGTTCTTGCAAAAATTAGCTAGAAGTCCCAATGCTAGCACTATTAATTTGGCTTTTACAAAGCATATTACAAATGCTCTTTTGCAAGCTAGGGAGGAGAAGTTGAAACTTAAAGCTTCTATTCCTAGGAAATTAGAAGATGGTTGGGAACCCATCATTAAGGTAAAGGTGAATGATTTTATTGCAATGCCTTGTGTGATCTTGGTGCAAGTTTCAGTTTTGCCCAAGAAGCTTTATGATATTCTTGATTTGCCACCTTTGGAACATTGTTATTTGGATGTTTTTCTCGCTGATAATGCTATGAAGAAACCTTTGGGGCGAGTTAATGATGTTTTTATTACGGTAAAAATAACCTTGTCCCCGTTGATTTTATTGTTATGGATATTGAATGCAATGCATCTTGTCCTATTGTTTTGGGAAGACCTTTTCTTCGAACTGTTGGTGCCATCATTGATATGAAAGAAGGTAATATAAGGTACCAATTTCCTCTCAAGAAAGGTATGGAACACTTCCCTAGGAAGAGAATGAAGTTACCTTTTGACTCTATTGTTAGAGCAAGTTATGATGTTGATGCTTCTTCTCTTGACAACACTTGATTTTCACTTTCTGCGCCTAGCTGAAAGGCGTTAAAGAAAAGCGCTTATGGGAGACAACCCATCGTTTTTATTTGCTGTTATTTTTGTTTTCTTTGAGTCAAGGAGTTTTGTTACTTCTGTAGCAACTCCTTTGTATCTTTATTTTATCGCAATGTTGTGCCAAGTAAAGTTCTATATTGAAAGTTGATGCAAGATTTGGATTTCTGCGCAGTGACAGATTTTTAGCTGTCACGGATTTGAGCTTATCTCCCTGTAGAAAATTCAAAAAATTCTGAGAAAAATCACGCATATTCCTGAGATATGTACGCAACTTTCATTATTTTAGGCCAGATCCATCTGAGCAACTTAAGTGCCTCGAAAAAATTCGTCATTCCAGACTGTTCTGTTTTTGACAGATTCTGCCTTTTGTTTTGCATTCGCTCTTTTACTGTGTTTGTGTGGATTTCTTTGCTCCACAAAGCATTGGTGGCTGTAGCTAATGTCCAGAAGCTTTGGGATTGATTGTATCATTACAGAATATGAGAATTTTTGATTATGCACTAACCCTCTAATGAGAACTGTCTTGAGTTTGGTGTGAAGGAAGTTTTCAAGGATCAAGCGAGAAGGGTGATATTATGTGATCAAGAAGAGTGAAAAGCCTAAGCTTGGGGATGCCCCCGTGGTTCATCCCAACCATATTCAGAGAGACTCAAGCGTCTAAGCTTGGGGATGCCCAAGGCATCCCCTTCTTCATCAACAAACTTATCAGGTCATCTCTAGTGAAACTATATTTTAATTCTTTCACATCTTATGCGCTTTACTTGGAGCGTCTGTGTGTTTTTATTTTTGTTTTTGTTTGAATAAATTCGGATCCTAGCAATCCTTGTGTGGGAGAGAGACACGCTCCGCTTTTTCA
Source organism: Poa pratensis (assembly GCA_947311845.1). Classification (NCBI taxonomy): domain Eukaryota; kingdom Viridiplantae; phylum Streptophyta; class Magnoliopsida; order Poales; family Poaceae; genus Poa; species Poa pratensis. The sequence continues at coordinate 42,224,137 of CAMZMU010000095.1, read as the reverse complement.
TGTGAATACTCATGTTCTTCACTTATATTTGTTGAGTATTCTTAACTAGCTACTGCAGTGCTTTTAGCTCCTGTTTTTCATGCATCTCTTCGAGCTGTTAGCACTTGTTTATAAATACTCTCTTGCTGCATTATATTATCATTTGGAGAGTTTATGTTTAATAAATTATTGGTGTTTGTTTGGAAGAAAGAAAATGCTACATGTAGTAGTTGGTATTGGAAAAGACATATGCATTCTTGTAGATCATTGTCTTGTTTTGATTTGATGCTTTGCAATTGTTTTGAGCTCTCAAGTAGATCATGTTTAAGCTCTTGCATCATGTAGTTAAAGCCTAGTAGTGGAGAACTACCGTAGAGCTTGTTGAGACTTGGGATGCATATTTGTTCTCTCTAAGGTCTAGATATTTTCTGGTAAAATGTTTGAGCAACAAGGAAGACAGTGTAGAGTCTTATAATACTTGCAATATGTTTTTATGTGATTCTTGCTGTACCGGTTTATACTTGTGTTTGCTTCAAACAACCTTGCTAGCCTAAACTCTGTACTGAGAGGGAATGCTTCTCGTGCATCCAAAACTTGAGCCAAAACCCATGCCATTTGTGTCCACCATACCTACCTACTATGTGGTATTTCCTGCCATTCCAAGTAAATATTTCATGTGCTACCTTTAAACTATTCAAAACTTTATTACTCCTTATTTGTGTCAATGTTTTATAGCTCATGAGGAAGTATGTGGTGTTTTATCTTTCAATCTTGTCATTTACTTCTGACAGACTTTCACCTGGACTAGTGGCATATACATCCGCTTATCCAATAATTTGCAAAAAGAGCTGGCAACGGGGTGCCCAGCCCCAATTAATTACAACTTTCATTAATAATTCTCTTCACATGTTTTGCCCTGATTTATCAGTAAGCAACTTAATTTTGCAATAGACACTCCTCCATGGTATGTGAATGTTGGAAGGCACCCGAGGATTCGGTTAGCCATGGCTTGTGTAAGCAAAAGGTTGGGAGGAGTGTCATCTATAAAGAAACTAAAATACATGTGTAAACAAAAGAGAAGAGGGATGATCTACCTTGCTGGTAGAGATAACGTCCTTCATGGGAGCCGCTCTTTGAAAGTCTGGTTGACAAGGGGGTTAGAGTGCCCACTACCATTCGTTGACAACAACAAACACCTCTCAAATACTTATTTTGTGCTCTCTATATGCTTTCGAAAACTTAAAAAGCTCTAGCACATGATTTAATCCCTGCTTCCCTCTGCGAAGGGCCTATCTTTTACTTTATGTTGAGTCAGTTTACCTACTCCTTTCTATCTTAGAAGCAAACACTTGTGTCAACTTTGTGTGCATTGATTCTTACATATTTACTTATTGCACTTGTTATATTGCTTTATGTTGACAACTATCCATGAGATATACATGTTACAAGTTGAAAGCAAATGCTGAAACTTAATCATCCTTTGTGTTGCTTCAATGCCTTTTACTTTGAATCTATTGCTTTATGAGTTACCTCTTATGCAAAACTTTTTGATGCTTGTCTTGAAAGTACTATTCATGAAAAGTTTTTGCTTATATGATTCATTGTTTACTCTTTATCTATTTGTTAGCAAACTATAGATCATTGCTTTGAGTCACTTCATTCATGACATGAGCCTTGCAATATATTGATCAAGATTGTGTGAAAGCATGTCTCCTCAGAAATTATTTGTTGTTATCGTTTTACCTACTCGAGGACGAGTAGAACTAAGCTTGGGGATGCTTGATACGTCTCCAACGTATCCATAATTTCTGCTGTTCCATGCTTATATTATACCATTTGCTACATGTTTTATATACACTTCGTATCACTTTTATGCATTTTCTGGGACTAACCTATTAACAAGATGCCACAGTGCCAGTTCCCTGTTTTCTGCTGTTTTTGGTTTCAGAAAGTTACTTCTGGAAATATTCTCGGAATTGCACGAAACAAAAGGCCAGTCCCTATTTTTCCAGCACGTACACGGAGTCCGAAGGAGAGACGAAGAGCCACGAGGTGGCCAAACCACCTGGCGCGGGCCCCAGCCGCGCCTGGTGGTTTGGGCCCCTCGGGGGTCCGCCGACATCGCCCCTTCGCCTATTTATTCCCCGAGACGCGAAAACCCTAAAACACCGAGCCTTTCATCCAGAACATATTCGCTGCCGCCGCCGTCGTCAACCCTAACTCGGGGGGTTCTGAAGCTCTTCCCGGCACCCTGCCGGAGAGGGGAATCATCACCGGAGGGCTCTACATCGCCATGCCCGCCTCCGGAGTGATGCGTGAGTAGTTCATCCTTGGACTATGGGTCCATAGCAGTAGCTAGATGGTTGTCTTCTCCACTTGTGCCATCATGTTTAGATCTTGTGAGCTGCCTATCATGATCAAGATCATCTTATTGTAATGCTACATGTTGTGTTTGCTGGGATCTGACTTATATTGATACCTATGTGGAGCTGAATATTATATTATCATGTCTATGTCATTTGTGATCTTGCATGCTCTCCGTTACTTGTTGAAGCCTTGGCCACGTGAATACTTGTAACTCCAAGAGGGGGTATTTATGCATGATAGTTGGGTTCAACCTCTATTTAACCTGGGATAGTGACAGCAAGTTCTAAGGTTGTAGATGTGTTGTTGCCACTAGGGGTAAAACAGCAATGCTTTATTCAAGGATGAATGTATTGTTTACATTACGCACATTACTTAATGCAATTGTCTGTTGCTTGCAACTTAATACTGGAAGGGGTACGGATGTTAACCGGAAAGTGGACTATTTAGGCATAGATGCATGCTGGATAGCGGTCTATGTACTTTGTCGTAATGCCCAAATGAATCTCATAGTAGACACCACAGCTCACACATGCATGTTATATGCACTTATCAATTGTCAATTGCCCAGCTGTAATTTGTTTACCCAGCATGTTAGTTATCTTATTGGAGAGACACCACTAGTGAACTGTGGACCCCGGTCCATTCTTTTACATCTGAAATACAATCTACTGCAATCATTGTTCTCTACTGTTTTATGCAAACAAACATCATTTCCATTCGATACGTTTAACCCTTTGTTTTCAGCAAGCCGGTGAGATTGACAACCTCACTGTTAAGTTGGGGCAAAGTAATTTGATTGTGTTGTGCAGGTTCCACGTTGGCACCGGAATCCCTGGTGTTGCGCCGCACTACACTCCTCACCAACACCTTCGAAGCAAACCTCGTTTTCCTACTGGTCGATTAAACCTTGGTTTCATACTGAGGGAAAACTTACTGCTGCACTCATCATACCTTCCTCTTGGGGTTCCCAACTGACGTGTGACGTACAAGCATTGTTTCTGGCACTATTAACCTAGAGCCACCATGCAACACACCAAAATAATTTGCATACTACAAAATAATCCCATTCAAAGTTGGCATTAACTCACAGGTGGGTATATGCGTCTGGGTTCACATATCTGTCCCTGTTTTAAGTGATCTGTCGTCTCTTCAAAACCTTTAACTAAAAGAAAGGCATGATATCCTTCATGTGTCAACAAGTGGTCAACCAGGGGATAAGAACACCAAGTTTTATTTTGGCTGATTCGACATCAACCAAGAAACAGACAACCAAACTGCATTACAACCAACACAAGGAAAAACAAACAACAAAACAAACAAGCTCACGGTTTCCACCTACCAACTACGAGCGTCACCCAGACTAAACAAACAGGGGCTCTATTCCGCTTGACGGCCTCTGGTGGTCGGTGGAGCGGTGCTAAGACGAAGAGTGGTGTCCACATCTGCATCTTCGGGGGGTGGGGAATCACCGGCCTGTTCAAGACCACACCTGGTTCTTGGGGTTGCTGCCGAACTCGGGCCATGGCTTCCTCAAGAACAGAAAGACCAACATAGGGTGCCATCTGTTCAGGTACCTGTAGTGCCCACTGATGCGATTGGCACGGAGCTTTGTGGGATGGACCAGGTTCTGGAATCTAGGGTTTTCCTTGCTGGGTTTGAGCTTGGTCTGTGTGGCTGAGATTGGATTCTCATGGAAGCATGCTGCAGGAGTGAGGGCCAAGACTTTGGCCTGACGACTCGGAGCTCGGGCATGAGTGAAAGGTTCAGGCTTTCCATTGCAGCGAGGTAGGAGACAAGTGCACTACAGCTGAATCGACTTCTTTTTCGGTGTTGGCCCAGATTATCGAGGACCAGACCGAGGCATAGCTGGGAGAAAGAAGTAGGCTCTACACCGCACAAATGTCGTTTCCATCCATCTGAGACGGGCAAGGCTTTCAAAGGCGGTTACCTGGAAAGCTAGCTCAAGTGCAGGCTTAACCGCCACTAAACTCATAGGGTTTCTTCTTGCGGTCGGGATGCGGCTTGATACTCACAACAGCCTGAAACTCATGCCCGGCAGGTGAGTCTTCGCTTCTGAAACCACATACTGAGACGGGTCCGACGCACCAAGAGCATCACGGACGACCTCCCAAAGAAGAAGGGGGAAGCCGGGCAATGGTCGGCAGTGGTATCCATATAGAAGGTGGGTGCCATATAAACTAGTGCAGCTTCAGGGCTATGGGTGAGGTAAGAACGCGGGATACCTTAGCGGAATCCTGCTTCAATAGGTTGGGTTGCCAAGGGTAGAAGGCGAAGGTGGGGATGTCTGGAGCTAGGACTGGGTCTCATTTCTAAGGGTTAGTGTCAATTTCTTCTCATGGAAGATAACTGGCGAGCTCACTCGGGGATTGGGACAAGTCCTACTGCACCATACTGTTGACCAACAATAGCCATGCCGGTTAGGCGGAGATGGGTCAAATCCTTCGGGCTCCTTGTCGGCAAATGTACGGTTGAGCTTTCCATGCTAGGGTAGTCTATCAGCCAGCCTGGTGCTCTGATACCATGCTCTGTGGCACCCCTTCTGGCACAGCTTGTCAGATGGGCGGTCGCCCCGTGCGCACCAGATATCTGGCCACCGTTACGACAATGCAACATAGCGGAAATCATTACACAATCATGCACAAAGTGCTACAAAGGGGTTTACAAGGCCCGTCGAGGCTTTACAAAATATCAAGCCAAGCATGGCCAAACTCAAGTTTTAACTGGCAGCGGAAGACATAATGAGGCAACGGCTTGGAGCGGCTCCACTCCACAGGTATCTGGCTGGGCTACTGATCCTAGCACGCTTCTGCTCCTTGTCCTTGACTAAGGTGGAGGTTGAGTCCTCGCCAAAATCTAGCCACAATCACAAGGCCCGTGAGTACATATTATGCACTCAGCAAGTATCGCCCCTCACACAAACAATCCAACAATCATGCAACAAGGTATACACTGGAAATAAACTCCTACAACATGTCAAAGGTGTACTCTAGATCATGACATAAAAGTAGCATGGCATTGACAACCAAACATGTCATAAGCCAGCAACGGGGGTATCACCATCAGAGTCCAAGCCAGGTGGGGTTGGATCGTGCACCGGCAATCATACAAAGGTGCTTACCTGTGACGAGTAAACGGGCGTAAGTGGTACAACAGTTAACAATACCTGTCAGCACAAACTAGGCCCAACGGCCTTGCTACATCTGTCAACTGCTAGGCCCACTGGCCTCTTCCTTTTACTTGTGCATGCACGGTTGATGGTGGCTCTGGCCTAACTATAGGCTCCCCAACGCATCACACCTCCATCCCTAAACTTGGTTCTCAATACATTCAAGTAACATTCCCTGCATCAACTTATTGTTCCTTTAGTGAAATCAGGTTGTTCTATCTTTCTTTCAAACAGAACTATGTTTTAACCTCCTGACTCGACAAAGACAATAGTGTGACCGACACTGAACTGTTGTTCCATAACCTTGGAACTAGGCTAGACATCTAGATTTGACACTCTCGAGAGGTTGCAATACTCACTCATCCAAGTGGATCATTAACAACCGGTACTTAGGATCACGTCCTTAAGACGGTCTGATACGCTCACTCAACCGTTCAAGCCATCAAGGACACTCCCATATAGCCACCGACATAACAATATGCCTTATGCAGAAGTGATGATCCGGGTCCCCAAACCCTTGAGCAACGCCTAGCTCCGGAACCTTCGCAAGACTAGCCCCGACCAACTATGGTAACCGACTAGACTTGCCAAAAAGGGTGCATCAAAGGAGGCTCAATAGGATTACGTAGGTCAAGGCCCGCCCATGTGAGCGACAGTGGTGTGCTTTCGATGTTCAGATTAGTGGCACTATGGACTGAACCCTATCGAAGTTTGGTGGGGTGTTTCATTTAATCAAGTTTCATCATAACAAGTCCAAACATCAGAGGATTAGTCCAACACAACAATCAC